>JARFIX010000094.1:0-600000 GCA_036346125.1 Lycocerus yunnanus
TGACAAAATTTGGGCACCTTTTGTTTTTCTTTAACACCAAACCTTTCCGCAATCCGGCGGGACGCGGGTAATTAAATTTTAACACTCAAAACCCTTGCTCCTGTTTGTGATAAAACTTTTACAAACGTTTCCTTGTGGGCACCTGCACCTTTTTGTTTTACACCCAAAACTTTATCACTTTTTCCTCGCAAATCCGTGGGAACCCGGCGCCCGAAAACTTTCAACCTAACCTAACCTAACCTAACCTAACCTTTTTTTTTTTTTGCGTGCGTTGGGGGGAAAACACTTTATGCTAACCCCTTCTCCTGAGACCGGATGTGGGACTCATTACAAACCAAACCAGCAATTAAGCTGGGGTACCACAAAACCCTCCTCGTGTATGTGACTTTGCAGCCGGGTTATCGCTGTTGCATTTCTTCCGGTTGCCTAGATATTTCCGCGTTAGATGTTGATTCGGCCTATGCCGCTTTGTCCTTTTCTTTAGCCTTAGAGATTAATCTTCTTCCGCTTCTCTTTCTTCTGCTCGTTCGTCTTCTTCTTTCTGCTTCATGATGGTGCGTATATACAGTTCAACGCAATCCCATTTGTCCGCACTGGAGAGCATTTGTACCACGAGTTGAGATGGAGTTACCCCCTCCACTCCTGCTTCCATCCTGCAATGTCGCCATCGGTCGCACTCGAAAAGTGTGTGCTCGGCCGTGTCCAGTGCCGGGCAGTACCTGCAGGTGGGGCTAGCACGTTTGCCAAACCGGTGTAGGTAGGCATTGTAACAACCGTGACCCGTCAACGCCTGGGTCACGTGATACCCCACCTCTCCGTGCTTTCTACTTAGCCAGGGGCTAATTTGGGGGATGAGCGTGCGGGTCCATGAACCCTTTCGCTTGCCTCCCACCTGCTCTGCCACTTCGCTACCATTTCGCTCTTTTCCTGTTCTTCGCGGCATCATCGCTGCCGTCGTCGTAATTCTCACACCTCTCCTCGATCAGAAGTTGCATGGGGAGGACCCGGAGAGAACCTGCAGAGCCTCCGTTGATACGGTACGGTACGCGGAACACACCCTAATTGCCATGGTTCGTTGCACCCTCTCGAAGTGTGCTCGGTAACTTGCCACCGCGTTGATCTTTCTCCATACGGGCGCGGCGTACAGCATTATGGAGGCGGTCACCGACGCCAGTATCCTCCTCTTGATTTGGCCGGCCCCGGCCACATTTGGCATCAATCTTGCCAGCGCGACCGCCGACTTTGCCGCCCTCTCTGCTGTTTCGGTCACGTGGGCCTTAAAGGTCAAAGACCTGTCCATCACTACCCCAAGGATCTTGATGTTTTCGCCTGGCATAATTTGGCTTCCCTGCACGTTTATGTGCCTGACCGTGCATTTCCTCCTTCCGGAAACGAGAAGGGCTTCTGTTTTTTCGGGGACGAGACTCAGCCCCCTGCTTTCCATCCACCCTCTGATCTTTTCGATGGCCTCTTCTACCCTTTCATATACGCCGTCTATCTCTTTCGCTGTCACCGTGAGGGTTATGTCGTCGGCGAACCCGGTTATCCGGACTCCATCCGGCAACTGCAACGCAAACACCCCGTCGTACATGACGTTCCACAGGGTCGGCCCGAGGACCGAACCCTGCGGGACGCCGCTCGTAACCTCGTGGTCTCTCTTGAGTAGCTTTTCATTTATCTCGATCCATCTGGACGTGAGGTAGCTTCCTAGGATTCGCAAGAGGTAGGTGGAAATTTTCTGTTCTTTAGTGCGCTGTTTATGTGTTTCCAAGCGGCACTTTAAAAGCGTTCCTCACGTCCAGTGTCACCAACATACAAAATTCGCGGGTTCGATGCGTACCCGATTTGGCGTGCTCCGCAATATCTCTGACCCTATTTAGGCGTCGACCGTGGACCGCCCTCCGGAAACCGTATTGCTCTTCGGCAAGTCCGCCCCTCCCCAGTTCTTCGTTTAATCTGCCCAATATAAGTCGTTCCAACAACTTGCCACGTTATCTATCAGGCAGATGGGCCTGTACGAGGACGGATTTTCAAGCGGTTTACCACCTTTCCTTAGGAGCACCAAGCTGGCCCTTCTCCATCTTTGCGGAAAGTGCCCCTCTTTTAAGCATTTGTTATATACGCCCAGCAATAATTCTGGGCGTGTGTCCACGATTCTCTTGAGGATTTCCGCCGGAACTCCATCCGGACCGGGGGATTTCCCCGTTTTCATTTTTCCTGCCGCAGCCTTTAGCTCTTCTTGCGTGAATAACTTGGCGTCTTCTTCCGTAATATTCGCATGCACGGTTTCTTCCTCCCTTTCGTGTTTCGGGAACAGTGCCTCCACGATTTCGTCTATTCTGGTTGCCGTGAGTCCCGGTATGCCTTCTCTATTTATCTTCTTCGTAACTATTCTGTAACCGAGGCCACGTTGCTTCTACTTCCGTCAGGACCTCCAGCCACGTTCTTTCTTGCTTTTACTTATTATATCCCGTAGTTCCTTTCTCGCTTGTTTTAAAGTTCTGCGCTCGAACTCGCCTCTTCTGTGGGCCCTTTCCAACGTTCTTCTTGCGGATATACATCTTCTTCTGGCCTTTGCTACACCCTCGTTCCACCAATATACCATTCTTCGCGAATATTGCGCTTTCCTTGGCATGCACCCGTTACAGATTTGCTCGAGCGTTTCCGCCAATTCTCGGAGTTTCCGGTACTGCGCCCTTTCAGTTCTTTTAGGAATTTTACTTCGTCGAACTTTCTCAGCGCCCATCCCTTCCGCAGCCTCGGTTCTGGTTTTAATATGTCCGTAATGGTGAACTCGATATATCGGTGATCGCTGAGGCTTTCTACGTCCTCCAGGACCCTCCCAAACAACCACCTTTGTCTGCGCCGTCTCAGAAGCCATCGTAACATCTATCACCGATTCCGATGCGGCCCTGTTTTCGGCGGCCTCTCTCCTAAACGTGGGCACCTCGCCTATGTTACACGCGTAGAGGCCCGTCGCCGCCATTGCCTCCAAAAGGATTTCCCCCCTACTGTCCGATCTGTTTGATCCCCACGCGTGATCCTTCGCGTTAAAATCTCCGCCCAGATATACGTCTCCGTTGCGCCTTCGAACGTTTGCCATTAGTGTATCTATTTTGTCCTGGTATTCTTCGTCTTGTTGGTTTGGGGAGAAGTAACAGCTATAAATAGTAGCTTTATCCACCTCCACCCACACGAAGCCGTCCCCGCTCCCGCTGTCGGTCACCGCCAGCCGGTCGGAGTCCAGATGGCGGCCGAGCCAGTCGGATCACTCCACCAGTTTGTGTCCTGGCGGCGGTGAGGTTCGCTGACTAGCCCCACGTCCGCTCCTCTCTCAATTGTCGTTAGCGCGAACAGATCCTGCGCTCTCGACGCTCCTGCAGGTTTATTTGGATCACTTTCAACCTGTTTTTGGGGCGGCTTTGGGCACCACTTCTGCCTGTGCCCCGTATTTCCGCAGCTGTGACATTTAATACTTTTGTCCCTCTCGGTGGCGTTTCGATGCGTGGGGCACGCGATGGTTCTGTGCCCCCCTTCGCATATGGTGCATTTAGCCGCGACTGTACATTCTGCGACCTGGTGACCCGGGCCCCCGCAGTTAATACACCTTGCTTCGAGTTCGCCCTCGCAATTGGTCGGGTCGTGGCCCCTCCTCCAACATTTCCTGCAGAATCCACGAAAGGGCTTTTCGCGGACTCTGCATCCCGAAACCATTCCTACTCTTATTTTCGTCTGAAGCACAGCCGACAGCTTTTCTGGGTCGATTTCCACCGTGGCCGTTTTCGTGCCACCGTAGCTCGGTCTTATCGATTTAAACTGCAGGTGTGCCTCCGCCCCCACCACTCTTCTGAGGCCGGCCACCACCTGCTCTTCCGTAGTGGTCTCCGCCAGGTCGAGCACCTCCACGTGCTTCCTGTCCGCTTTTTCGGTCAACTTGCGGTCCGTGAGGATTCGTTGGACCGCCTGCTTCAGTATTTTCGCGTTCCCGCTCCCCCTCTCGGCCTCCAGAATAATGTTTCCGGCTCTGGTGTTCCGGATTTTTGTTATCTGTACCGAGTCCGGGTCAATTTCCGCCTCAAGCCTCCTGATTACGTCGACGGTTTTCTCTTCCGGGTTCATGGTGATTACCACTGCCTCTGCCCTGACCCGTGGCGTTTTTTCGGCTTGCACCTCCTTCTTGTTACGAATCGCCTTTTGTTTTTCTTTTTTTTCCTGTCGTTTCTTTCCTGGGTCAATCCATGCTGATTCCGCGGTTTTGACTCTCCTTTCGCTACCGTCGTCCATACACTCCGCCATTATAGCGCGTTGCGCGTTCTCCTCTCTCAGGAGGTTTTGCCCCGCATTGCCGCCTTCCTGTTTCTTTGGGACAGAGATTCCTTTTGATAGTACCTGGGCCATTGTCGGGGTTACCTTTTCTTGTATCTCTGTTCCTAGTTTCTCGAGTTTTCCTTGGAGTATCTTCATTTCCTCCCTCGCGAGTTTAACCTGTTGTCCCAGTTCAATTGTCTCTGCTTCTTCCGCAATACTTGTCACCGTATTGCTCCTTTTAACCTCTGCCTCTTTCAGCTCCTTTACCGCCGCCACCACCTCTCTCAGCTGCGTTTCGAGACTCTTGATTGCCTCCGCCGTCGTGTTGTTTGACGACTGGAGGTCCATATCTTCAAACTTTTTTAAAGCTCCACGTAAGTCCTCGAGTACTTGGACCTGCGCGTGGGTGTCTTTTGCTGGAAATATTTCCTTCCAGTACTGAGGCCTTGTTTGATGTCACCGACCTCTTCGCCTTGTTTTTTGGCTGTTTCTTTTAACTCCCTCACACTGCTTTCTAAAGACTCCCATCCCTGATTTTCCCGGGTTGCGTTCTTCTCGAGTCTCTCGATTGCCTTTTTTTGAGTCCTGAGTTCCTCCGTTACGGTATTCGCCGCTTGTTTAGCCTTTTTGGAGGTTTCCTCGTAGTGGGTCACCTCCCTCTTCAGGTTCCTCATCTCTTCGGTCAGAAGTTCGATAGACCTACGAGAATCCTCAATCGTTTTAGGAAGGCCGCTCTTTCCTCTTCCCTGTCGCTTTTTTCTTTTACCTCTCTGTTTCCGACTCTTTGCAGGTATTTCACGACCTTAGCCGCCTCGTCCTTTACGGATTTGGCAGTGTTTTTGTTTATACCTATGGCCTTTTGTAGCCTTGCCGCCATCCCTAGCGGACCCTCCTCTTCTATGTGTTCGACTTGTAAAAAGTCGAAAGCCGTTTCGACGTGTAAGCCGGCGTCGTCACCGGGGAACTATTAGCGGATCTAGAAATGTTCAATTTTCCCGCACCTTTGACAAGCCTTGATTTTGCGCCCTTATCTTTCGGTTCCACTTGGTCACTACCCTCTCTCTAGTTGTTCTGGTTTCTTTAACCTCTTTGACTTCTCCAGTAGCAATAAAAGATGCCCTGCCGGCTCCACCCTGACCTTTGGAAAGTGATTTTCTCCCCCCAATGAGGACCTGGGTTTGCGGAAAAAAATTTCTCCTCACCGGGGGTTTAGTGTCCTCCACCCCCGGTTCCCAGGGACCCACCCCCGGACGCCATTAGTCGTGCCGGTCCCCACCTTGACTTTAAACCTAACCCCTAACCTCACTTTTTTTTTTTTTTTAAAGGGAAATCCTCCCAAAAGGGAACCACCCGAGAGGTGTGGTAGGTTTTGGTCCCAACCCAACTAAAACCCCTCCCTTTTGGGTTTGGGGGGAGGAAAAACCCCCTTTAAACACCAACACGTGCCCCCCGTGGAAATGGGGCCTGCCTAAATCACCCAGCTACTGACGGCCCTCCGGCCCGCTGCAGATCCCGCTCATACTGCTCTTTCCTGGGGGCTGGACCGGTCAACGCTCTCCAACTGCTGGAGAGCAAAGCCCCACCAAATTTGGGAGATAACCTTTCGGAGAGCCTGGCCTCCAATTCGGATCTTCGGCCACGAACTCGCTACAACGGAGGATGGTATGTTCTGCGGTGTCGATTTCACCGCAGTAAAAGCAGCTGTTGTTTGCTGCTTTTCCCATCCTCTGTAGATACTCGTTGAAGCATCCGTGGCCGGATAGGGCCTGTGGGGATGAAAATTCAGCTCTCCGAAGGTCCTCCCACCCAAACGTCCAAATCCGGTATGAGGGTGTATGTCCACCTCCCCATACCGGATTCCATCCAATTCCTGCCACCTCCGTTGAAGGAGGCGCCGGTTTTCCGCCTTTTGGGCTTTATCGGCCCGGTAATTGTCTCGGCGCTCTTCCGCCAGCAGATGTATGGGGGGCATGGAGGCTAACACCAGCGCCGCATCTGTGGAGATAGTGCGATAGGCGCTGATGGTACGTATAGCCACTTTCCGCTGGATGCGCTGGAGCTGTAAGCGGTACGACTCGTACGTCAGCGCATCCGCCCATACAGGGCCATACCTAACCTAACCTAACCTAACCTAACCTAACCTAACCTAACCTAACCTAACCTAACCTAACCTTTTTTTTTTTTTTTTTTTTGCGTCGGAAGGGGAAAATCTCCTACGAGACACCATCAGCCCGCACTGCTGGTAGTGTGGGACTTGACCCACTAAAACCCCTCCCTTTGATACGTTAAGGATTTCACCTTTCGGCATTTCTTCTTAGCGCACCTGCACGTCTTCCGCCCTTTCGGGACTTTTCTCTTCATCTTCTCTATTCATATTCATTCTTTAACGGCTCATATTTACGGTTCTTGCCTCTTCTTCTTCTTTTCTTTCATCTTCCTCTTTTGTGCGCATGATGTCGTTGATGGTTGTCGATATAATGTTCCACCTTTCATGGGACTGCAGCATTTCCGCGACTAAGGTGGAGGTTGTCAGGTGTTGCATGCTCGCTGCTAATTTATGATTCTCCCATCTGGCACAGTTGAACAGAGTGTGCTCCGCGGTGTCGACCTCTTTGCAATAGCGGCAGCTGGGGTCTTGCCGCCTGCCCATTCTTTTCAGGTATGCGTTATAGCAGCCGTGTCCTGTGAGAAGCTGGGTTAGATGGTAGTTAAGCTCTCCGAAGGTTCTTTCTACCCATGGTCTGACGGTCGGGATTAATGTTCTCGTCCACGACCCGTTTTTACAGGCTGCCCATTTTGCTTGCCATGCTTCATAGAGTTTGTCTCTATGGGCTCTTCTCTCTTCTTTCTTTTTTTCGATGTTTCTGCCAGAGAGGTGGTTGTCATTTCTTTCGGTCGCCAAAAGGTCTATAGGTGGGAGGCCTGCCAGCACTTGAAGCGCCTCCTTGGACGCAGTTCTGTACGCGGAACACACTCTCAGAGCCACCACTCTCTGCACCTTTTCCAATTTGTTTTTGTAGGCTTCTACCGCCATTGCTTCGTGCCACACCGGTGCGCCATAGAGCATGACGGAGTGCACCACCGATGCAAGCACTCTTCTCTTTGTGTATTTCGGGCCTCCCATGTTCGGCATTAGTTTGGTTAGTGCTTTGGCTAGTCGTAGAGCTTTCGCTGCCGTAGCTTCGACATGGGGGCCAAATCTCATCCTTTGGTCCAGGTGAACTCCGAGTACCTTCATGGTTTTCTCTATCTGTACCTCTTTGCCCATTATTGTGAGTTGCTTTAGGCCACATTTTCTCTTTCCGATGGCCATCATAGCCGTCGTTTTTCGGGACTATTTGCAGTCCCTGGCTCTCCATCCAGGAGATAGTGCTAGCCATGGACTCCTCGAACAGTGTTTTAGTTCCCCTCTGTTCTTGCCCTAATCACGATGGTGAGGTCGTCTGCAAAGGCAACTAAGTCGACTCTTCGGGCATCTTCAGATTAAGGACTCCACCCTCCCCACCACCGAGTTTCAACCTCGGATAACTCGAGAACGGCTTGACCTATCAAAACCGGACAACCGGCAAACAACTTGGGGCGATGTCGGCTTCCACCCCCAACCAAAATCCGCCGCCCCCAACGCCGCCCCCGGGCAAAATTGGTGATAAAAGCGGTTCACACATAGAAAATTGCGAAATGAACAAAGCTATCGCGGAAATCATCAACGAATGCAACGAAAGACTCCAAACCAAAAGAGCAGGCTTTTCCGCCAAAGAATGTAAGGATATCCGAGAAAGTATGACTGCAAAGCTCCAGAATATCAAAATTTTATACCGCAAAGAGAAATCCCAGCGATTAGGAACACCACAACCCGAACTTGAGGGCATAAAGGAGCAATTAACAAAACAACAAACGGATACGGAAAAGGCTCTACAGAACATCCAGGTGGACGTCACAAAAATAAAGGCAAGACAAACTAAAGTCGCCGAGGAGATCGTAGCGGAGTTAAGACACCTTCGAGCCAAAGGAGCCGAAGCAGATAAAGTAATCAAATCGCTATCAGTAGAGGTTACCCAGCTGCGATCCGAAGTCAAAGAAGCTCGTAAATCATCCGATAGCAAAAAAGTTCTGGAAGAATTGGGAGCAGCCAGTCAACACCTGGTGCATATTCCGAGAATGGAGGACGGCGTCACATGGATTAACGAAATTGTGACCGAAAACAAAGTTAAAATCTGTGGCCTTGTAGAGACTATGACAAGATTGGAAAAAGCGATAGAGGCGATGCAGGAAAGAAAGATGGAGACGTCCTTCTATTCCAGCCAACACCCTAACACTCAAGAGATTATGGACAAAATGGAAACGCTACAGAAACTCTCAGAAAAAAACACAGAGAGAGTGGAGGAATCTCTTGGCAAGGTTAAAAGTGAAATGGAAGCTTTGAGACAGGTGGCTCCCGAGCTACCTAAAACCCAAGAAACGGATGACCCGGAGGAGGAAGAAAAGATGAGAGAGTTGCTCCGTAACCTCGTCAATTTAGACGAGATGGACACGCACTACAAGCCTCAGCGAGTCCATCAGGCCCAAACCCATATGATGAACCTTCCTTCCCAACAACAAAGCGAAGGCGGCGGTACGGCCGCGCGTCTGGCCGCAAAAAAGATTGCAACAGCTGCGCAACATGCTGGTGGGGGTGCCTACAGTAACACCTCTAGCTGCACACACCCAGAAGAACTCCACCAAATTAACATAATGCGAAAACACATCTATCATGATAGCGACTTACAGGATAACAGCTTCAAAACTGTAACATATAAAAAAGGTGGCAGAGGCAAGAGACTGATCGCTTCTGATAAACCAAACAGTCCAGAAAAGCATAAAAACAGCAAAACAAGAGAGAGGAGAGGCCCAAGTCTAAAACACCAACATTGACGAGAACAAAACTGCCAACAAAGAGCAAAAAGAAACCGGCGCTGCTCATAAAGACGAGCTCAGCGAAAACATATGAAGAGGTCTGACAAAGGTCAAAGATGCAGTGGACGATAAGGCTGCAGACCAAATAGGAAAAATCAGGCAAACCAAAGATGGCGATGTTTTAATAGAAACCATCGGAGAAGAAAGCGGAACGAGATATCTCCAAACTATCCTTGAACAAAGCAAAGAACTTAAAGTGCAACACCTGGCTAAGACAGTCACTCTGGAAGTCAGAGATATTGACTGGTTAGCCACGGAAGAAGTGGTACAAAGAGACATCAGGAAGATTATAGGCGAAGAACCGTCATTAAGAGTAATAAGCCTAATTCCGGGATTTGGTAAAACCAAAAAGGCCCTGATAAAAACGGACGAATCAAGCGCGCAAAAGATACTCAAAGTAAAGGTTAGAATAGGCCTGACGAATGCGTGCAGACCCAGAATTCTGAGTCGGTGCTTTCGATGCTGGGCCTCCGATCACGAAATCGAGAGGTGCGATCGAGGGGCCCCCGACCGAAGAAACAAGTGCTGGAGATGCTGCCAGATTGGCCATGTCGCCGCAGAGTGCAAAAACCGGCCGCATTGCGAAGACTGCGGTCGAGACGGTCACAAGGTTGGTAGCAGATGGTGCCAAAAAGATACTCCAAACCAACTTAAACAAGTCAAAAGCTGCGCAGCAACTGCTGCTGCAGACAATATTACAAAAAGAGATTGATATAGTGCTGATATCAGAACACAACAAGCCAGAATCGGACTGGTTTGTAAGCGCTGACGGCACCGCTGCCGTCTACGTAACAAAAAGTGCCGCGGTAATAGATAGTGGGGGCGGATGCGGTTATGCATGGGCGAGAGTGGGGGATATAGCTTACTATGGCGTCTACTACTCGCCCAACATCACGGTAGAAGAATACGAGTCCCATATAGAGGAGCTCTTTAGAAGCGCTAGAAGCAGAGGGTGTGGCGTAGTGATTGGCGGAGACTTCAACGCCAAGAGTGCGGAGTGGGGCTCTGGAATACAAGACGCTAGAGGCCTCATTCTGTCGGAGGCGGCGGCATCAGCGCAACTTCTAACATGCAATGTGGGGGAAGTCCCAACCTTCCGAAGAGACGCAACCCAGGGAAGAGCTGCTGCGGCGTCAATTATAGACGTCACCTTTGCCAGTACGGAAGTACACCGTAGAATACGGTACTGGAGAGTACTTGAAGATGAAAACCTGAGCGATCATCAATACATAGAGTTTCAGATTGCAGGCAAATTTTCCATTGAGAGAAGCCCACCGAGAAGGGGCTGGCTGACAACTCGTTTCAGCACGGATAAAATCAAAACGGCGGTATCAGGCGTAGAGCAGAATATGCACCCCGATACACCGGAGGCACTGGCAAAATTATTAACAACATTATGCGACGCGTGCATGCCGCGTACAACAAACATAAAGCGCCGAAGTGTCTACTGGTGGAACGAGGAAATCGCCAGCTTGAGGAAGAAATGTGTCTCGGCAAGAAGACAAGCTCAGCGACATAAAGAAAAGATTGAAGAGTATAAAGCCTTAAAGAAAGAGCTTCGCAACGCCATCATGCGAAGCCAAAAGAAATGCTGGGAAGACCTGCTAAAAGAGGTTGACAGCGACATATGGGGAAAAGGCTACAAATTGGTCTGCAAAAAGCTCACCCGGAAATGCATTCCGGGTCTAACACCGGAAAGAATCCACAAGATAGTCGATCAGCTGTTTCCGACGCATCTTATCGAAGAGAAAAGTCCCGAAAGGGCGGAAGAAGTGATGGACGGCGGCCTGGAACCATTTGACCAGATGGAACTGGAGTCAGCAGTTAAGAAAATGTCGATTGGCAAAGCTCCCGGCCCGGATGGCATACCAACTGAGGTCATCCGATACATAGGCAAAGAGCACCCAGATACCATTTTGAGAGTGCTGAACATCTGCCTCAAAACTCAAACCTTCCCGAACATCTGGAAGAAGGCAAGATTGGTTTTGCTCAGAAAGGGGGACAAACCGCTTGAGAACCCCAGCTCTTACCGGCCGATATGCCTTATCGACAATTTGGGAAAGCTGTACGAGAGACTCCTCCTCGGCAGACTCGAAAAGGAGATAAGCGACACAGGCGGCCTGTCGGCGAATCAATACGGATTCATAAGAGGCCGCTCGACAATCGATGCGCTCTTGAGAATCAAGGAGCTCGCGGCGGAAGCGAACCAAGGCACGAAAATTAAAATTTAAAACTTAAATTGCTTTTTGCGCCCTTATGCGTTGACCGATCGAATCGAGACA
This sequence comes from Lycocerus yunnanus, assembly GCA_036346125.1. Classification (NCBI taxonomy): domain Eukaryota; kingdom Metazoa; phylum Arthropoda; class Insecta; order Coleoptera; family Cantharidae; genus Lycocerus; species Lycocerus yunnanus. The sequence goes on from JARFIX010000094.1 coordinate 11,544, forward strand.
CCCCTCGTTATTTCCAACTTTTTTTGCTTGTTCTATTGGTGGTAGTTTCACCCTTATCGCTTTCGCCCCAAGAAACGCCCCAAAATTCCTGAACTTTGTATGTTGATGTTTGACGCTATTTGGCAACCGTTTTTGATGAAAAAACTTTACGCGGTTACAGTTTTTTGCGCTTGTTGTAACTATACAAATTTTTTCTTTATCGCGTCGCGCTGAGTATACTAAAGTTATCGACTCACCCCTTACAGTTGTTTTTTCAGCAAATCTGGCACTAACACTACCGTGTGGCACCTTGTTGGAATAGGTTTAACTTTTTTCACCTAACTATCACACCGAAAACACTATCGCGGCGTCACTCTGCGCGCAAAGGCCGTTTTCGTTTTTTTACACTTAAATCGCTTGTAACCCGGCTACCGTTAGTCCGATCGAACTGATTTTTTTTTTATTCAATTCCTCTCGAAAAACTACACCGGACCCGCACAATTTTGAATTTTATTGACGAAAAAATGACGTAAAAAATGACGTAAAATGATGTAAAAATGACGTAAAAAGACGTAATAATGACCTAAAATGACGTAGAAATGATGTAAAAATGACGTAAAAATGACGAAAATGACGTAGAAAATGACGTAAAATGACGTAAAATGACGTAAAAAGACGTAATAATAACCTAAAAATGACGTAAGAATGACATAAACTGACGTAAAAATAACGTAAAAGTGACGTAAGAATGACCTAAAATTGACGTAAGAATGACGTAAAAATTACGTAAAATGACGTAAAAATGACGTAAAATGACGTAAAGCGATGTAAAAATGACGTAAAAATGACGTAAGAATGAGCTAAAAATGACGTAAAATGACGTAAAAATGACGTAAAAATGACGAAAAATGACGTAAAAATGACGTAAAATGACGTAAAAATGACGTAAAAAGACGTAATAATGACCTAAAAATGACGTAGAAATGACGTACAAATGCCGTAAAAATGACGTAAAATGACGTAAAATGACGTAAAATGCGTAAAAACGTAAAATGACGTAAAATGACCTAAAATTGGCGTAAAATGACGTAAACAGACGTAAAATGACGTAAAATGACGAAAAATGACGTAAAAATAACGTAAAATGACGTAAAAATGACGTAAAAATGACGAAAAAATGACGTAAAAAATGACGTAATCGATATCTAAAGCCAAACGAGCCGATACAATATTGCATGCTACGACTTGCTAAATTGTTTTCGTCAAAAATTGGAAAGAGGGTCGTCGATTTGGAGGGTTGGCAAATGATGTATGACGCTATATCGTGCGGATTCATACATATCTCTAGCATTTTAGCGGACGCCGATGAAGCCGACAAAAATATTGTGCCCGGAGAAGCATGCAGATTGGTTGTTTGTAATCCAGAGTACGGCCGTAAGTTTATAAATCAAACCAATTCCGTTTGTAATCTTACGAGTTTGGGTGTCGGTGTCGGAATGAGTGCTTCCACTATACCTTTGAACGGATCAAAAGAAAACGGCAAAATACGTAGTGGTTTCACGTCGTTTGCCAAAAAATTAGACTCTTGCAATTATTTAACTTTATACGAACGCAAACCCAAGGTGGCACTTTATATTGAAATGCATAATGATACAATATTCGAAGCTCTCGAACTGAGAAATCCTTTGAAGAAGAATCATTTGGAAAATGTGTTTATCGGTGTTATGGTTTCCGATCATTTTATAGAATGCTACGAAAACGATCAAATTTGGTATCTGTTTCCAGGCGACGTTACGTTGGATGGAAAAAATCTTTGTGACTACTATGGTGAAGAGTACAAGAAAATGTACAAGAAGTTTGTGGACGCGAAACTATATACTTTTTATAATCCCGATTAAACTAATCCATACATTGGACAATTTTCCAATGCACCCGACACACATGGTCGTCAATAAACAAAAAAGGTATAAATATTTAAGAGTATCTTTTGAAATTAGACAAATTTGATATACGTGAACAAGACCAACTATAAATTGTATAATTCCAAAAAATGCCAACACCTTATAAATGGTCGGATCAGTATTGTTTAGTTTTGCAATAAAGATATAAGTTATCGTCTCAAAAATACATAGTACGAGATAACTTGAAAATATAAAAACGTAATACATCCAACGAGAATAAACGTTATTATTGTATTCCCAAATCAAACAGTCTATCACATTTATCAGTAGCACAGACATTGTCAATAGTCGAATAAAATACAAATATACAAGAGCAAACAAAATTTCACGAAACTCAAAGGTGTTTAGTGGTGGTCGTACTTCGGAATTATCCTCTTTCTCTGGTACTAAGGAAAACGTCCAATACATCACTGCAATGTTTGTCGCCAAAAATAATAGGAATGCAGAAATTTTAATCGGATCAAAAAGTTGTCTTACATACGGCATATACATTTTAGCTAGTCTAGACGCACCTCCTAAAGGATGCTGATTCATCATGTATATCGGCGAACAAAAGTAATCCTCGTCGTAATGGTTCTTGTTTTCAATAACACCATCAATGTGATACTTTTCCACGAATACAGTGTGAGTTTTCACACGACTTAGCGTTTCGTTTTCTCCATGTGTAATCAATATTATAGTTTTGTTATGAGCAATTGATAATATTTTTAGAAAATCAATTAAATCAACCACACGCTCCGCATCCAAACTATTAAACGGCTCGTCCAATATCAAAATGTCATGGTGAACGTTGAAACAAAACCACATCATCAGTTTAAAATATTTACATTCGCCGTCTGAAAAATTACGGACTCTCTTGGTACCAGACCAATTTACCCAATCATATACGAACGGAATGTTTTCTGCAAAAATGATTCGCATACAGGCCAAATAATAAGAAACCAAATTGGCAGCAGGCATACGCCGACTGCTTCTGAGCGTAACTTGATTTTCGTGAAAGTATGACATTGAATTTAGCGAAGTGCGGCCGTCGCCCAACAAAAACTTTTTATTTTTAACAAAAGTCGTTTTTCCGCTTCCATTTGGTCCCGTAATTACATAAAACGAGTTACTGTTCAACTTTAACATATCAACAGGCGGTAGTAGAGCCATGTCTATACTCGATCGCACACACCGACTAACTGATAAAAAAATACACCGACAAGTTATATATATACTATATTTTAATCAAAACAAACAAACTTGTACAAACAGACAAACAGCAAGATATGGGGGAGAGTAATAACAATACATATATTATTTTCATATTATATTTTTTAAAGTGACGAGAAAATTTTCATACAACACCATCATCAGAGCAGTCTTTGGAACCATTTGAGCAAGAGTTATTGGCAGTCCATAATAGACACTTTTTAAAGTTTGGAGCATTAATACATTTTTCATAGTATCTTGTTCGATTTGTTGTTTAATTCTTAACACCAATATCGGATATGTAATAAAGTATGCCAAAGTTTTAGAAAGTCCAGAACAAATTGAATAGTCGGTCGAAGTTTTTGCGTCCATCATGTCCTTGAATATGTCATAAAGTGTAAACGTGATGATGCCGTTAAGACCATTGGCATAACCAAACAATAGACCGCGTTGAAATCCTAAAATTCCATTAGAAGCGTAAATTTTTTCAACACACTTAAATATAGAAAGTTTCGTACACGCAGTTGCCTGAACACTTTTGATTGTCCACATTGGATTGGTTACGGACATGGCAACAAATGTAGCAGGTATAGTTGCCATCATGTACCCTAGATATTTATGACAAACTGACGAACATTCGCATCTGTTTTTGATATATCTATTAATGGGAAAATATATTCCATATGTCGAGGCGTAAGCTACACAACTAACTGGTAACGATCTATAAAGTTGACGCACAATAACAACACCACCGCCACCGCTGACTCTTAATTTTTTAAAGACATCAACTATAGACATTTTAGAATTGATTTGATTAATTTTTATAGTTTCAAACGGATGAAAAATTGTAGCTGCCAAAGCAGAGGCACCAAGTCCCGACAAAAATTCTAAATACATTTCTTGTATTTTAACGACGACGACAATAAAGCCTGACAATATTCTAACGTCCAACTGTATACCTGAAGAGAAAGATAAGGTGTCCGGATTGGTTCGGCAACTAATTCATAAATGTTCGAATCAATGTTTGGAAATGGTTGAAATGATGATAATATTGGCGTAAACCTTGGCCTTTTTGCAAAACAATTTACACGAGCGATATACAATTCCGAACAAACTGCTCTATCTAGACACTCTTTATAGCCACCAACGTAACAAATTAAATCGGTATTGTTGCTGTTAAACGTTTCGATATTTTCGTTTTTGTTCTGATCAAATTTGTAATATCGTATCGACACTGTTTGTGGGGTTTTAATTATAGGACGAACACGACTATTACTACTATTACTACTATTACTATTGTTGCAGACAATGTCGTAGTAAGGCGGTGTGATCAATTTTCCACAATACAACTCCAATTGGCCAGTTGTAATTTTATGTCGTAAAGTATTTTGACACCTCGATCGAACACAAATACCGTTTAAAGATACTGCGGCATATAAAATTGACTTCATAATGCTCATTTAACCCATATACGACTTATATCTATATTAAACCCACCACTATTACTGCCACTTTAGCACAAACATAACACGATAGATACTACCTCGAATACATACGGAGATCATTATCTTTTATATATAAAGCTCTAATGGATTCGTATTAAATCAGTAACTCTCGATACTAGGCAAAAGGATATAATAATAATAATATATATTTAAATAATATAATAGGGTGATAAGAACTAATAACGTAGATAAGAACGCCGAGCAGAGAAAACGAAACTAAAATTTTTTCCCATCCATTCGAAAAAAATTTACAAACTATGCCATGAAAACGCAAAAATGTCATAGTTTGTAAATTTCAAATGGAGATTTAACATGGGAAGTCGTAAAATGATCAAAGAGGCATCAAATTTGAAATAAACTCATGATATAATTTGTATTTAAATAAACCAAAGTATACCAACCCACGCTTAGGTTTGTCTCGATTTTGATGTTTTTTAATTTTAACGGCTCGTTTCTAAAATGATATGGTTTGAAAATCGAATCGATGGTATAGTTTGTTATTATCACGTGATGATATTTACTTTTAGAGATATCACGGGAGGTATTTTAAAAGTCATGCTCGAATTTTATATTCAGTTAGACATAGTAGTTGGTCTAGTACGTGCGTATTCTCAAATATTAATTTTAAACTTGCTTATGTGTGTCTGTGTGGGTTTATAGTATAAGCATCACCAACATACCACTATGAATTTTAAAAATATCGAGGTTTTGATAATTGCTCAAAAGAATGGCGCCGTATTGGACATGTGTACGTTGGATTTGCCGGTCGAAGATATTGTAAATCCAATATATCTAGACCACAAACATCAAAGTTTGTATCCGCCACAGCGTGAGTTTGTCGAGACCTTCAATCTCTGGTTAAAACATCAATCGTGCTTTTGGAGCGTACACGAAAACGATCCGAGCATCGATAAAGACAAATTTATTGCATTGACTCCGGAAGCATTTCAAATCATTCTACTGTCCACCATAGGATGCATAGCCATTGGTGATTCTATAGTGTTGGCTAGAATTTCTGACGGCATGATTCCAAACATTACATCTATTGAATTAAGGGCGATGATGAGTGATCAAGAGAGTCGTGAATTTATTCACAAGAAAATGTACAATCACATGTTGGACGTGTCACATGAAGCAGACTATTATCGTAGCACAGAATTTAGAAATAAATTCATGACACCTCTACAAAATTTGGCAGACAAATACCAAACAGATGATATTCGAATTCACATGTTTTTCATAATGATGTGCGAAAACATTTTGTTTGCTCCAATGTTTCAAACAATATGCTATGCGGCCACAAAGGGATACGCTCCAAAGTTGTGTGACTTGAACTTGTTGGTTATGCGTGACGAATTTATTCACTACATGAATGCTCGCCTACAATCTTCGAAATTCAAATTTAAAATCGACATTGACTTTGCTCGACGCATACTAACCGACTTTTCCGACTTGACTCTGAAATTGTTTTCGAGCATTGTGGGTGACTATGACGACGGAGTATACAATATTAAACACGTAACTCTACATTTTAAACATGTCATTCATGGATTCATGTACGAAAATGGATTATATAAAACAACCGAAGAATTTCAAGAGTTCAATGACAAATATGGCACGACACCGGCAGAGTTTTACATGAATCTACCAAAGTGCGAACTAAAAATTAATCGTATGTAATCCAACTCGACAATTTATACTGTACCTGGCGACACTAGCGAATTGGTAAAACCCAGCAAACGGAAACAAGTATAATTATATGTTATTTAGTAATAACTTTGTATGTTATTTAATATACCAAAATAAAAAATGTATACATTTTATGTTCTTGTTTTACTGGTCTTCACTTTATGTGGTGGCTTTTGTCTCACCATCACCTCCAATGACTTGGACTCTCGCTCTTTGAAAATTATAGATGTTATAACAAAAAATTGTGATTCTTTACCTTGTATAGAAAAAGAGTGCAGTATACGTTTAAGCCAAAATTTTATGCAATGCGTTTACGTTGCCGTTCACGTTGCCGACAATTATTATTATTATTACAAATACAATACGATTGATACTAATGACAACATTACAAAACACAAATCTGATGATATAAATTATAAATTAAAAGCGACACTGTCCTCAAAACTAAACCCTACCAATATCACACGAAATTTTAATGAAACAAACTCCAAATCAAACACAAGCTTTCTTATACCATCGTATGACAATCCGTTTTTCACTGCGTTACATTATATTGGCTATAGTTTAACAGCAATAGTATGTGCCGTTAAAGTCTTTTTATGTATAAAATTTAGATCTTTGATTAATAGTAAATTATGTTGCAATTCATGCAGCTGTTGTCGCAAAAACAAAAAATCTCATCCCGATGTCAAATATAATGTAGAAGCGATGGAATCACTTTATACAACGGAGTTATGTTCAGAGGTTTCGGTCATACGAGTATGTATAACGGCCATAGGGATTATGTCAGAAAAGTTAGTTGTTAGTTTTTTTTTGGTCAGAGGTTTTGCCGTCGTCGGATGGAAGAGGTACATAAGGACGTGCAGGTATAGGTGGATAATCATATACATAAGGTATTTTAGATTTGTCCAAATCAAAACTTAATTCTGCATACATTTTATCATCATCGATATTTGTTAACGGTATATGTGTCGGATCGACGAGACCACTACGTTGTTATCGTACTCGTCGAGCTCTCAATTTTAAAAATGTCAATATTATAACAAGAATTATAATGACCATCGAACTAGCACTACTTATGCCGATTGTATTTACGCTGTCCCACTTTGAAAGTAAACTTTCTGCAATGTTTTCACGCATCCAAAGTCTATAACTTTCCATGGACTTGTAAATCTCCGTGTTTTGTTTTGGTTCTCCGTATGCAGTTAGCCCTACCTGTTCCTCTGCTAGACTCGATAATTTTAAAAAGTTTAAGCATTCCAAAACTTCGGGTTTTGTCAATTTGCCGGAATTTATTCGAAATTGTGGTCTAGTATAAATCCACAATACCGTAGGCACCGGTATCTCGGTTGAGTTTATGGGATATTCAAAATAATAAACCGTATTATTAGTTTTTGCGAAAGCAAAAGTTTTATTCGGAAACATTTGTCTTCCACTAACGCCTGTGGTTACGCGACGTATCGATATCAAATCCGAACCGTCATGATTATAGTTGAATAGTTTTAATGGGCATCGTTCGTTGGAAAACCATGTAGCACTTCGATTGTTTAAAAGTCTCATAGAACTCGGTAATGCGTCTGAATTAAATTCAAAAACTCCCAATTGAGACGTAGTAATGTTAACGTCTACTTTTTGTAGCATGGCATGTTCAAAAATGGCACATACATACGCACATCAAGAAGTATAAAACAATCATATTTGTGCTTGCTTGTCAAAGGTATTTACTAATATATAATCTATTTTGATATATAGCATAAGGTATATATGAATTTCATTCCATACACACACAGACCACTAAGCTGAAAATGCAGTTTAATGTCATTGCCGTTTCTCTGTTTTCACTACTATTTATAAATGTTATCAATTCGCTACCGTATAATCATATCGTACTAGAAGGTGGCGGCTCGAAAGCAATTTCATACGTAGGATCATTGCTCGCATTCAAAGAATATGGATATTTCAAGCATGATCGTTATTCTTTTGGAAAGATTGGCGGCACTTCTGCCGGCTGTTTGATGGGATTTTTAATGAGCTTAGATATTGAACCATCTAAATTGGAAAAATTTGTATATACAAACAACATTTTCCACCAAAATTTAGATTTTAGTGCCGATTTATTGGATTCGTCACCAGAAAAATCTTCTGAACACACTTGGTTCAATACAATATTAAAAACTTTTAATTTAATATTAAAAGCACGAGAGGTTGTCGATTTATGGTTAAATTTCAATTCACCCGGACTATCTAGTGCCAAAAATTTTATAAATTTCATTTCAAACGAAATCTACAGTCTCAGTCCACATGCAGAGGTGTTAAGTAATGTGAGAAATTTGACTTTTCAAAATTTATACGACATCACTCAGCACGATTTGCATTGTTTTGCTACACAGCTTGTGGACAAGACAATTTACGAATTTAGTGTCGAAACAACGCCCGACGAATACGTTTTGAAAGGCATATACGCTTCGATGACTGTACCAGGCTTATTTAAACCGCTATCTGACAGACACGGCAATACCTTAATCGACGGCAGTTTCCTATACAACTTTCCAATAACAATGAACGATAAATCGAGCATCGATCATACAACGTTGGGTCTATCGTTGTCACCTTGCATACAAAAAGAACTATCTCTAGCTCGCTGATATATAAACGATGTTAGTCTCGAGTCTGCGTTTACATTCAAAAAAATGGAAACTATCAATTATTTTGCAGAAATTTACTCAATCATAATAAATCGAGAGGTTCCTCTTTATATACAAAACCCACTTAACGATAACAGAATAATTTACCTAGATTCGCCTCTAGATGTGTTCGGTTTTAAATTAGACGCTCGTGACATAAATATGGCCATAAATCGAGCGTATTTAAACACTTTGACGTTTTTGCAAAAAAAGGTTTAATGAAATAGGCAATGGTTGTTATATATATTGTTGTGGTTTTTTTCGTGAAAGGACCCCTTTCCGAAATTCCGTTGCAACACCATAAAAAAATTTAACCCAGTTATCTAGGATCAATCAGCGGAGAGCTATGAGACTTACCCAGTAGTGAGTTCTGAAAATGAATAAATGTTCGGCGACCACAGCGCAATTAAAACTCGAATATTTAAACGTGATTTCAAAATTTGCTTTATTTCCAAACCGATTTTGGGACAAAATTCCAAATATGCCAGATGGTGTGATTGTGTTTTTGCTTGGTAATTGAAATTTAAATTTAAAATTTGAAATCATTTGCTGAAATTTAAACCACCAAACAATTCTGTGTCTTGTGTGAATCTTTACAATGATAATAATTTTGTAAAATAATTATTCAAAATGTTTTAACACAAATAAAATTTTATTAAATTAGCGCACAAATGTTCTCAACGACTGACCTTATTAACACTCCAGGTGTTGCCCTAATGCTGGCGCTTTCAATTATCCAATTCAAATCCAAAACTCGTTGACTCGTACAAGTAAAACTTTGACAATTCCAAAATAGCTCCTCTTTTCGACTCCAATACAAACTTAATGACTCGCTGCACAAATCAAACTTGAATAATCCAAAATGGCTCCTCTATCAAAATTATTCATTTGCTATCTTAGCAGATTCGATAAATCCAACCAAAAACTTTGATCAACTCGCAAATATAAAACAGACGACCCCGTCTTCAGAAGGCACTATCACAAACTCAAAAATTTACCGCTTTCACGGCAACGCAAATCAAAATCTCAAAATTCACGTCCTCCAACTGACGTGCATTCAGTCTCGAGTTCCTCAGACCAACTCTCCTTCTTTTTCTTTCTTTTTCAAATTGCCAACATTCAAAAACACTTTTCGTTTCAAATTTTAAATTTTATTTTGCCATAAACAAGCGGCGCACAAATCACACTAATCTCAAATAATCACAGTGTCAAATTCATCAAAAAAAATCATAATTTTGTGTAAAAGGTGTTGAAAGTAACAATTTTTGGCATTCTTGTTGGCAAAATAAACAAATTAATTTTGTTGATCTTCAAATTGATCAACAAATCGAAATTCTTAAAAAAAACATTTATTCTTTCTCGCGGTGACGAGAAACCCAACACTACTGGCAAGAAACTAGTAAAAAATCATTTTATTGCATTTTTGAAATCTAATTTCAAAAATATCACCACAATATGTAAAATAAAAGAATGTATATTTTTTTGGTCATGTTTGTAAAAAACTTTATTATTTATTGTACGTTTCTAATATAGTTTAATACAGTTTGTTCAGTAACATAAGCATCGACATACACCAATTTACCTACATTAGTAATTTTATGCAACATTTCAAACACATATGATTGATTTTCGACATAATGTTTTAAATTAAAATTAGATTTAACTTCAAATGTTGAACGTTTAAGTAAATTTTCAACACAAACGTCGACATTTGTAGGTATAATCCATAGTAGTGATATATCCAGGTTGGGGAAAAACTTTGAAAATCTTTCAGACCATTGATTCCACACACGAGTCAGTATATTTTTATACATTGCGTCGCTAAACACTTCCGAATCGACAGTCTTTTTAAAAGTTTCTGCATCGTTAACATGTCCATTATATTTAAAAATGATGTCGTAGGCTAAGGTCGAATAAAACGAACGATCGATTGTCACGTAATTCTTTGCGTTTGATAATTGATGACAACAACGATGACTATGACGAACGGGAGATGAACAAGTAACAGCAATACAATTAGAATCAGTATCCACATAAGAGTTGAATTTTTCTAAATAATTTAAAATTTCGTTTGTAACAGTATGATCATATAAATATTGCATATGCATCAAATCATTCTTCTTTGCAAAGTTGGGATATAACGTCAGGTAGTTCGAAAAATCAACAGTTTCGTCGGACAGCACAGTCTTTCCGACACACGAGACTCCATCCAAGAATATCACTTTCAAAACCATTTTTATCTTATTGATGCATTGTATACTATTTTAAAATACCAAACACTTTATGAACTCGTTTGTGCCGACGCGTACGACTTTATAAAGGAATTGTATGTTTTTCTTGTAATTTTAGGATCTAAAACTTTCATATCTTGAAACGATATAGGTTTCTCCTTGGACGTATTTGATGTAGCCGTCGCTTTTACAGAATCTATTCTAATTTCGTCGAGTAAATCGGGCAAACTTTTGTCACAATACACTTTAATGTTTCGTGTTATAGGTTGTATCAGTGTGCCATCGTTTAGATATAAAATTTTTGGATTGATCGATTCAATGAGAGATTTAATACGATCTTCGGAGACTATAAATGACTTCATAGACGAAATTCCAAATGAAGTGCGCCAACTTTGTATAGGTCGATTTGATTTATTTAACGATACTATCCTATAACCGGAACTTGAGTTGTGTAAAATGGCATTGACAGGTATACGATCGTGTTTATCGAAAGGATTTGATGCCCATATCACGTCTTGAGGCGTGCCAATTCTATCGAGAGTAACTTCTTCGGTGCGTCGAATCATAATTGTCACGTTTTATGTTTACCTATATAATACATCGAAAAAAAACATCACTACTAATCGGTCAATATATTTTTATGAATATCATAGTCACTTTTCTCTTCAAACGACAATATTCCACTGTGACTTTTCGAATTTGCGGACGCATATTGAATGCCATACGTTCGTAACGAATTGACGTTGATAAATTTCAATGTGCTCAAAGTTAGACCGGTAGACGTTCCGTCGACGCTTCGTTTAACTAGAAATTCATTATCGTCCCATTCGCCACGAGACCACAGAAACGGACCGGGGCATTCTCGCGACTCTGGCATAATCATTCCGCCTAACGAATAGGCTCGTCCACGATCTGCATCCTTACAAAAGTAAGTTGGCCATGAGCCTTCACACGATCTGCCTGTAAATCTATCGTTGGTTTTAATATTGAGACCGTTTCTATCTGATAATCCCATACCGTTTTGTAGATGCAATACGACTCGAGTGTTTTCATAGTCGTTGTTAAATTTCAAACCATTCACAACGAGGCCGTAAATTTTTCTTTGGCCGGCAATATTGTCGCTAAATCTTATACGTTCATATGTTCCGGTGGCTAAAACAGCTGTCGCTCCGATAATGTTTTCATTATCCTTTGGCTTATTGAAGCGTAATAGTTCGTTGGATATTGGAAATCCGTAATCGGTTAGATTTCATTCTCGGGTAATCGAATTAAAAGTGGCGTTTACAATTTCCATGGACGTGTCGTGAATGGAGTTTTTACACGGATTTAAAAGTCTAGTAACGTTCATGTTACCTGAAATGGTAACGTTAAAATTTGAAATGTCCAATTGCCGATCCGAATTCCACGGCACAAGATGCGTCCAATCAGCAAAAAGGGTATTTGCCTCGTGAACCAACAAATTTTTACACACAGGCAGACCGTCTTCGTATCGTATGTTGATTTGATTTTGGTCACAAACGCAAGAAATTTCGTTTAATGGTTTATTGATGTTGTCAATTTCACCGTTACTACATATAAATACCGAAGTACAATTTCCCAATAAAGACTCGTTGCCAATGTATCCTGGATTTTTACAAGTACATATTAACATGTATTCGTTAGATTCGGCATTTGCAGCAATAAGAGTTAAGTCGCCATGATAGGGATTACACGAATCGGCAATCGTTGTTATGGCCAGTGCGTACCCTTCGTCTGGTTTAGAGTTTTTAGGTATAGTCGTAGTGACATTATTTTCAATATATGTTGTATCCTTATCGAAATGATGACATCTAACAATCAACTCTTTACATCCAAATAACGTAGTGCTATCGTTTATGTCACACACTCGCAAACTTTTTACGTTGCAATCGTATAAATTTTCAATATTTACAGTCCTAGGATACGGATCGTATTGTATGTCGGTGGAAAATTTTGGAATATCGCGCTGTTCAAATTTAATTTCTTTAATTTTAACCGTAGATATTACAATTATAGCTATAAGTACGCAAATTATCGCAATAATAACAAATATTGTCAATATTATATTTGTGTCCATTTTAGAATTAACACTATTTTATAAAACGGCATACGTTCCGAGTAATTTTTAAAGTTATATAGTTCAATAATAATATGGACGTCAGACCTTCTACTTCGAAAGCCGGCACAACGCCCCAAAACGAATTTATCGACGCTATAAACTTTAGTGAAAAGAGTCAAATACAAGATGACCTAGCTGACAACGATACAACTACATCAAAATTTAAAAGTATGGTGAAGAATGTTATGAAAAGCGTAAACGATTCAAAATTCATTTATCCATTTTCGGCAATAGTAGTTGCGTCTATCCTCGTAATTATACTTTTATTTCAAAAAGCCAGCATGTTTAGCAAAGTAGTTGCAATTCTTTTATTAATAATATTTACAATATTTACAGTCTATCAGGCTAAAGCTTAAACTAACACAAAATATAAACAAATGTACAAGAATGTATATTTATTTTTTGATTGTCACTTTCTTTCCTAATCTAGAACATTTACAGTTCTTCGATTCGCGTCTATAACCTGAATATTGGAGTACACTCGTAATTTGGAACCCAAACCTTTAAACAATCTACCACCATTGAGACAAAACGACTCTGCTGTTGTTGGCTTCTTCGTTGTTGATGTCGTAGACGAATTTTGTTGTTGTAAAAGTTGCATACACACACATAAACACAAGATTTTATGGTTTAAGACAAATCTATGATAACATTATCTAGAGACACTGTTGACAGTGTTAATACAGAAGAGACTTCGTGGTAGATGTTTTAAAAGAGAAAGAGCGAGACAGAGAGGGGTTTGACGAATCGTATTCCGAACACTCACTGAGATCTTTATCTTTCATATATAAAACTCTAATGGAGTCGTATTAAATCAGTAACTCTCGATACTAGGCAAAAGGATATAATAATAATAATATATATTTAAATAATATAATAGGGTGATAAGAACTAATAACGTAGATAAGAACGCCGAGCAGAGAAAACGAAACTAAAATTTTTTCCCATCCATTCGAAAAAATTTACAAACTATGCCATGAAAACGCAAAAATGTCATAGTTTGGAAATTTCAAATGGAAATTTAACATGGGAAGCCACAAAACAGTAAAATCTCTATCTAATTTGAAATAAACTCGTGTCATATTTTGTATGCAAAATTATTTAAATTATACAAAGTATACCAAAATCATGCCTCGTTTTGCTCATTTTAGACAGTTTTCAACTTTCGTGGCTCTTTTCTAAAATGATGTGGTTTGAAAAGCGAATAGAGGTCATAGTTTGTGTTTTGCTTGACGTGTAACGCCAATGTTTGGCGGAGATGACACAAGCAGGTGGATGCTAATGCTTCGCGCGCGGAACACTTTCGACCGGGAGAAATTGAAGGTTTGTCATTTGGATCGGCAAGTTTTAACTATGGACAGTAACATTGACAGAAAAAAAATCCATGAAAAAAGTTATCGGTACTCTATGTTTTGTACTTATATATAGTTGTTATCAAATGGCTTGGATAGGTAATTTAATATCCTTTTTGGTCACGATTCTCGTAATTTTACTTTTAGTTTGGTTTGTGATATATCCAGAGCCGATAAAATATGTTATATCGGCGGTACATCCAAATTCAAACTACGAACCAAATAAAAATGCCACGAGATCCAATAAATCGACATTTTACACACATCCAAACTCTAAACACGACAAACTTGTTGTACTTTTCATCGGCGGTTCAGGATTGTTTAGTAACCGATCCAACTTTTATGGCTTCACAAATAGTGTGAACGACAAATTAGGCGACAGTTATGACATTTTATTATTTGAATATCCAATCAGATTTAAAAATACTATTTTAGAATCAATGTTGGCGGTAAATAAACTATTACTGCCATATATTCATTATGAGGTCGTCCATGCAATCGGAATATCGTTTGGTGGCATTTTAGCTGGCGCGTTTCAACAAAAGGAAACCAATAAAACAAAATCCGAAGCGATGAAAGTCCCTCAAATCGGCATGACATTCAAATCGCTAACAATACTTAGTGGCATGTTTGAGTGTAACTTTAACGTCGATATAGTTACTAACCTTTTCAAATTTTATATAATGCGAAATACACCGTCACTTATCAACTACACTTGCTACGGAATACCCATTCCAAAATTGGTCATTAGTGCATATACAGACTTTTTAATATCGCAGTCAATCAAATTCATACAAGTTGAACAGTGTGAATATAAAATTTATAACTCTCAAACATTACCACACGCGTTTTGTCAATTACTTAATTTGGACGAAACCAAAGATGCCGTTCAACGAGTAGGAAAATTTATAATTAACGTTGACGAGTCTTAGATGAGTATATAATAATGTACGTTTGATATGCATATGTTTTCGTGCAAGTGTATTATTTTTTTTGTTTACAATATTATCTATAAATAGGCAACCAACATATCAATTTATATCAGTACAAACACATCGGTCTCGTTGATAGTTCGATACAAGTTTTCCGGTTTTTCGTTTCTCCCACTACTAGAAATAATGGCTGCTGCTAAAAAAGTGTTTAGCGAACAAACCAAATCAAAGTTGTACGATTTGTATCATAACGATGTGGAAAATGTCATCTCGAAAAATGCCGTTTTGGATTTGTACGGAGTGCCAATCACTTTTTCAAACATCACGGATGAAATTATTAAGAATCAGCCTTTTTTGTCTACGGTGAAGAAGAGTAGTTTTTTGGATTTTGATGGCATTGATTTTGCAAAGATTCAAAAAAACATGAGTGATATTGCCGCCATTCCAAAAAGTAAAGAGACTGCAGTGATTGAAGTTGTAAAGGTATGTGATTTCGATGAAGTTAAGTTTATGCAGTCTGAAATGATTAATGGAAAGTTTGTCATGCCGCGCATTGCAATTCGTTTGAAAGATGAATCTATAGAAGCCAAGTGTGGTGTGCGTATAAATACTGGATACGTTGTTAAAATTAATACCGTAGCAATGGGTAAAACTATTACTGATGGAAAAATTGTCAACACTCGCGTCGGTAGTCAGCCAGACTTTATTGTGATTCCTCAGATTGTGTCAAAACACGACGGGTTGATTCAATGTTTGTATGGTCGAGATCCGGAAGACACTGGATTTCTTACTATTAATTTTACGACGACCAAGAAAATTGATACTTCGAAGCCTCTACAAGTTGTGTTGAATGCGTACACTGTCGAAAGATCATTTAAAATTACCAGCATTCTGAATTCCGAAACTAAAACTGAGCTATTTAAAGCAAAAGATAATCGCTCTGGTCGATGGATAAAGAATCCAAAGACAAAATTTCTTGCCAACAAGTTTGATCTTGCCACTAAACCTGGCTCGGTATTGCTCGATACATTTAATCATTCTAAATCCCCCATTGTGATGTATGAAAAACAAAAGGTTCAGATTGAAAAATCTATAACTTTGTTTACAAGTCGAAAACGAGAATGGTGTGATCCAAACATGATGACAGTTGCCGGCATTTATAATCCAATTAATGGAAAACATTCTGAAGGTATTATCGTCGAGGGCTCAGATATTAAACATAATCCGCATTGTATGGTTTTTATTAGAAATAAACTCTCGTTGTTTAGTAATAGTGGGTCATATAATCGGGACTGTAGGTTGATAAATGGTGCATTTTACGATTCTGCGTCATACAACGATGCGAATCGTGACATTAGAAAGGTGAATACATCGCTAATAAATTTAAGTCTTGGCGCTAAAATTGCAAAAAATATCGCGTCTAATAATCCAGAATTGAAAGTCGAGGCTCTGTTGAGAGTGTTTGATTACGATCGAAGTCTTACAGATACCGATCCAAAGTTGCCAGTTAAAATTGCGAGCAGCGATGAAAAGTTATTTGGCGAGCGTCCTGCCGATTTAAATTGTTACAGTGTCAATTTGTACAAGGGTCTAAAGTCGTTGGCATATCAATATTGTAGCAGTTTCTTTACCGAGGAACAACTCAAAGAGTTGAGTTTGGATAGTGCAAAAGTTAAAAAGGCTGAAGAATCTACAGGAATAAAGCGCAAAAATGAAGGTTCATCAGTCGGTCCTAGCAAACGTGTGAAATTATGAGTATTATCATGTTTAATATTATTATTAGTTCAATAATAATGTTTATTTTATTAGAATTTGTTAGATATATGATTAAAAAAATAAAGATGTTTTTATTGAATTTTTTTTTATTTAGAGGTAGTATCATGAGTGCATTATTACCGATTGAAGCTGTAGAACTCAATTTAAATGCCGAATATGGGTATACTACGCGCGAATTTAGCAAAGTCCCAAACGTCTATGTTTCTGATAATTACACCTCGTGTCTAGTGTTGATGTACAGCCAAACTGGTAATATTGAAAATCGAAAATCCGAGTATCGTAATCATTTTACATTGTTTCGAAACGACAAGTCTATCATAATTGCTCGAACAGAGACGACGTTTGTTCATGCCGATAACGATGCCATTATAACTTACAATGTAATTTCGCTAATTGAAAAATATAGATCAAAATTTAAAACTTGGGTCGTGTCATTTGATAAAATTTCATACAGTAGTGTGCAACCAGACTCTTTTGTAGGCTATTCTCTAGTATGCTCTGGGGAGTGGTGGTTTTATGACAATGGCATAATATTAAACGGCATGTCTGGCTATAAACATGGATCGAGGTGTCTATCGATGCTTATTTACTATGAACTTCATGTTAATCATAAAATTACAATATCTTCAAATGACGCTTTACTTTCTATGCCACCTACAATCGAAGTTGTTTTGAAATTTGGTAACGCCCCTTCGGAATCTGTTACAATTTCAAACACATCAAATACTGCTACAGCTACATTGTCTACAGCTACATCGTCAAATACTACGCCACTGACAATTTCGAACGAGACGCAAACTACTACACCTACATCTAATTATTTAACTCGACTCAAACCACCACCAACGTTTAACGTGTCGAGTATACCATCAATGTTATTACCTAGCATAAACGCAACCGTACGACCTTTTAATGGACAAAACGAAAATACAAAATCAAAAAATGTCATAAACAAGTCTGTAATACCTTCGTTATATTGGTTCAACTCTCGATGTTCCGAATTATGTCGTGGTGATATTGAATACTTTAAACCTAAAGATTTTACATGTTACAAAAATTATAAACCTATATAATCACTAGACAATGTATTTATAGGAACATTTATAATGTCATCTTCGAAAACTAGCTCTTTTTGATCATTTTGTACTATACCCAACGAGTTGTAATTAAACCATGACCGATTGTCTTGGAAATATTTTTTAATATAATTATACAAATGTCGCGTTATATAGACGTCTGTATTATTTATAGCATAGAATTTTATCATTATGGCCGATTCGAATGGCGATAGAGGGCCTACAGTGTAAATACTGCCAGGAATATGTTCGCCTACTTTCAATTCGAGCGTAGTTTCACCATCATAAACGGATATTTGATTGAAATCAACACATTTCTCAATTTTTTTATTTAAAGAGATAAGACTATAAATGTTTATACCCATACACGTGCCTCTTGGGTTTAAATTTACAATTGGTGTAGAGTCGTTTTCTTCGGTAATACAATCGTAGCCAACTTGAATGTTTTGGCGTGCCACTAGAAATGCGTCGGCAGTATTGAAAACGTTTATTTTCTTATAATTTGATAGTGATTCGCCATAAGTAAAGATTGTTTCATCAAAATATTCAGAAGTCATAATTCTAAAAAAGTTGAAACATACTATTATATATATAAAAAACAAAGACAACATTATATATATAGGTATTTTTATTCAAGTAAAGATTTTATAGATTCTAAAAATACAGCATATTCTTGATCGCTACTTGCCGCTATACGATCATTTCGTTTGCGCAAAACTTCATTTTTGTAAGTGATCTCATAGATACTTCCAGGTTCTCCGACAAATGCGAGCGGTATAATTTGTGAGCCAACCTTAAACGTGTACTGTGTTATACATTTGACATCGATTGTAGGTATTTTCCATTTTATTATCAAGTCGTTTTGAATAATGATGAATCCGTCACAATCTGGTCCATACGTGTTTGGTAGCGAAGGTGGATAAAATTTTTGAACTGACACGGGTTTATCACCAAAATACATGTCGTTAACATCTAAATGTTTCAAAATTGAAGCGTTCCCCATCGGTTCGGTTGTATAAATGGCATCATTCATCAACGAGCCGATAGCTTCTATAATTATAATGCGATCGTCCATAATTTCTACAGCAAAACAAATGTTTACGATCGCTTTTATGTTTGAACCGCGACACATTTTATTAGTAATGCTAGACGCGTCCGACCATTCGTAAGCGATAAACGATCCGTTTTCTTGTTGAGTATCGGTAATTAGTATTTTTGCTTTTACACCATTCCACTTGTAGGCCCAAATATATGGTTGTGTGTCATCGAAACAATGCCACATTTGTACTTTGGACATTACACACGAAAACATGTCGAGTCGCGACATTATGTTGCGTTCGATTGTGTGTTGTTTCTCTAAAAAACACTTAATCAGGCGACGTTCTTCCAATAAAATGTATTGATAATCGCTATTTTCTGGATATTCAATTTCATATTCAATGTTGTATTTTTCACCAAATTCACAGACCTCTTTGTTATACGTTATACGAATGCCGTTATCCCAAAACACAATTAATCTCACTATACACTTTTCTACTGACAAAAGTTCAGGCAAATTAACGTTTTCTTCGGTGGCTATAGTACGATCCATTGGAATCCAAACATTTCTGTATAACGTAAGCAATTTGCGTTCGTTAACTTTAACTTTACGTTGAACGGTTCTATTTGATACTCGCAGTCCGTTTTTAAGCAAAAAAATAATATCCATAGAATGTTTTTCTACTTGTTTTACTCGAGCATATTCAGATTCAGATGATTTTATAGATATCGTTGTCTCCCATTCGGGAGTTATGTTACCACTGCTGGAATACATTTGTTTGCTGCTTTAGAAACAACACTTAACGACCAAACAGATGAAAGTGCCGTAAGGAAGACGAGTACTGTAGAAGTGATTGCTAGTCCGCCAATCACCTTCTTTTTGTCATCCTCGTTCTCCTTTTGGACGTCTTTATCGGTAGACTCCGTCTTTTTAACATAATTATAAATAATTGCAGCTATCAACAGTACCAAAGCAATTATGATCATAATCAATACGACCATTGACGACGTTTTAATTGCCTTGCCGACGTTGACACATTCTGGCGTGATTTTATTTAAAGCCGCCGTGCCCAAACCTCTTTGTGAATTCATCGTTGATACGTTCGAATATATCAAAATATTCAAATACGAGATTAATAAAATACACTATTTTATACTTGTAAATTAAATCGACAATGGAATCTATCCAAACTGTCACATCTTGTAACTTAGTCTTTAATAAATCTATGATTCGTTCGGGTATAAAGTCGACTTCCCATATAATGTAGTTTTCAAGCGTACTATATTTAGTTATGTTACAAATGTCGATCGTTTTATTAGTTTCCATCGCAACTTTGTAAGGAGCCACTGCGTGCGTAAATAAAAGCGGCCATCTAGCTATCGGAGTTATAAAGTTGGAACTTGGCGTAGACTCGTATAAAACACAGATATGGATACCACAGCTGTCGACACTGTTAAAAGTTGGACTTGTCATTTGCACACTTCCGGGCACTGCTCAATGAGAAAAGAATACGATCCTGAAATAGACAGAGATAGATATTATCACGTTGTTACTATAAAAATATATCGATAGCCGCGCAATCGTATAATGTGAGAAATAATTCCGATGAATTTTGGGAAGATCTCTTGTACGTAGCTTACTTTTCACCTATAGTTTATTGCACCTGTATAAACGAGTATAAAACGTTTCAAATGTTGGTCGATTTATTTAGAAAGATGGACGAAAATACTATAAAATATTCTAGTTTTAATACTCCGGCAGACTTTATGAAGAAGCACATCATCACTGACGGTAGTAATATAACTCTATGTAATAAGTATCTCGTCAAAAGGGACTAACAAGTATGTTCAAATATTCTATAGTCGAGATTGTTGGTTGAAGGCTTGTTTGAAAAATTTATTTCCCAAAATAGAGGCGACAAAAGACGGTATACCTACGAGCACACCGTCTTGGGCGATCAGTATCTATGCACGTTTGAAAGGTTCAAGCCAAACTAAAAAACAAAATGAATACAGCATATCATCGCTGCGCAATATTGGCATCCAAATATCCCAATGTAAGTATTTATTTATTTTGTATAAAACTACATACTTGTCTATTTTAGGTTTATAATTTTATTAGTGCCAACAATCCCGTTTTATTTTATTATGCTCCGAATAGCACGGGTGAAGATGCTGCCAAATTACTATCATTTACGAACGTTGGAAGAAGTAAACTTGATTGGTTCAGCAGCGATTTTGTATGGAAAGAAAATTATTGTGGCCACCAGATCTTATGATACTATTCAAAGTAGTAATTATTTATATATTGTTAGATTATAATTTGATGTGTTATATATGGATTTGGGTGTTTTATTAAATGATATTAATGTCTCTCGCTCTTTGGATAAATATAATTACAATTTTGGCCTCAGTATTAGCAGTGGTGGCTTGCATTTTGGGAATTCTCTTTCCTTCGATCACGGAGCTTCAAACTCCGATCAGCCAATGGATTCATCGCCGAAAAGTAGAATAATTATCGAACCCGTTCTATCGAAACCTGAAAATTATTTATACTTGGCATATTTACCTAAAAAGGCGAGACTTGATATAGACCTTATAAAATCATCTCCACCCGATTCTGTTGTCGGTTTAATAAATAATAACTTGTACGGGATCTTAATTGAAGATCAATACGGGGCATTAACTAAAAAACACAATCTACAGTTTTATATCAACACAAACCTGTGATTGTTGATGATGATCTTTTTCAACCTAATAGAGCCAATAGCAGTAGCAGTCATGAAAACATCAACATTAACACTGCTCAAAATTTTACGTCTATACCAAAACCACCAAGCATCCCGGAATGCGGCTTCATTCCAACTCCTCCTAAAATGCCTCCGTTTAATGAATCAGACTCTTTACAATCGACAAGTTCTACACAACAATCACAGCATAGTTCACCTATTCCACCACCATTTAATCTTGAACCAAGACCTAAAGCATCAAACTCACAGCCAGTTGATCCTCACGAACAAATGATGGCGAGTATTCGAGCAGGTGTATCATTACGAAAAGTTGGAGTTCCGGAAAGTAGAATTCGTAACGAAGATACGATCACAGACAGCGAACCCATCGCACAAATATTGTTACGCAGACAAGCAATAATGACAGACAGTGAAGACGAGGCCGATAACGCCGCAAAAGCTAAAGACAACGAGGGTAACATGTATGTGACAGAAGAGGAATGGGACGAATAATTGTTATGTATATAGTATAGTATACAACATGTCAGAAATTAAAACCTCGGAATTTGTAGACGAGACCGACATAGACGTGGATCCATCCATTTCTGCGGCTCCAATGCCAACTATTTCTACAATACTTGGCAATTTAGCTTTACAAACTGTATCATTGTCAATAAAGGATGCTCTGCGATATTCTATTTTATCATTAAGTGTGTTCATTGTGATCCTTTATTTATTTCCCAATTATATCCTATCGATATTATTATGTGTGGTATTAATAGTATTGATAATTGCTAGTATAGCGATTAAGCATATAGATATAAATGCCACTCCAAATCTAACCTTTCAAAAAAACCAATCAATCTCGAAAAGCTTCAAAAATTACGAAATCATTTGAAACAAAGATCGTCAAACGCGCCACAATCACAAACATCGAAATAATAATCATGGCATCTTTAAGTGTTGGTGAATTGCTGGAGCTGACATTGATGCATCCAGGAACTCAATCAACATTGAAAGCATATAACATAAATATACCCCATTATAAGGACCTTATATTAAAATCAGACGTTTCCGATGTACAAATTTCAACCTATGACCAATATTTAGATGTTGCTCCAAAACTATTACACTCTATACGGCCGTTTATATCTTTTATTGAATATCAAAAATATTAGTAGCCAAATCTTTTATAGATCCGTTAGTATATAACACATTTCAAGTATTAATTTAATTTTTATTTCATTTTTACAAAAACCATAATGCTATACAGAATTCATAACTAAACTATCTCTAGTATGACAACTGTAACTTGTCGAGCTTCGTTGCCGTCGTATCCGACGCCTACAGACAAATCAAACGAAATGTTTTATACACTGTGTCGGTATAACAATAATATTTTTCCGCGATTCGTTGAAAATACAACTGAGCGTTGTCTTGATGTTCAGGTATCGAATAGAGGCTTAAACGGTTTTGTAAGTCTTCATTCGTTATTATGGCACCGGGGTCCGGAATTATGCTCATATTGTCTGAAATTTGAAGCATAAACCCAGATTCTTGAAAATGTGGAACCTGCGTCACTTTATCGAAGGATATACTGGATTGTTGTTCGAATGCCGTTTTAAATGCTGTCAACGATGCATAGCTACATTTATTGTTTTGTCCAAGTTTCGCGACACCGCGTTAAAAGACGTTCTTTAGTAATGTAAAAGTTTGGCGCCCACACTAATCCCGAATTCACAAGAAACTTGTACAATTTGCTATTATTATAATACACTGTATTTTGATAATTTTCGCTTGTACGACAAGTGACGTCTAATTGTGGAAAATAATGCACGTCTCGAACAGCCATGTACATTGCAAATGACAACCAACGTAACGCAGACACTGAATGTTCAAACACGCACGAAAACATACCTAAAAAGTAGGAACCTTTAAGCATCATAGACATGAGACTTGACTGTTGTTCAATAGATGGACACTGTGTTCCGGTAAATAATATTGCGTATAGCCTTTTACCGTTGTTCGATCAATGTCTCCGTGCCCTTTAAAATTGATATGATTGTTTGTGGCGCCATACATGACGGCTTGATTTTTTGACGTTCATATTTTTGAGAGTACATTTTCCAAGTTGACTCGCTATCGTTACCGGTTATAGATTTAAGTTCTGAAGCTTCGAGCACGCGAACCTCGTTTATTATGACCGTCGAGTATTCGGTAAGAGACGACCTAGCTATGGCCGTAGAGATGTTTAAAATCGGCCTACACTAGGCGAAGTCATGGATTCAATTTTATCGCAAATGTGACTTTTCCTACGTCACCTTCTCCTTGAAACACAATCAACTTTTTCAACTTGTTCACAGGTATATACGTTAAACTTATAGATGTCAAATAATTTTCCACAGTTTCGGGTATAAAGTTTGCAGACATACAAATGCTAAAGCATTCATCAGTAATAATATTTTCAAATACAGACAAATTCTCGCCAAATACAATCTTTCGAGCTCGATTCATGTTAGCCATCATCGAGTGAATCGACGTGCGATATTCGAAATTTTGATATTCCGGATGATGAGTGATCTCGTCCTGCAATTTAATATCGAACGCGGTAATAAATGGTTTATAAGATCTACACTTGTATATACAAGCCAAAGCAATAACCACCAATACATAAGTAACGTCGGTCACATCTTCAATATGTGGACCTCGTAAACTTTTCAATTTTTCTAAATATGTTGGCTGGCTATTATCATATGTGGATGAATTTCGTATGTCTTCAAATTTTTAGACCAAGCGATTGGCGTCACATCTTCATAATTAAATATACGCATACACATTGTTTTGTAAGCATATAAACTCACAAAGCCTCCATATTCGTTGCATAAATGAACAATTAGGTACACGTCCTTTGGATCGAATTGAAAATATTCAACAATAAAATATATACTGTCAAAATTTTATGATTTTCTAGTATAGAAAAGAGTCGCTCCATTGAATTTTCTTCAACCGACATGAGGTTCCGCATCTGAATCAACGCCGGAGCGACTATGGCGTGTGTGTATAAATCAAAGAATTTATTCTTCAAAATGTTTATAAATCTCTTTACAATCTCATATTGTTCCAAAATTGCTTCATTTTGTGCCGCAAACATTTCCAATTTCATATCGTGTACCCATATAGAAGAATATCGATATTTGTTAAATTGTAAAAATCTAGCAATTTGAGCCGTATATAGGCCCGTCGCACTATTAAAAACACCAACTAATGACGAAAACATGTATTCACTTTTCGTAAAATTAACATGTCCTGGCGAAATTAACCCTTGTGAATGATCCAACAGTTGTTTCAAAAATCCGTGGCCAACGCTGTCGATCCAATCCAATTTCTCAATGTTTTAGGCAACATGTCTTCTTTCAATTTTGGCGATGACTCGTAAGATGATCCGTTTGTAGGATTCAAATAATAATATCGACCAGATTCGCGATCATAGTACAACATTTTATATTCTAAACAAATTATTTGAAATTTATCGAGAATATCGCTTAAAATGTTTTCGGCAGCAGTTTTGTCCTTTTCTCGACTTCTAAGATAAATTTCATTGCTCACAATTGTCGATGTAGTATCGGTCATGGTTTCTAATATTGTATTTATTTGAGTTGTGTAAGATTGAGTTGGGTCCACTTTGTGACTTATCATAAAGTGTAAATGTTTGATCATAGACTCGCTAGATTCGCCAGAGTAGACTTGAAAAGTGGCCAAGTTTACCAAATTGACAAATACTTTGACCGACGCATATTGAATCATGGCCGAAGCGTAAATTTTGAAAGTAATTGTTTAAATCTCGTAAAATCTACAATATTTAAAGCCAAGTATAAGGCTGCGGTAAAGGCTGCAGATACAATCCGCCATAATCAAGAGCCGAAAGTCTAATAAACGTATAGCATGATTCGTCACCATTAATTCCAAAACGTTTATTAATTTCGGCCATAAAACATCGAATCGAAAAGCGTTCATCTTCGTTAAAGTCTTCCAAATTTACATTTTCGATATTTTGAGTTGAGCATTGTACTGTTTCACCACCAATTTTACATATGACTCGTAGTGATCCATGTACGAAAATTCAGGATACACCAGCACCGACGACACATTTATCAATCTCGGTATGGATGTTTTGATGCTTGCTAGTGTTTGTTTAACTAGAAATTGTTCTCCTCGCATCGTATTAAGTTTGGCCACCGTTCGACCATTAACGAAAATACTTTGATATTTAAAGAGGTCTATGCACTGTTGATTTTCGCTTAACGTTAGAGGTACGACATTTAAATTTGTCGGCGTATATGGTTGTCCGGTCTGTTTGGCAGAGTACGGTAGCGGCATTATAGATGGAACTTCGATTATTACCGGAACACCGACAAATTTCGATTCAACAATCTTTTGATATACAAATGTGTAGGTAAAGACACTGGTATGTCGGTGTAAATGTGAAACCCACATCTGTTATGCCACACACTAAATTGTACATTTCGAATATTTAATACGTTTAAAATGTTTCATTTAAAGAGTTTTGAATATTTGTCACAATATTTTCATTTAAATGTTCCACAGAACTCGGCATTTTCTACAGATGCAATCCAAGTCGAGGGCAAACATGCGAAAATACGTAGATGTATTGTCTATTCCGAGAGTGTGTCCATTTTGTCCAAACGTCGACGACAAACTTTGAAACGTGAGGACGTTGTCCTTTGGCCAAACGTATTGAGTTTTAAAGTTCTTGAATATATAACGGTAGATGTATCACCATCGCGGTAAGTATAGGGTTGTGGCGAGTAGTTTGCCAAAATTCCAATTCCAAATCGCTAGTAATCTGGCATGTATCGTTTGGTAATCCATTATTAACGACGGTAGCGCCAACACACAAATCACGCGAAAATCCTAACATTGTTGTATTGGTACGATAAAGATAGGGTTATGAACCGACTGAATACGCTGCATACGCTTTGATATGGATATATGGAAAATTGCAATCACGATTTTGTAATTTTGATATGTATTGTGTGCTTATATTATATGTATTCGTTTAGAGAAAAGCAAATGTAGAACGGGTCATTGATGAAGCGTCCAAGCGAGCAGAATATACGCCAACACTATTTAAAATTTACGACAAATCAAGCAACAATGTGTGCGATCGATTAATAGTAATTGCGCCATTCGATTGGTACCTTTGGGCCGTTCGAGGAGAATTATACATTTTAAATCCCGAAGGTGGTATAAAATGTGCACAAAACACTACGCCGGCGATACAAGTTTTGGCCGATCAGTTTTAGAGACTTGTTTGAAGCTCGATCTAAATTCAATATTGGATGTATATGTCAATGGTAAGGTGCCACACGTTGTGCCTTATGAAATTGACGATACAACATTACAATTTTTTCGGCAATTAATATTTTAGTTCGCAATTACATATATTTTGATATTTCAACTTCGACATTATCATTAGCCAACGGTGGTGGTGGTGGTTCGTTGAACAGATTGAGACTAAAACATTTAGAAGACGGTTATGACAACGACAAAGACGAAGGCATCTCTGATGATGATAATACCAAAACAAATGCTAGCCATAGTCGTACTAAACGTAGTTTAAATGATAAATTCCATAATGGTCGCGTTTTGTCTAGTAAAGATGTAATAAATGTCACTACGACTCGGGGACATTCCGATTTATACAAATATTATAGAATTCACACGTCCGAAATGGTTTGATTTTTTATCGTCTTTAAAATTTTCATCACGTATAATCATGTTTTACGAATACTGTTTACGAAAGCTTACGGAGATTATTATCTTTAGTATATAAAGATCTAATGGAGGTATAGAATTTTAGTAGACCTCGATACTAGGTGAAAGGATATAATAATAATAATATATATTTAAATAATATAATAGAGCGATAATAATTCTAATAACAGAGATAAGAACGCCGAGCGGCGGAATGAAATCGAAAATTTTCTCTCCGACATTTTAAAGTTTACAAACTATGACATGAAAACGCAAAATGTCATAGTTTGTAAATATCTTATGAGATGTTAACATGGGAAGTCATAAACCGTTAAAGTAGTATTAAATTTGAAACAAAAAGTGTCATATTTTGTATGCAAATATATTTAAATTAGACAAAGTATGCCATACCACGCCTCTTTTATGCGTGTTTTAAGACTTTTCAATTTTAACAGTGTTTTTTCTAAAGTAATATGTTTGAAAAGTCGAATCCGTTTAATCACTGTTATAGTTTGTATCTTTTGAACTTGTAATAATAATCAACTTACAACATACGAATGCATTCGATAAACTAACCATACATACATATAACTATACGAACACTTACGGAGATCTTGTTGATAACAGAGATAAGAACCTCAAATAGACATGAAAATTGAAATTTTTCCGTCAATTCTAAACTTTTTTAAACAACGATATACACGGTCTAAATTGGCATAGTTTGTAAATTACAAATGGGAATTTAACATGGACGTTACAAAATAGCAAAAGAGCTATTAAGTTTAAGAAAGTATAGTATGTTTGAAAAGTCGAATATTAATAATTAGTTGTCACGTGAGATTCTCCTCTTATATTTCCTTATTGTATCAAGATCAAAACTTGGTATATCATTTCACTTTCTGTTACTGGCAGTTTTGGTTTGATTTGTAAAAATAAAGTTTTAAAATATGTTTATTAAATATTAAAATGCTTAATACCTTGGTTATAGTTAAAACTAGGCAATATCTCTCAAGTTTGAACATACAAAGTTTTGATACATAAATTACATTTTAAAATTGTATATAAAATTTATTCTTTACGGTTATCAAAATTTTGTGGTGAGGTTTTACTGTGACCACTACTTTAGTACTATAAAACGACATCGTCTACGGGCATTACATCGGTTTGCATGTGTGGTGGAGTTTCGAATGACTGCGGCATTCGCTTCATTTGCTCTATACGGCTTCGTTTTCTAAATGGTTCCGAAGTATCGGCCGACTCTGTAATTAAGCGTTGCAAACGTGACAATTCGAGTCTAAGGTTTTAAATTTTTCATCGTTTTCAATTTGAGACGTTTTAGTCTTTAGAGTCACAGCTTCCAATTCTGCCAAGTTTTGCGAGACCGACGCAAGTTGATTATAAATGTCTTGAGTTCTATTTGTCATGGTATCTTGTAGTGTTGTCTCCAAGTTTGTGACTAACGAATCGAACGTGTCTGCTGGTGATGCTCTTGCTGCGTTTATGAAATTGTCAATTCGTTTTAGTTTTTCGTCGTATTCAGACTTTATCTGTTGAGCAGACATACACGCATTTTCTATTTTGCTATTTTGTCTTCAAAGTTCGATTCGAGCTGCATCAGGACATTACGATCGACAC
This sequence comes from Lycocerus yunnanus, assembly GCA_036346125.1. NCBI lineage: Eukaryota > Metazoa > Arthropoda > Insecta > Coleoptera > Cantharidae > Lycocerus > Lycocerus yunnanus. Next base: position 41,234 of record JARFIX010000094.1, read on the forward strand.
CTTTGTTTTCGAGAGTTCTTATTTTATTGTTCACTTCGGCTTTTAGATTTTGAATTTGATCTGTTTCTAATTTTATAGTATCGATTGCCTTTTTTAAAATCGGCATTCAATTGCGTGTACGCTGCCTGTTGAATTCTATTAAAACTTTCGTCCAATTTTTGCGGAAGAGTATCTACTTGCGATTTTAATTTTTGAATTTCATCTCGAGATATTGCGACACTATTTTTTGCGAAACTTTTAAATTTTCAATGTCGTTTTAAGTGTTATTATATCGGCAATATTGCTATTATTTTGTACGCGACTTTTCAAATCTGAAATTTCGTTGGTCAATTCTTGAATTTGATCATCTTGTTTGCGTTTCTTATAACTTTCAGTATGTGGTGGTAGACGTTTTATAGCGGAACGCATCAATTTTGGATCAACTGTGGGTTGTATTGTCTGTTCAATGACGCGCTCGGGACTACTTGACTCGGTATTTGTTGGTATTATTGTTTTGTTTTGATACGTGCTGGAATATTTTTTATTTCAGGACGTGCCAGATGCGGCTCGGAAAGTATTTGGCCATATTTTGGTTCGGAACGTGCCACTGAAATTGATTCGCCTACATCTTCTGGTGGTTCGGGTATAGGTTGCGGTGGATCGTGGATACCAAACAAAATATCGTAAGCATTTTGAACTGATTGCGACGTTATCAGGTTGTAATGTTCTAGCGTGGTATTTACAGAACTATGATTATTCATTGTTTGAGCAACTAAATGCCCACCGTATTCGATTAAAACGCTCGTAGTTAGTTTTCTAAACACTGTAAACCCTAAAATTTTAAGCTGCACGCCTGATGAAGCCGCTAATTCATGCAATTTTTTCGCATATAATCGGTCGATGTTATAAAAATATATCCGGCGTTTATGCGAAATTGTTGCTTTGCATGACGTGATCCAATTTTCTTAATTTAACACTTTCCTCTACCAACTGTCGCTGCGTTTCTATGGTAGTGAATGTGGCTGTGAGTAAATCGTTTGGCGCTATGAATCGAGCAGCAAACGACGCTTTACTTTTGATACCAATCGGTTCTCTGGCCAATATTTTTGGAATATGTGAAAATTTTAATTGCCGAACCTCTTCTATTCTTAAACTAGTACACAGAGTTAGGAGAACGCCAACGCAAGCATCATACAATCCTAAATCGTCGATTCGTTTATGAGCATAAACATCTTGCAATATTTCTACTGATCGATCGCGTAGCTTTCTAACAGATGCCATAAATTCCTCTGACGACGTTCTAGTTTTTGAATTTCTTGATTCATTGTGAGCTTTATTGTACTGTTGTAAAGATACGTCGGCTTGTGGATATAAACGTTTAATGGTCATACCTATTTGTCGTTTGTATTGATCAGTTAATAAATGCCCTTTGTATCGACTAACCGATCCAACATGTATTCGGTGTCAAGCGTAAGACTTTGTTCGTTAATTTCGATTCCATTGCGTTTTAAAGTTTTAATGTGTGAAATTACACTTTTGAGTGTTGAATTTGATAGTTTGGTTGGGTCAAACGACGAATTTGCGCCCAATTGAAGTAATACACTTGCTTGTGACATTTCTGTATATTTGCTATATGTAGTACGAGTTTATACAATGATTGTGACTATAGATTCAAACATTTCCTACATTTCTGAGCTTATTGCTGGTAAATTACATAAACCGGCGACTAGATGGTGTACACAATATAATAGATGCGATGACATTGCAAACTCGTCGAAGGGCGATAAAATATTTTATAATACTCCGGTTAGCATGTCCAGTGATGTGACATATTATCAATTTCCAACAGACACCATTCATTTTGTTTATGTCGATTTTAGTTATAACGTCGAGATTCTTAAACGTATATTGTTCAACGTTAAACATTTATCGAACGTTGTAGTTTTGTCAAATGGGAAATCTTACGCTACCGGCCAATATGTTTTATATCCGGGTAATTGTACCGATGAAGATATTGCCGAGGTTATAGGAGGTATAATTGTTTTGCATTTGACAGAAAAAGAGCAATTCCTCAGCAAGAATTAATTGCTTTGTGGTATATCAGCGTCGACGATGTCTCAAAAGACAAAGATCAAAGTGGTGGCGACAATGAAGCTAACAAAAAACAAAAACAAAATATACAACATTTATGACATATTGGACGCAAAACACTCCAACTTTAGCGAAATATTAGATTGTCATGAATGCAAAAATAAAATTATGTTTTAGAGCGTAGGGATATAGGTGTCTATGATTGATTTAATTTTCTGTATATCTTGGTCGGTATATTTTTCGGATTTCTTGAGGACTTTAATGTTTGCAGCGCTGAAATTATTAGAAGTATAGCGTTTGTGTCGGTGTGTTCATCTGTTATTTCATTAGACGTAAAGTTATACGACTTTAACAGAGCCACATCCCAATCTTCTGTTTGGTCACTCTCACTTTGAGATTGATCGAGTACTTCAATAATCGGCACAACTACAGACTCTTTAAAGTCTGGATAAGTATCTACGTCCGCAAAGTTGGCAACGTTTGTATATTTTTGTGTTCGGGTAGAACGTTGTGACTCGTCTTCAGAATCAGAAGTACGTGTATGATTACTATCATCATCGCTCTCAGGCGTTTTAGTAACTTTATATTGGGTTGTAAAGAGTTTCTGCCGTGTTTTGTTGGGTTTGCTCTTTTTACATTAATATCTGAATCTTTAACTATTGTCGGGCGTTTATTTATTTTAGAGTCCATATTAGATTTAGCAATTGGTATAAATCTAGGATCGGGACTGTTAGATCTAACTATCGAAATGGTTGAAAACAAGCTATTTTTTGGAATGTACGCTATCGTGTCTGGAAAATTTATGATTGAATATTTAGATGCGTCGACAGCTGTTAGAGGAACTTGACTGTCTTTGGCATATTTATAATTTGGGTCAGACTCGGTTGCTTTTTGAAATGCTGATAACTCAGTTTCGCACTTTTTTAAAAACTAGTTCTGCAAAAACGGTTTGTTCCGCCAACAAAGAATCTGACGTATTCATATCTTGGTGAATCTATATATTGGAATTAAATAAAATTATTTCAATAGTTATAAAGGTATACGTGTTTATGTGTGACAGTCTGTAATAATATTTAAAATGGTATCTACTTCAGAAACATATGATGCTCTTGTTTTAAATTGTAGTGATTTTGAAGATGATTTTCCCGAAATCGACAACGATGGAACCATCGAGACTACTGCTAAGGATAAAAATATGGATATTGACAAGGATGTAAGCGAGGACGAAAATATCAATATTGACGAGGATGATGACGATGATGATGGAATAACAGTGACTATTGATACTGACATGTCGAGACAAGATGAGTTGAAACTCATTAAAACTGCCATCGCTTCTTCAGACATTTACAATGACGATTTGGCCATTCAGTCTGAATTTCATGCTTTGATTTCGAAATCTATAAATCCGAAAAATTTGAAAAGCATCACCGTCAAATATAAAAACCAAATTATTTTGATACCGCATGACGCGCCTATATCGAGCAGAATGGCATCGATATTTTGGTCATATGCAAAACCATACAAACCAATGTCTCTGCCATTTCAGACTTTGTTCAATAAAAACATTGAAACATGCATATCTCAATCTAGAAAGTTGCGGTTAATAATTTATCCCGACAATATTTCACTATCTGAAACGATTGCAATGTTTGGTACCAAATATAAGAAAACATTATCGCTACAGCAACGAGCGTTGCAAAAGTTGGCACTGACGAGGACGGATTTAAACATTGTTCGTCTGGAATATATCAATACATCGATTTTTGTGTGATTATTATTAAAATGGAGCCATTATTGACTATGCCATTCACGGATTTCAAAGCAACATTAACGAGTGCATTGCTAAACATAATCCGGTTAAAGTGTTTTATAATTCATTTGAAAACGACGCTTTGGATGTATTTATGAAATATCCACATCAACCGTTTTATTCATCAACTATAAATCTATTGAAACCCGTTAAAATTTATAGATTGAATGAAAATTTTCCAACTTTTAGGTTTTTTGGGGGTTTTGGTTAAAAAAAGGAAAAATAAATTCGGAAAAAGGGAAAAAAGGTTAAATTTGGGTTTAAAAATTATGGTTTTTAAAAATTTATTTTTTTTTAATAATTTAATTTTAAATTTTTTAATTTTTTTTTAAAGGGTTTTATTTTTTAAAATTAGAGGGTTTTTGAATTTTTTAAATTTGGGTAGTATAAATGGAATTTTAAAAGCGTTTAAAACCCAAATTTTTTAAACCCCTTTAACAAAGGGAATTTAAAAATCCCAAATTTTCGCGAAATTACAAACTCGGCATTTGTTATGGAAACAGCCAAAACTTTTAATTTTAAAAAAATAAAAATAAAATTTAAAATTTTTTTTGAAAAATTTTAAATTCCAAAGGTTTTTAATTTGGGGTTTTCCATTAAAAAATTTTTAATCCATTTAAAAATTTTAATATTTAAATTTTTTTAATTAAAATTTTTAAATAAGTTTATTTTTCAAACCAAAAATTTTTGAAAACCCTTTTAAACACCTTTTTAAACCAATTTCAAAACCAAAATCTCAAATTTTGACAAAACCCCCACCAAATTTAACCATAACCCCAAGTTTAAACATAAACCAAAATTTATTTTAAAACCCCTACAAACTTTTTGAAAAACTCAAAAATTTTTAAAAAACCCTTAATATGTTTTTAATTTTTTCCAAATTTTCAAAAATTAAATAAATTTAAACAAAAATTTTTAAAACCAAAAATTTTTAAAAATCTTTTTATTTTTTTTCAACCCCAGGTAAAAACCTCCGATTTCAAATTTTTTTAAATTAAATAAAACCCTTAAAATTTTATTTTTAAACAAAAAAATACAAATAAGGGTAAAAAACCCGGAAATTTTCCCTTTTAATTTGTTTCACCCAAAAGGTTTTTGGAAAAAACCATTTAATTTTTATTTAAAAAAAAAATTTTTAAAAAGGTTTTTTTTTACAATTGGTTTTTTTTCCCTTTAATTTTGGACAATGTTTTGGGGTTTAAAATTATTTTTTATTTTTTTTTATAAAAATTTTTTTAAAAATTTCAAAGTTAATTTAAAAATTGAAACATTTTTAAATTAAAAAAAAAATTAATTATAAAAGGTTTTTTATTAAGTGTTTTATAATTTAAAAACAAATTTTTTATTTTCGATTTTGTTTGGCCCTTCATTTTGTAATACCCTTTTCCAGGGGGGGTTAAACCAATTAAACGTTTAGTTTTTTAACATTTATAATTTTTTTTAATTGTTTTGAATAAAAATTCCCCAATTTAAGGGGAAATTAAAAATTTTTAACATCCCAAATCTTTGTTTAAATTTCTTTTTTGAAAGCTTCCCCGGGGTTTTAAATTACCAAAATTTTTCTCAAAAAAATGGTCGAAATTTCCCATTTTCCCCCAAATTTTTTGAATTCCCGCCAATTTAAGGAAAAATGTTTTCTTTTAATTAATTTATTTTTTTAACCATTTTTAAAAATTTTTTTTAAAAAACCACATTTTATTTGGAATTCAGAAAAATTTTAATTTATGTTTTTGTTTTTTTCCTAAAAAAAAACCCGTTTTCCAAAAAATTTTATTTATTTTCTGGATATTAAATTTTTCAAATTTTCCCCAAAACCCGTTATATTTTTTACCCAAAACCTTAACCCTTTAACTTTTTACTTTGAAAAGTTGGGAAATAATTTTCCCTTTTTTAAAAATTTTCCCTTTTTTTAAATTGAATTTTTTTTTGTCCCAGTGTTTTAAGAAAAATAAATTTTTTTTACGTTTTACCAAATTCAGTTAAATTTTTTTTGTTTTCCCATTGGGAAAATTTTTTTTTTGGGAAAAAAAAAAAGGAAATCCTAAAAAACGATACTTAAATATTTTTTTCCCCTTTTTTATTTTTCCCCCAAAAATTTTAAAAATTTTTAAAATTTGGACCGCAAAAAATTAACAAATAACCCGGAACGTTTAACCCTTCCCTTAAAATTTTTTTTGCCCCAAACCCTTTTTAATTTGGAATTAATATTTTTCAAAACGAATTTAAAAAACAATTTTTTTTAAATTTGGGGAAAAAAAAAATTTTTTTAAAAAACAAAATTCGTTCCCAATTATTTTCCCGTTTTTTGTTTTTAAAACTTTTTTAAGTTTCCTCCAATTTAAATTGGGGAAAAAAAGGGCCATTGTTATTTAAAATTAATTGGGTCCTTAAAACAAGAAATTTAAATTCGGTTTGTTATTTTTCCACATTTTAAATAAAAAAACATTAAAAAAAAAATTTTCAGGCAAAAAATTTAACCGGCCTCGGTGGAAATAATTCCTGAATTTTAAATTCTTGGTTATTACTTTTCATTTTTTTCCCTTAAAAAAAAATTTAAATGGGTCATTTTTTGAAAATACTCAAAAATTTCGTTTTTAAACCCCAATTTATAAGAAAATTCACTGGGTTAAATAAATTAAAAAAGATTTAAAAAGTCTTGTTTTAAATTTTTGAAAATTTTTTAAAAACAAAAATTAAACCCAAAAGGGGGGGCCCCCGTTTGGGAAAAAAAATAAAAAAGGGAATAAAACCCTGAATCCCTTTCCTGGTTTTTATTTGGAAAAAACCCCTTTTTTTTTAAATTTTTTTAAAATTTTAATTTTTTTAGGGTATAAAAATTTTTCCAAAATTTTTAAATTTAAAATGGAAAGACGGGTTTTGTTAAAAATTTTTAACCAAAAAAATTTTTTTGATTTTTTTTTAAATTTTTTTGGGGAAAAATTTTGTTTCCCCATTTATACTTTTCAAATATTAAAAATTTTTTAAATTTTGGGAATTTTTTTTTTAAATAAAATTTTCGCGGAAAATTTACAATTTTCCCAAATTTAATTTTTATTTAAATTTTTCTTTTAAAAAGTTAAACCCCATAAATTTTCACCCGTTTTTTTAAAATTTTAAAAAGTTTTATTTTTAAATAAAAGGGAAAAAACCTTTAAAATAAAAAGGGATTAAACCAAAAGAGTAATAAAAATTTTAAAAAACCTTTTAAAAAAAAAACCCGGATTTGGGATAAATTTTCCCTAAAATTGGTTTGAAATTTAAAATCCCAAATTAAAAAAAATCCCATCCAAAACCAAAAAAACCTTTTAAAACTTTAAAAACCCGTTTTGGGCAACTTTAAATGGAGAAAAATTAAATTTTAAAAATTTTTGAACAAGAAAACCAAAAAAGGGCCATTTGTTACGAAAAATAAATTTGGCAATTTTAAGGGAAAAAAAAAAAAATTCAAAGTAAAAAAAAAAAGACAAATATTAAACCCGGAAAATTTAAAAGAATAAGACGGGCCAAACCCCCAAAATCAAAAAATTTGGGAATTTTTAAAAATTTATTAAATAAGGGAAAGCCCATTAAAAAAAGTTTTTGGGGACCAACCCAAATTTTAAATTTTTGGGAAATAAAAAAATCAAAATTTAAAAAGCCCAATTTAAAAAATCCAATTTTTAATTAAGTTTTATTTTTTTTTAAACCCCAAATTTTAAAAGTTTATAATTTTTTAAGTTTTAACAATCTTTTATTATTAAAGCTAAAAAAACCCTTTAAAAAAAAATCAATTTCGAAAGTTAAAATTTAAACTTGAAAATTTTAAAGGAAAAAAAAATTTTTGGCCAAATTTTGAAAAAATTTAAAAAGAAAATAATTTTTTAAAATTAAATAAATTTTTAAATTTTTAAAAAATTTTGTTAAAATTTAAAAAATTTTTTTAAAATTTTAATTTGGCCGTTTTTTGAAATTTAAAAATTTTTTTACCACTTTCCGGATAAACCAAATTTGGAAAAAAATAAACAAAACCTTTTCAAATCAAACTAAAAATTTTTTATTCAATTTTAATTTAGGGGCCCGGATTTGCCCTAAAAATTTCCCCCGTTTTTTTTCGGTTTTAAAATAAATTTTTTGTTAAAAAGGGGTCAAATTTAGTAATTTAGGGGAATTTACAAAAAACCTTTAAAGTTTTTTTAAAACAAAACCCGTTTTTTTGTTTAATTTTAACTTTTTTTAAAATGCCTTTAAAATGCGTCAAGGGAAAAAATATTCCCCGCAAAATTTTAAAAAGGTTTCCCCCAAAACCCAAACCAAAACGGGTTTCAAATTCCAAATTTTTAAATTTTTTTCGAATGTCCCTTTTAAAAATGAAAGTTTCCCAACAAGAAAGGGATTTTTAAAAAGGAAAAATCCTAAAATAGCCTTTAAATTAGAACGGAGGGATTTTATTTGACCCGGTTTGGTAAAATTAAATTAAAAAAGGTTTTCAAAGGGTTTTAAAAGAAATTTTTCGTCCCCCAAAACTAATTTTTAACCCAAGGATTTTTAAAAGTAAAAAAGCGAATTTAACCCCAAAAGTAAAGAAACCAGTAAATTTTTAAAACAAAGGGAAATTTTAAAATTTTTAGGGAAGTATATTAAAAATTCGAAAATTTAACCTTAATTTTTTTCCCAAAAGAAAAAAATTTTCCAATTTCCCCAAAATTTGCCAATTTTAAATTCTGAATTTAAATTTTTCAAAAATTTCAATAAATTTTGGGATTTATTTTTACCAAGGTGTCATTTTAAATTTTATTTCCCCAAATATTTTCAAAAGGGTTAAAAATTTTAAATAAATTTAATTTTCAAAAAAATAAAAAATAATTTAAAATTTTTTTAAAAATTTCCCAAAAAACCAAAATGGGGTTAAAAATTTCAAAAGACAAGGGGCCCCAAAATTTAAAAATGATAAATTTTTTCAATTAATTTTGGGTATTTTCGAAAACCCAATTAGGACCCGGAAACTTTAAAATTTAAAAAAAATTTCCAAAATTTTAACCCTTAAAAGGGGCCTTAATTTTAAAAACCCAAAAGGGCCCATTACCCAAAACTTTTGAAAAAAATTTTTTTAAAAAACTTTAAACCAAATTTTTAAAAAGGGCCGTTTCTTTTATTTTAATTAAAAATTTTAATTAAATACCTTTTTTATAAATTTAAAAACCATTAGAAAAATTTTTTTTAAAATTATTTTTTAAAAACCTTTAATGTAAATTTTTTCAAATTAAAAATTTCCTTTTTTCAATGTTTTGGAAAGTTTTTTTTGGGAAATTTCCAGGCTTTAAAAAAATTAAAGTTTGTTTATAACTTTTTTCCCAATAATTTAAATTTTCCCAAATTCCTTAAAATTTTCCCGAGCTTTTTGGCCAAGGGTAAATTTTAAAGTTTTTAAATTCCTTTTCTTATTTATTTTAAATTTGGGAAGTTGAAATTGAAATCCCAAATCTTAAAAAATTTTCCCTTTCCCTTTAAATTTCGGGAAAAACTTAAAAGTTTTTAAGTTTAAAAAATTTTTTAGGTTTATACCCAATTTTTGGTAATTTTTCCGAAAACCCAAAATTTTTAAAAATTGGGTGGGTGGGGAACTAAAATTTTACAAAAAAGTTAAATTTTTAAAAATTTAAAACCAAAATTTTTTTTAATTTTTAACCAATAAACTAATTTTTTTTTAATTTCCGTTTTTGGAACGTTTGACCAAATTTTTCAACCTTTAAAAAAATTAGGTAAAACCCACAAAAAACAACCTTTGGGGAATTTTTCTTTCTTTTTTTAACTTTGGTTTTCCCAAAATTTGGGTTCCAAAAAAATTTTTTTAAAAAGGGGTTTACGTTTTTTTTCGAATAGCCCCCGGGGGTTTTTTTTGTTTTAATTTTTTGGGTTTAAATGGGGTTGTTTTTGGGAAACTTCTTAAATTTTTGATTACTTTTAAAATTATTAAAGACCCTTTAAAAAAATTTAATTTCAAAATTGGAAAGGTCAAAATTTTGAAACCCAAATATTCTTTAAAAGGAAGTGGCTAAAGTTTTAATTTAATAGGAAATTTGGTTAAATTTTTTTTTAAAAAAAGGAAAAAACGTAAACCCCCAAAAAAATTTTAAAATTTTAAAAATTTTACATTTTATTTGAAATTTTTTAAAGAAATTTTTTCAAAAATTTTTAAAATGGGAAAATTTTCCCCAAATTTTAAATGTAAAAAATAAGGGTTAAAATAAAACCCAAAATTTAAATAAATTTTTAAATGTTTTTAATTTTGATATTTAGGGAATTAAATTTTTTGAAGGGGGGGTTTGAAATTGAACTCCCAAAAATTGAAAACCAAAAAAAATTTAAAAATTCCAAAAATAAAGCCAAAGATTTTAAAAAAATAATCTTTTTAAAATTTAAAATTTAAATGGCCCAAAAAAATTTTAAATTTTTAAAATTTTTTTTTGGGCTTTAAAATTATGTTTTTAGTTTTCAAATTGAAAATTGGGTAACTTAAATTTTTAAAAAATTAGAAACTTTTTTGTAAAAATAATAAAATTTTTTTTAAATAATAAAAATTTAGAAACGTTTTACAAAAAAATTTAAAAAAAAAAATGAAAAATTTTTGTTTTTTAAAAAAATTTGGGTCCTTTTTTTCTTTTTAAAAAATGGGGCTAAAACCGGGAAAAAAAAAAAGTGTTTTTTTTAAAAATTTTATTAAAAAATGTTTAAAACTTTTACAAATTTTAAAATTTTTTTTTATTTTTAAAATCAATTTTATAGTTTTTATAATGAAAATACAATTAAAAATTAAAAATTAAAAAATTACTAAATATAAAATGCCCCAAAATTTTAAAAAAAAAACCCAAAACATTTTAAATTTTTCAAAATTTAACTTTTAAAAAAAAAATGAAGTTTTTTTAAAAATTTTGGGAAAAAAAATTTGTAAAAATTTTTAAAACAATTTTAATTTTTTAGGAAATTTTTTTAAATTTTTAAATTGTAAAGTTTTTGGTTAAATTTCAAATTTTTCCCTTTTTTTTTTTTAAAATAAAATTTTTTTTTTATTTTAAATTTAAAATCCTTAAAAAGTTTTTTCCAAAAATTTTCCCAAATTTTTAAATAAATTCTTTTAAAAAATTTTTAAATTTTTTTTTCAAAAGTTATTTTTGGATATTTTATTAAAAGAATTTTGGGAGGGGCATTTGTTTTTAAAGTTTGAAAGGGTTTTATAATTGCTAATTTCCTAATTTTAAAAGTTCAAGTAAAATTGGACTTTTTTCCCCATTTTTTATTTTAAGTTTTATTTTTTAAATAATTTTAAAATTTCAAAAATTTTAAAATTTTAAAAAGTTTTCTTTTTAAAAAGGTTTTACAACAAAATAAAAATTTTTTGGGTATTTTGTGGTAAATTTTCCAAATTTTTTATTTTCCTTAAAACAATTTCAAACCCCGTTTTTATTTTTTTTTCCAAATTTTCATTTCCCTTTTTGGTTGAAATTTGGGATTTTTTTTTTAAAAAATTTTTAAATTTTCTGTTTCAATTTTGGAAACGCAGGCAATTTTCCAATTCTTTTTTTTTGGGGGCCAGTTTTTTTTTTCTAAATTTTTCCCTGGACTTTAAATTTTTGGTTTTTAATTAACGAAAAATTTTTTTGACCCTTCTTTTTTGAAATTTTGTTTTTTTTTTGATTTTTTTTCGGCGATAAGGGTTTCCTTTTGTTTTTGCTTGGGGCATTGATGGATTTGGGAATTAGGGACAAATTTTTTTTAATCTTTTTTTTGGTAGGGATTTGGGAAAATTTTGCCCAATTTTGTTTGTTTAAATTGGGTTTTCGGGAAAACCCAAAAATTTTCTTTTTTTTTGGGAAAGGGTTTCAAATTTTTTATTTTTAAATTTCCCACCCAAATCGGAATTTTTAAATTTAAAAAATTTTAAGGGGAATCGAAAATTGAATTTTTTTCCCTTTAAACGGGAAATTTTTTCCTTTTTTAAAGTTTCCCAAATTTTTTTAAAATTTTAAAACTTTCCTTTGGCCCTTGGTTTTAAAGGGTTAAATAAACGTGGGTTACCCCGGGTTTATTTTTTTGGGTTTCCGGTATTTTTGAAAAATTTTAATTCCAATCCTTTTAAAATTTGGAAATTTTGGGGGAACCATTTAAAATACGCCACAACCTTTCCCAAATTTTCGTGATGGGTAAAAAAAATTTTGAAATTTTTGAAGTTTTTAGTTTATTGTTTTGGAAAGAATGTTTTTAATTTTAAGGTTTTTTCTTTTAAAATTTGTATTTTTTTAAAGAAACCAAATTTTGTGAAGCATTTTAAGCCGCAAAATTAAAAAATTTTTTTAAAATTTGGGTTTAAAAAATTTCCCTTTGGAAATTTTTTCCTTTATTTTTTTTAATTTAACTTTTTAAAAAATTTTTTAAATTTTAAAACTTTGGGGGTAAAGGCGAAATTTTCTTTTTAAAAGGTTTTTGAAATTTGAAAAAATTTTTATTAAATTTTATTTTAAGGAAAAAACCCAAACCACCCTTTTTTTGGTTTTTTAAAACTTCCTTAAATTTTGGGCAATTAAAATTTAATTTAGTTTTTAATTTTTAAATATTTTAATTTTTGGGAAATATTTAAAGAAGGGGGTTTTTTTCTTTGAAAAGATTTGGAATAACTTTTTGGAAACTTTTGCAAGCCAAAAAACCCAATTTGATAAACCCAAAAAAAAATTTTAAAATTTAAATATTTAGAAAATTTATTTGGGGGTTTCGAAAAAAAATTTTGTTTTTAAGGTTTAGGGATTTGGGGCATTTAAAATTTCAATTTTGGTTTTTCGGAAAAAAGGGTTTGGGTTTATTTAAAATTTTGTTTATTAAATTTTAAAAATTTTTAAAATTTTAGAGAAATTTTTTGATTAAATTAAAGAAATTAAAATTTTTAAATTTGGGATTTTGGGAAAGGGAAAAATTTATATTTTTTTTTAGAACGGTTTATTTTTCAAATAAAAATTTAGCACCCCTTTTTAATTTAAAATTTTTTGGAAAATTTTTTTTTGGTTTCCTTTTACAAAAATTCTTTTATTTGTTTTATTTTGGAGTTAAAGATAAAGGGAAAAGTAAAAAAACAAAAATAAATTTTGAAAACAAAAAAATTTGGGAAAAAATTGATAATCTAAAGTTTTTAAGGATTTTTTTTTAAATTTTAACTGTTTTTTTTTTTTATTTTTAAAATAACCTTTTTAAAAAGGTTTGTTTTTTTAGTATTAATTCTTAAAATAATTTAAAAAATCAAAATTTTTTAAATTTGAAGGAAAATTTTTGGAACCAGTAAAGCCCAAATTGGAAATTGGGAAAATTTTTTCCCGAATTTAAACCCTTTTCCCGAAACGGTTAAAATTTTAAAAAGTTTGGGAAATTAAAATTTTTAAAGGATTCTTTTTGGGGGTTTTTTTAAAAATTTAAATTTTAAATTTTTGGGCATTTAAAAATTTTTCAGGAATTTCTTTTATTTTTTAAATCTTTAAAAAAGGAAAATTTTGAAAATGGATTTTTTGAAATTTGGGAAAATTAGTTTTAAAATTGTTTTTTTTAAAGCTTTTTCCCTTTTAAAAATTAAAACGGTTCCCAAAATTTTAAAATCAAATTTTTACTAAAATTAATTTTTTTAAAATTAAAAAATTTATTTACGGTTTTAAAAATTGGGGAAAAATTTAAAATTTTCCTTTGTAATTTTTTTTTGGTTTTTAAAAGGGATTTTAATGGTTTCATTTAGTTTCGGATAAAATTTTTTGTTTTTTTTAAAAAAATTTAATATTTGGGAAAATTTTTAACTTAAATTAAAATTAAAAATTTAAATAATATAATAGAGCGATAATAATTCTAATAACAGAGATAAGAACGCCGAGCGGCGGAATGAAATCGAAAATTTCTCTCCGACATTTTAAAGTTTACAAACTATGACATGAAAACGCAAAATGTCATAGTTTGTAAATATCTTATGAGATGTTAACATGGGAAGTCATAAACCGTTAAAGTAGTATTAAATTTGAAACAAAAAGTGTCATATTTTGTATGCAAATATATTTAAATTAGACAAAGTATGCCATACCACGCCTCTTTTATGCGTGTTTTAAGACTTTTCAATTTTAACAGTGTTTTTTCTAAAGTAATATGTTTGAAAAGTCGAATCCGTTTAATCACTGTTATAGTTTGTATCTTTTGAACTTGTAATAATAATCAACTTACAACATACGAATGCATTCGATAAACTAACCATACATACATATAACTATACGAACACTTACGGAGATCTTGTTGATAACAGAGATAAGAACCTCAAATAGACATGAAAATTGAAATTTTTCCGTCAATTCTAAACTTTTCAAACAACGATATACACGGTCTAAATTGGCATAGTTTGTAAATTACAAATGGGAATTTAACATGGACGTTACAAAATAGCAAAAGAGCTATTAAGTTTAAGAAAGTATAGTATGTTTGAAAAGTCGAATATTAATAATTAGTTGTCACGTGAGATTCTCCTCTTATATTTCCTTATTGTATCAAGATCAAAACTTGGTATATCATTTCACTTTCTGTTACTGGCAGTTTTGGTTTGATTTGTAAAAATAAAGTTTTAAAATATGTTTATTAAATATTAAAATGCTTAATACCTTGGTTATAGTTAAAACTAGGCAATATCTCTCAAGTTTGAACATACAAAGTTTTGATACATAAATTACATTTTTAAAATTGTATATAAAATTTATTCTTTACGGTTATCAAAATTTTTGTGGTGAGGTTTTACTGTGACCACTACTTTAGTACTATAAAACGACATCGTCTACGGGCATTACATCGGTTTGCATGTGTGGTGGAGTTTCGAATGACTGCGGCATTCGCTTCATTTGCTCTATACGGCTTCGTTTTCTAAATGGTTCCGAAGTATCGGCCGACTCTGTAATTAAGCGTTGCAAACGTGACAATTCGAGTCTAAGGTTTTAAATTTTTCATCGTTTTCAATTTGAGACGTTTTAGTCTTTAGAGTCACAGCTTCCAATTCTGCCAAGTTTTGCGAGACCGACGCAAGTTGATTATAAATGTCTTGAGTTCTATTTGTCATGGTATCTTGTAGTGTTGTCTCCAAGTTTGTGACTAACGAATCGAACGTGTCTGCTGGTGATGCTCTTGCTGCGTTTATGAAATTGTCAATTCGTTTTAGTTTTTCGTCGTATTCAGACTTTATCTGTTGAGCAGACATACACGCATTTTCTATTTTGCTATTTTGTCTTCAAAGTTCGATTCGAGCTGCATCAGGACATTACGATCGACACCTTTGTTTTCGAGAGTTCTTATTTTATTGTTCACTTCGGCTTTTAGATTTTGAATTTGATCTGTTTCTAATTTTATAGTATCGATTGCCTTTTAAAGTCGGCATTCAATTGCGTGTACGCTGCCTGTTGAATTCTATTAAAACTTTCGTCCAATTTTTGCGGAAGAGTATCTACTTGCGATTTTAATTTTTGAATTTCATCTCGAGATATTGCGACACTATTTTTTGCGAAACTTTTAAATTTTCAATGTCGTTTTTAAGTGTTATTATATCGGCAATATTGCTATTATTTTGTACGCGACTTTTCAAATCTGAAATTTCGTTGGTCAATTCTTGAATTTGATCATCTTGTTTGCGTTTCTTATAACTTTCAGTATGTGGTGGTAGACGTTTTATAGCGGAACGCATCAATTTTGGATCAACTGTGGGTTGTATTGTCTGTTCAATGACGCGCTCGGGACTACTTGACTCGGTATTTGTTGGTATTATTGTTTTGTTTTGATACGTGCTGGAATATTTTGATTTCAGGACGTGCCAGATGCGGCTCGGAAAGTATTTGGCCATATTTTGGTTCGGAACGTGCCACTGAAATTGATTCGCCTACATCTTCTGGTGGTTCGGGTATAGGTTGCGGTGGATCGTGGATACCAAACAAAATATCGTAAGCATTTTGAACTGATTGCGACGTTATCAGGTTGTAATGTTCTAGCGTGGTATTTACAGAACTATGATTATTCATTGTTTGAGCAACTAAATGCCCACCGTATTCGATTAAAACGCTCGTAGTTAGTTTTCTAAACACTGTAAACCCTAAAATTTTAAGCTGCACGCCTGATGAAGCCGCTAATTCATGCAATTTTTTCGCATATAATCGGTCGATGTTATAAAAATATATCCGGCGTTTATGCGAAATTGTTGCTTTGCATGACGTGATCCAATTTTCTTAATTTAACACTTTCCTCTACCAACTGTCGCTGCGTTTCTATGGTAGTGAATGTGGCTGTGAGTAAATCGTTTGGCGCTATGAATCGAGCAGCAAACGACGCTTTACTTTTGATACCAATCGGTTCTCTGGCCAATATTTTTGGAATATGTGAAAATTTTAATTGCCGAACCTCTTCTATTCTTAAACTAGTACACAGAGTTAGGAGAACGCCAACGCAAGCATCATACAATCCTAAATCGTCGATTCGTTTATGAGCATAAACATCTTGCAATATTTCTACTGATCGATCGCGTAGCTTTCTAACAGATGCCATAAATTCCTCTGACGACGTTCTAGTTTTTGAATTTCTTGATTCATTGTGAGCTTTATTGTACTGTTGTAAAGATACGTCGGCTTGTGGATATAAACGTTTAATGGTCATACCTATTTGTCGTTTGTATTGATCAGTTAATAAATGCCCTTTTGTATCGACTAACCGATCCAACATGTATTCGGTGTCAAGCGTAAGACTTTGTTCGTTAATTTCGATTCCATTGCGTTTTAAAGTTTTAATGTGTGAAATTACACTTTTGAGTGTTGAATTTGATAGTTTGGTTGGGTCAAACGACGAATTTGCGCCCAATTGAAGTAATACACTTGCTTGTGACATTTCTGTATATTTGCTATATGTAGTACGAGTTTATACAATGATTGTGACTATAGATTCAAACATTTCCTACATTTCTGAGCTTATTGCTGGTAAATTACATAAACCGGCGACTAGATGGTGTACACAATATAATAGATGCGATGACATTGCAAACTCGTCGAAGGGCGATAAAATATTTTATAATACTCCGGTTAGCATGTCCAGTGATGTGACATATTATCAATTTCCAACAGACACCATTCATTTTGTTTATGTCGATTTTAGTTATAACGTCGAGATTCTTAAACGTATATTGTTCAACGTTAAACATTTATCGAACGTTGTAGTTTTGTCAAATGGGAAATCTTACGCTACCGGCCAATATGTTTTATATCCGGGTAATTGTACCGATGAAGATATTGCCGAGGTTATAGGAGGTATAATTGTTTTGCATTTGACAGAAAAAGAGCAATTCCTCAGCAAGAATTAATTGCTTTGTGGTATATCAGCGTCGACGATGTCTCAAAAGACAAAGATCAAAGTGGTGGCGACAATGAAGCTAACAAAAACAAAAACAAAATATACAACATTTATGACATATTGGACGCAAAACACTCCAACTTTAGCGAAATATTAGATTGTCATGAATGCAAAAATAAAATTATGTTTTAGAGCGTAGGGATATAGGTGTCTATGATTGATTTAATTTTCTGTATATCTTGGTCGGTATATTTTTCGGATTTCTTGAGGACTTTAATGTTTGCAGCGCTGAAATTATTAGAAGTATAGCGTTTGTGTCGGTGTGTTCATCTGTTATTTCATTAGACGTAAAGTTATACGACTTTAACAGAGCCACATCCCAATCTTCTGTTTGGTCACTCTCACTTTGAGATTGATCGAGTACTTCAATAATCGGCACAACTACAGACTCTTTAAAGTCTGGATAAGTATCTACGTCCGCAAAGTTGGCAACGTTTGTATATTTTTGTGTTCGGGTAGAACGTTGTGACTCGTCTTCAGAATCAGAAGTACGTGTATGATTACTATCATCATCGCTCTCAGGCGTTTTAGTAACTTTATATTGGGTTGTAAAGAGTTTCTGCCGTGTTTTGTTGGGTTTGCTCTTTTACATTAATATCTGAATCTTTAACTATTGTCGGGCGTTTATTTATTTTAGAGTCCATATTAGATTTAGCAATTGGTATAAATCTAGGATCGGGACTGTTAGATCTAACTATCGAAATGGTTGAAAACAAGCTATTTTTTGGAATGTACGCTATCGTGTCTGGAAAATTTATGATTGAATATTTAGATGCGTCGACAGCTGTTAGAGGAACTTGACTGTCTTTGGCATATTTATAATTTGGGTCAGACTCGGTTGCTTTTGAAATGCTGATAACTCAGTTTCGCACTTTTAATAACTAGTTCTGCAAAAACGGTTTGTTCCGCCAACAAAGAATCTGACGTATTCATATCTTGGTGAATCTATATATTGGAATTAAATAAAATTATTTCAATAGTTATAAAGGTATACGTGTTTATGTGTGACAGTCTGTAATAATATTTAAAATGGTATCTACTTCAGAAACATATGATGCTCTTGTTTTAAATTGTAGTGATTTTGAAGATGATTTTCCCGAAATCGACAACGATGGAACCATCGAGACTACTGCTAAGGATAAAAATATGGATATTGACAAGGATGTAAGCGAGGACGAAAATATCAATATTGACGAGGATGATGACGATGATGATGGAATAACAGTGACTATTGATACTGACATGTCGAGACAAGATGAGTTGAAACTCATTAAAACTGCCATCGCTTCTTCAGACATTTACAATGACGATTTGGCCATTCAGTCTGAATTTCATGCTTTGATTTCGAAATCTATAAATCCGAAAAATTTGAAAAGCATCACCGTCAAATATAAAAACCAAATTATTTTGATACCGCATGACGCGCCTATATCGAGCAGAATGGCATCGATATTTTGGTCATATGCAAAACCATACAAACCAATGTCTCTGCCATTTCAGACTTTGTTCAATAAAAACATTGAAACATGCATATCTCAATCTAGAAAGTTGCGGTTAATAATTTATCCCCACAATATTTCACTATCTGAAACGATTGCAATGTTTGGTACCAAATATAAGAAAACATTATCGCTACAGCAACGAGCGTTGCAAAAGTTGGCACTGACGAGGACGGATTTAAACATTGTTCGTCTGGAATATATCAATACATCGATTTTTGTGTGATTATTATTAAAATGGAGCCATTATTGACTATGCCATTCACGGATTTCAAAGCAACATTAACGAGTGCATTGCTAAACATAATCCGGTTAAAGTGTTTTATAATTCATTTGAAAACGACGCTTTGGATGTATTTATGAAATATCCACATCAACCGTTTTATTCATCAACTATAAATCTATTGAAACCCGTTAAAATTTATAGATTGAATGAAAATTTTAATCCACTATCGTTTTGTGAGCGTAACGATGTGTATTGTGCTTTGTGTTCGGCTCTAAAAGACTTTAGAGGTTTAATATTTCAAATTCCGCAACAAAGAATTATAAACGATGCCGGTCAAAATTTAGCGTGTGTGGATCGACGCATATGGCATCATCGACGAGGAATATATAACTTCGTTATATTGGTTCAACTCTCGATGTTCCGAATTATGTCGTGGTGATATTGAATACTTTAAACCTAAAGATTTTACATGTTACAAAAATTATAAACCTATATAATCACTAGACAATGTATTTATAGGAACATTTATAATGTCATCTTCGAAAACTAGCTCTTTTGATCATTTTGTACTATACCCAACGAGTTGTAATTAAACCATGACCGATTGTCTTGGAAATATTTTTAATATAATTATACAAATGTCGCGTTATATAGACGTCTGTATTATTTATAGCATAGAATTTTATCATTATGGCCGATTCGAATGGCGATAGAGGGCCTACAGTGTAAATACTGCCAGGAATATGTTCGCCTACTTTCAATTCGAGCGTAGTTTCACCATCATAAACGGATATTTGATTGAAATCAACACATTTCTCAATTTTTTTATTTAAAGAGATAAGACTATAAATGTTTATACCCATACACGTGCCTCTTGGGTTTAAATTTACAATTGGTGTAGAGTCGTTTTCTTCGGTAATACAATCGTAGCCAACTTGAATGTTTTGGCGTGCCACTAGAAATGCGTCGGCAGTATTGAAAACGTTTATTTTCTTATAATTTGATAGTGATTCGCCATAAGTAAAGATTGTTTCATCAAAATATTCAGAAGTCATAATTCTAAAAAAGTTGAAACATACTATTATATATATAAAAAACAAAGACAACATTATATATATAGGTATTTTTATTCAAGTAAAGATTTTATAGATTCTAAAAATACAGCATATTCTTGATCGCTACTTGCCGCTATACGATCATTTCGTTTGCGCAAAACTTCATTTTTGTAAGTGATCTCATAGATACTTCCAGGTTCTCCGACAAATGCGAGCGGTATAATTTGTGAGCCAACCTTAAACGTGTACTGTGTTATACATTTGACATCGATTGTAGGTATTTTCCATTTTATTATCAAGTCGTTTTGAATAATGATGAATCCGTCACAATCTGGTCCATACGTGTTTGGTAGCGAAGGTGGATAAAATTTTTGAACTGACACGGGTTTATCACCAAAATACATGTCGTTAACATCTAAATGTTTCAAAATTGAAGCGTTCCCCATCGGTTCGGTTGTATAAATGGCATCATTCATCAACGAGCCGATAGCTTCTATAATTATAATGCGATCGTCCATAATTTCTACAGCAAAACAAATGTTTACGATCGCTTTTATGTTTGAACCGCGACACATTTTATTAGTAATGCTAGACGCGTCCGACCATTCGTAAGCGATAAACGATCCGTTTTCTTGTTGAGTATCGGTAATTAGTATTTTGCTTTTTCACCATTCCACTTGTAGGCCCAAATATATGGTTGTGTGTCATCGAAACAATGCCACATTTGTACTTTGGACATTACACGAAAACATGTCGAGTCGCGACATTATGTTGCGTTCGATTGTGTGTTGTTTCTCTAAAAACACTTAATCAGGCGACGTTCTTCCAATAAAATGTATTGATAATCGCTATTTTCTGGATATTCAATTTCATATTCAATGTTGTATTTTTCACCAAATTCACAGACCTCTTTGTTATACGTTATACGAATGCCGTTATCCCAAAACACAATTAATCTCACTATACACTTTTCTACTGACAAAAGTTCAGGCAAATTAACGTTTTCTTCGGTGGCTATAGTACGATCCATTGGAATCCAAACATTTCTGTATAACGTAAGCAATTTGCGTTCGTTAACTTTAACTTTACGTTGAACGGTTCTATTTGATACTCGCAGTCCGTTTTTAAGCAAAAAAATAATATCCATAGAATGTTTTTCTACTTGTTTTACTCGAGCATATTCAGATTCAGATGATTTTATAGATATCGTTGTCTCCCATTCGGGAGTTATGTTACCACTGCTGGAATACATTTGTTTGCTGCTTTAGAAACAACACTTAACGACCAAACAGATGAAAGTGCCGTAAGGAAGACGAGTACTGTAGAAGTGATTGCTAGTCCGCCAATCACCTTCTTTTTGTCATCCTCGTTCTCCTTTTGGACGTCTTTATCGGTAGACTCCGTCTTTTTAACATAATTATAAATAATTGCAGCTATCAACAGTACCAAAGCAATTATGATCATAATCAATACGACCATTGACGACGTTTTAATTGCCTTGCCGACGTTGACACATTCTGGCGTGATTTTATTTAAAGCCGCCGTGCCCAAACCTCTTTGTGAATTCATCGTTGATACGTTCGAATATATCAAAATATTCAAATACGAGATTAATAAAATACACTATTTTATACTTGTAAATTAAATCGACAATGGAATCTATCCAAACTGTCACATCTTGTAACTTAGTCTTTAATAAATCTATGATTCGTTCGGGTATAAAGTCGACTTCCCATATAATGTAGTTTTCAAGCGTACTATATTTAGTTATGTTACAAATGTCGATCGTTTTATTAGTTTCCATCGCAACTTTGTAAGGAGCCACTGCGTGCGTAAATAAAAGCGGCCATCTAGCTATCGGAGTTATAAAGTTGGAACTTGGCGTAGACTCGTATAAAACACAGATATGGATACCACAGCTGTCGACACTGTTAAAAGTTGGACTTGTCATTTGCACACTTCCGGGCACTGCTCAATGAGAAAAGAATACGATCCTGAAATAGACAGAGATAGATATTATCACGTTGTTACTATAAAAATACATCGATAGCCGCGCAATCGTATAATGTGAGAAATAATTCCGATGAATTTTGGGAAGATCTCTTGTACGTAGCTTACTTTTCACCTATAGTTTATTGCACCTGTATAAACGAGTATAAAACGTTTCAAATGTTGGTCGATTTATTTAGAAAGATGGACGAAAATACTATAAAATATTCTAGTTTTAATACTCCGGCAGACTTTATGAAGAAGCACATCATCACTGACGGTAGTAATATAACTCTATGTAATAAGTATCTCGTCAAAAGGGACTAACAAGTATGTTCAAATATTCTATAGTCGAGATTGTTGGTTGAAGGCTTGTTTGAAAAATTTATTTCCCAAAATAGAGGCGACAAAAGACGGTATACCTACGAGCACACCGTCTTGGGCGATCAGTATCTATGCACGTTTGAAAGGTTCAAGCCAAACTAAAAAACAAAATGAATACAGCATATCATCGCTGCGCAATATTGGCATCCAAATATCCCAATGTAAGTATTTATTTATTTTGTATAAAACTACATACTTGTCTATTTTAGGTTTATAATTTTATTAGTGCCAACAATCCCGTTTTATTTTATTATGCTCCGAATAGCACGGGTGAAGATGCTCCGCCAAATTACTATCATTTACGAACGTTGGAAGAAGTAAACTTGATTGGTTCAGCAGCGATTTTGTATGGAAAGAAAATTATTGTGGCCACCAGATCTTATGATACTATTCAAAGTAGTAATTATTTATATATTGTTAGATTATAATTTGATGTGTTATATATGGATTTGGGTGTTTTATTAAATGATATTAATGTCTCTCGCTCTTTGGATAAATACAATTACAATTTTGGCCTCAGTATTAGCAGTGGTGGCTTGCATTTTGGGAAAATGACGTAATAATGACCTAAAATGACGTAGAAATGACGTAAAACGACGTAAAAATGACGTAAAATGTATGACGTAAAGCGATGTAAAATGACGTAAAATGACGTAAAATGAGCTAAATGACGTAAAATGACGTAAAATACGTAAAATGACGTAAAATGACCTAAAATGACGTAAAGCGATGTAAAATGCGTAAAAAAATGACGTAAAATGAGCTAAAATGACGTAAAATGACGATAAAATGACGTAAAAATGACGTTAAAATGACGTAAAATGACGTAAAATGACGTAAAATGACGTAAAATGACGTAAAAGACGTAAAATGACGTAAAAAGACGTAAAATGACGTAAAATGACGTAAAGACGATGTAAAATGACGTAAAATGACGTAAAATGACGTAAAATGACGTAAAATGACGTAAAATGACGTAAAATGAGTAAAATGACGTAAAATGACGTAAAGCGTAAAATGACGTAAAATGACGTAAAATGACGTAAAATGACGTAAAATGACGTAAAATGACGTAAAATGACGTTAAAATGACGTAAAAATGACGTAAAATGACGTAAAATGACGTAAAATGACGTAAAATGACGTAAAAGACTAAAAATGACGTAAAATGACGTAAAATGACGTAAAATGACGTAAAATGACGTAAAATGACGTAAAAATGACGTAAAATGACGTAAAATGACGTAAAATGACGTAAAATGACGTAAAAATGACGTAAAAGATGACGTAAAATGACGTAAAATGACGTAAAATGACGTAAAATGACGTAAAATGACGTAAAAATGACGTAAAATGACGTAAAATGACGTAAAATGACGTAAAAATGACGTAAAATGACGTAAAATGACGTAAAATGACGTAAAAATGACGTAAAATGACGTAAATGACGTAAAAATGACGTAAAATGACGTAAAAATGACGTAAAATGACGTAAAATGACGTAAAATGACGTAAAATGACGTAAAATGACGTAAAATGACGTAAAATGACGTAAAAATGACGTAAAATGACGTAAAATGACGTAAAATGACGTAAAATGACGTAAAATGACGTAAAATGACGTAAAATGACGTGAAATGACGAGAAAATGACGTGAAATGACGTAAAATGAAAAATGACGTAAAATGACTAAGACGTAAAAAATGACGTAAAAATGACGAAATGACGTAATAAAAATGACGTAAAATGACGTAAAATGACGTAAAAGACGTAAAATGACGTAATAAAAGACGTAAAATGACGTAAAATGACGTAAAATGACGTAAAATGACGTAATAACGAATACGTACGTAAAATGACGTAAATGCAAAGAAAATGACGTAAAATAGACGTAAAATGACGTAAATGACGTAAAATGACGAATAAAAAGACGTAAAATGACGTCAAAAAGTAAATGACGTAATAAAAGACGTAAAATGACGTAAAATGACGTAAAATGACGTAAAATAAGACAATGTAAAATGAAGTAAAATGACGTAAAATGACGTAATAAAACGACGTAAAAATGACGTTAAATGCTGTAAAAAATGACGTAAAATCGAAAATGACGTAAAATGACGTAAAATGACGTAAATTTAAAATGACGTAAAATGACTCAAGAATGCGTAAAATGACGTAAAATGATAAAATGACGTAAAATGACGTAAATGACGTAAAAGACGTAAAATACGCAATGCGTAAAATCAAATGACGTAAAATGACGTAAAATGACGTAAATAAATGACGTAAAATGACGTAAAATGACGTAAAATGACGTAAAAGACGTAAAATGACGTAAGTAAAATGCGTAAAAATGACGTAAAATGACGTAAAA
Organism: Lycocerus yunnanus; assembly: GCA_036346125.1. Taxonomy (NCBI): domain Eukaryota; kingdom Metazoa; phylum Arthropoda; class Insecta; order Coleoptera; family Cantharidae; genus Lycocerus; species Lycocerus yunnanus. The sequence continues at coordinate 66,063 of JARFIX010000094.1, forward strand.
TGACGTATAAAATGACGTAAAATGACGTAAAATGACGTAAAATGACGTAAAGACGAAAAATGACGTAAAAAATGACGTAAAATGACGTAAAATGACGTAATGACAATGACGTAAAATGACGTAACGAAAATGACTAAAAAATGACGTAAAATGACGTAAAATGACGTAAAAATGACGTAAAATGACGTAAAGACGTAAAGACGTAAAATGACGTAAAATGACGTAAAATGACGTAATACGTAAATGACGTAAAAATGACGTAAAATGACGTAAAATGACGTAAATACGTAAAATGACGTAAATGAAAATGACGTAAAAAGCGTAAAATGACGTAAAAGTGCGTAAAATGACGTAAAATGACGTAAAACGACGTAAAAATGACGTAATAAAAACGACGTAAAATGACGTCAAAATGCGGTAAAAAATGACGTAAAATGACGTAAAATGACGTAATGACGTAAAAATGACGTAAAATGATGTAAAATGACGTAAAATGACGTAAAATGACGTAAAATGACGTAATAAAAATGACGTAAAATGACGTAAAATGACGTAAAATGACGTAAAACGACGTAACAAAAATGACGTAAAAGACGTAAAATGACGTCAAAATGCTGTAAAAATGACGTAAAATGACGTAAAATGACGTAAAATGACGTAAAATGACGTAAAAATGACGTAAAATGACGTAAAATGACGAAATGACGTAACATGACGTAAAGACAAAATGACGTAAAATGACGTAAAATGACGTAAAATGACTAAATGACGTAAAATGACGTAAAATGACGTAAAATGACGTAAAAACAAAATGACGTAAAATGACGAAATCGTAAAATGACGAAAATGACGTAAAAATGACGTAAAATGACGTAAAATGACGTCAAAATGCGGTAAAAAATGACGTAAAATGACGTAAAATGACGTAAAATGACGTAAAAATGACGTAAAATGACGTAAAATGACGTAAAAAAATGACGTAAAATGACGTAAAATGACGTAAAATGACGTTAAAAAAAAAATGACGTAAAACGACGGGTTTAAAAATGACGTAAAAAAAATGACGTAAAATGACGTAAAATGACGTAAAATGACGTAAAATGACGTAAAATGAGTAAAGACGTAAAATGACGTAAAATGAGAAATGACGTAAAATGACGTAAAATGACGTAAAATGACGTAAAATGACGTAAAATGACGTAAAATGACGTAAAATGACGTAAAAATTGACGTAAAAATGACGTAAAATGACGTAATAAAAATGACGTAAAAATGACGTAAAATGACGTAAAAATGACGTAAAATGCGGTAAAAAATGACGTAAAATGACGTAAAATGACGTAAAATGACGTAAAATGACGTAAAAAATGACGTAAAATGACGTAAAATGACGTAAAATGACGTAAAATGACGTAAAATGACGTAAAATGACGTAAATGACGTAAAAATAAAATGACGTAAAATGACGTAAAATGACGTAAAATGACGTAAAATGACGTAAAATGACGTAAAATGACGTAAAATGACGTAAAAATGACGTAAAAATGACGTAAAAATGACGTAAAATGACGTAAAATGACGTAAAAAATGACGTAAAATGACGTAAAATGACGTAAAATGCGTAAAATGACGTAAAAATGACGTAAAATGACGTAAAATGACGTAAAAATGACGTAAAATGACGTAAAATGACGTAAAATGACGTAAAATGACGTAAAATGACGTAAAATGACGTAAAAATGACGTAAAATGACGTAAAAATGACGTAAAATGACGTAAAATGACGTAAAATGACGTAAAATGACGTAAAAGACTAAAATGACGTAAAATGACGTAAAATGACGTAAAATGACGTAAAAATGACGTAAAATGACGTAAAATGACGTAAAATGACGTAAACGTAAAATGACGTAAATGACGTAAAATGACGTAATAAAACGACGTAAAAATGACGTAAAATGCCGTTAAAAAATGACGTAAAATGACGTAAAATGACGTAAAAATGACGTAAAAATGACGTAAAATGACGTAAAATGACGTAAAAATGACAAAAGACGTAAAAGATGACTAAAATGACGTAAAATGACGTAAAATGACGTAAAAATGACGTAAAATGACGTAAAATGACGTAAAAATGACGTAAAATGACGTAAAATGACGTAAAATGACGTAAAAATGACGTAAAATGACGTAAAATGACGTAAAATGACGTAAAAATGACGTAAAATGAAAAGACGTAAAATGACGTAAAATGCACGTAAAATGACGTAAAATGACGTAAAATGCGTAAAATGACGTAAAATGACGTAAAATGACGAAATGACGTAAAATGACGTAAAAGCGAAAATGACGTAAAATGACGTAAAATGACGTAAAAGACGAAATGACGTAAAATGACGTAAAATGACGTAAAAGAATGACGTAAAATGACGTAAAAAGTAAAATGACGCGTAAAATGAAATCGTAAAATGACGTAAACAGACGTAAAATGACGTAAAAATGAAGTGAAATGACGTAAAATGAGTAAATGACGTAAATGACGTAAAATGACGTAAAAATGACGTACAAAAATGACGAATGACAAATGACGTAAAATGACGTAAAAATGGCGTAAAATGACGTAAAATGACGTAAAATGACGTAAAATGACGTAAAATGAAAATGACGTAAAATGACGTAAAATGACGTAAAAATGACGTAAAATGACGTAAAAACGACGTAAAATGACGTAAAATATAAAATGACGTAAAATGACGTAAAATGACGTAAAAAATGACGTAAAATGCAAAAATGACGTAAAATGGCGTAAAATGACGTAAAAAGACGTAAAATGACGTAAAATGACGTAAAATGACGTAAAATGACGTGAAATGACGTAAAAGATAAAATGACGTAAAATGACGTAAAATGACGTAAAAATGACGTAAAATGACGTAAAATGACGTAAAATGACGTAAAATGACGTAAAATGACGTAAAATGACGTAAAATGACGTAAAATGCGTAAAATGACGTAAAATGACGTAAAATGACGTAAAATAAATGACGTAAAATGACGTAAAATGACGTAAAATGACGTAAAATGACGTAAAAATGACGTAAAATGACGTAAAAGACGTAAAATGACGTAAAATGACGTAAAATGACGTAAAAAATGACGTAAAAAGACGTAAAATGACGTAAAATGACGTAAAATGACGTAATAAAATGACGTAAAATGACGTAAAACGACGTAAAATGACGTAAAATGACGTAAAATGACGTAAAATGACGTAAAAATGACGTAAAATGACGTAAAATGACGTAAAATAGAAAATGACGTAAAAATGACGTAAAATGAGTAAAAGACGTAAAAATAAATGTAAAATGACGTAAAGACATGACGAAAATGACGTAAAATGACGTAAAATGACGTAAAATGACGTAAAAGACGTATGGTAAAAGACGTAATGACGTAAAATGCTAAATGATGTAAAAAATGACGTAAAATGACGTAAAATGACGTAAAATGACGTAAAAATGACGTAAAATGACGTAAAATGACGTTTAAAAATGACGTAAAATGACGTATAATGCGGTTAAAAATGACGTAAAATGACTAAAATGACGTAAAATGACGTAAAATGACGTAAAATGACGTAAAAATGACGTAAAATGACGTAAAATGACGTAAAATGACGTAAAAATGACGTAAAATGACGTAAAATGACGTAAAATGACGTAAAAATGACGTAAAATGACGTAAAATGACGTAAAATGACGTAAAATGACGTAAATGACGTAAAATGACGTAAAAATGACGTAAAATGACGTAAAAATGACGTAAAATGCACGTAAAATGACGTAAAATGACGTAAATGACAAAATGACGTAAATGACGTAAAATGACTTAAAAGACGTAAAATGACGTAAAATGACGTAAAATGACGTAAAATGACGTAAAATGACGTAAAATGACGTAAAATGCGTAAAATGACGTGAAATGACGTAATAGTAAAGACGTAAAAATGAAGTAAAATGCTGTAAAAAATGACCTAAAATGACGTAAAAGTGACGTAAAACGACGTAAAAATGACGTAATAAAACGACGTAAAAATGACGTAAAAATGACGTAAAATGACGTAAAATTAAGACGTAAATGACGTAAAATGACGTAAAATGACGTAAATGACGTAAAATGACGTAAAATGACGTAAAATGACGTAAAATGACGTAAAATGACGTAAAATGACGTAAAATGACGTAAAAATGACGTAAAATGACGTAAAATGACGTAAAATGACGTAAAATGACGTAAAATGACGTAAAATGACGTAAAATGACGTAAAATGACGTAAAATGACGTAAAATGACGTAAAATGACGTAAAATGACGTAAAATGACGTAAAAATGCTGATAAAAATGACGTAAAATGACGTAAAATGACGTAAAATGACGTAAAATGACGTAAAATGACGTAAAATGACGTAAAATGACGTAAAATGACGTAAAAATGACGTAAAATGACGTAAAATAACGTAAAATGACGTAAAATGACGTAAAAATGGCGTAAAATGACGTAAAAAGACGTAAAATAACGTAAAATGACGTAAAACGACGTAAAATGACGTAAAATGACGTAAAATGACGTAAAATGACGTAAAAATGACGTAAAATGACGTAAAATGACGTAAAATGACGTAAAATGACGTAAAATGACGTAAAAGACGTAAAAGACGTAAAAATGACGTAAAATGACGTAAATGACGTAAAAATGACGTAAAATGACGTAAATGCGTAAAATGACGTAAAATGACGTAAATCGAAATGACGTAAAATGACGTAAAACGACGTAAAAATGACGTAAAATGAGAAAATGACGTAAAAATGACGTAAAATGACGTAAAATGACGTAAAATGACGTAAAAATGACGTAAAATGACGTAAAAATGACGTAAAATGACGTAAAAATGACGTAATAAAAAGGACGTAAAAATGACGTAATGCGGTAACAAAATGACGTAAAATGACGTAAAAATGACGTGTAAAATGACGTTAAAAATGACGTAAATACGTCGTAAATGACGTCAATGAAGTAAAATGACGTAAAAAAGGACGTAAAAATGACGTCAATATGCTGTAATAAATGACGTAAAATGACGTAAAATGACGTAAAAATGACGAATAAAATGACGTAAATAAAATGACGTAAAATGACGTAAAATGACATACGTAAAAAATGACGTAAAATGACGTAAAAAAGATAAAATGACGTAAAATGACGTAAAAGTAAAAGACTGTAAAATGACGTAAAATGACGTAAAATGACGTAAAATGACGTAAAATGACGTAAAATGACGTAAAAATGACGTAAAATGACGTAAAATGCGTAAAAATGACATAAAATGACGTAAAATGACGTAATCAAAAGGACGTAAAATGACGTAAAAATGACGTAAAATTACGTAAATGACGTAAAACGACGTAAAAATGACGTAAAATAGACGTTAAAAATGACGTAAAATGCGTAAAATGACGTAAAAATAAACGTAAAACGACGTAAAAATGACGTAAATGACAAGAAAATGACGTAAAATGACGTAAAATGACAAGTAAAATGACGTAAAATGACGAAAAAATGACGTAAAAAGACGTAAAATGACGTAATAAAAGACGTAAAATGACGTCAAAATGCGGTAATAAATGACGTAAAAATGACGTAAAATGACGTAAAAATGACGTAAAATGACGTAAAATGACGTAAAATGACGTAAAAATGACGTAAAATGACGTAAAATAAAATGACGTAAAATGACGTAAAATGACGTAAAATGACGTAAAAATGACGTAAAATGACGTAAAAATGACGTAAAAATGACGTAAAATGACGTAAAATGACGTAAAAATGACGTAAAATGACGTAAAATGACGTAAAATGACGTAAAATGAGTAAACGACGTAAAATGACGTAAAATGACGTAAAATGACGTAAAATGACGTAAAATGACGTAAAATGACGTAAAAAGACGTAAAATGACGTAAAGTGACGTAAAATGACGTAAAATGACGTAAAATGACTAAAATGACGTAAAAATGACGTAAAAATGACGTAAAATGACGTAAAATGACGTAAAATGACGTAAAATGACGTAAAATGACGTAAAAATGACGTAAAATGACGTAAAATGACGTAAAATGACGTAAAAATGACGTAAAATGACGTAAAATGACGTAAAAATGACGTAAAATGACGTAAAATGACGTAAAATGACGTAAAAAATGACGTAAAAATGACGTAAAATGACGTAAAAATGACGTAAAATGACGTAAAATGACGTAAAATGACGTAAAATGACGTAAAATGACGTAAAATGACGTAAAATGACGTAAAAATGACGTAAAAATGACGTAAAAAAATGACGTAAATGACGTAAAAGACGTAATAAAAATGACGTAAAATGACGTAAAAAGACGTAAAATGACGTAAAATGACGTAAAATGACGTAAAATGACGTAAAATGACGTAAAATGACGTAAAAATGACGTAAAATGACGTAAAATAAGGCGTAAAAATGACGTAAAATGACGTAAAATGCGATAGTAAAATGACGTAAAATGACGTAAAATGACGTAAAATGACTAAAATGATAAAATGACGTAAAAATGACGTAAAATGACGTAAAATGACGTAAAATGACGTAAAATGACGTAAAATGACGTAAAATGACGTAAAATGACTAAAAATGACGTAAAATGACGTAAAATGAAGTAAAATGACAAGCTAAAATGACGTAAAATACGTAAAATGACGTAAAATGACTAAAATGACGTAAAATGACGTAAAATTGACGTAAAATGACGTAAAATGAGTAAAAGATGACGTAAAATGACGTAAAATGACGTAAAATGACGTAAAAATGACGTAAAATGACGTAAAATGACGTAAAAATGACGTAAAATGACGTAAAATGACGTAAAAATGACGTAAAAATGACGTAAAATGACGTAAAATGAAGTAAAATGACGTAAAATGACGTAAAATGACGTAAAATGACGTAAAAATACGGCAAAATGCATCAGATAGACAAACTGCATACAAATTGAAGTTACCTCAGAAATAGAAATTGTAAAAATGGCGAAAGACATACTAAAAGTCCGTGCAACCACGTTACCAGAAAACTGCCCAAGCTGACTTACGAAATATCCTCACCGAAAACATAAAATAGCTCCACGGATCATAACCTGCCAAAACTGAAAAGCGACCATTGGACTACCCATGCAGAAGATTGGCTATGGTCGAAATGACTCATCATCGAAACAAACATTATTGTAACAAATGAACCTAATGGACACGTTCAATGGGCTACGTAAATTCAACATTGCGAAGATACAACGATTCCAATCAAAGATCTGGATCTAATGACCCTGGTAATTCTAATAACGTATCAGTAAGATTTGCAAATCAATAGTGTTAAGGAATATTATTTCCACGAAAAATATCAAGGTGCGACTAGAAGATCATCCAACGATTAGTAATGATCCTCCATGACTAAGATGGAGACTTAAGCGGTATGATCATGGACTGTCCCAATGCAGATGAACAGATAAAATTAACAACTGATCCATTGTAAAATGCAATGGCTGTAGATAAAGAGGCCTACCAATGGGCATGTTCCACTATGTCAATTTTGTCATGTAAATTAATTATTTATTGTCAAATAATATTGCTTATTGTCCCCGGACAGATTGTAATGTATAAATGAAGTCAATAAAAAAAAAAAAAAAAATGACCTAAAATGACGTAAAAATGACGTAAAAATGACGTAAAATGACGTAAAGATGCCCTAAAAATGACCTAAAAATGACGTAGAATTGACGTAAAATGACGTAAAATGACGTAAAATGACTTAAAATGACGTAAAAATAATGTAAAAATGACGTAAAATGACGTAAAGATGCCGTAAAAATTACGTAAAAATGACGTAAAGATGCCGTAAAAATGACGTAAAATGAAGTAAAAATGACGTAAAAATGAAGTAAAATGACGTAAAATGACGTGAAGCGACGTAAAAATGACGTAAAAAGACGTAAAAATAATGTAAAATGATGTAAAAATGACGTAGAAATGACGTAAAAATGACCTAAAAATGACATAGAAATGACGTAAAAATAATGTAAAAATGACGTAAAGACGCCGTAAAAATGACGTAAAAATACCGTAAAAGTGAAGTAAAAATGACGTAAAAATGACGTAAAATGACGTAAAAATGACGTAAAATGACGTGAAGATGCTCTAAAAATGACCTAAAAATTTGAATTACTTTATCAAATTTCGGTATTTGTCCGTTCTTAGAAAATATTTCGTTATTTAAATCTACTGAATTTTTCGAGAAAATTGAAAAAAAATCGGATGTGGCCATGCCCATGACTTTATCATACTTTTATTAAATATTAAAAAAATAAGTTTGAACAAAAAAAAAGAAAAAAATATTTTCCATTAACCAATGTGACCCAAAATCTAATCAGCTCTAAGTCTAAATATAAAGATACAAAATACCAACTTTAGTTTTGAAATTCTCATTAGTTTTTGAAATATTTAATAAAAACTAATGTTAAATAAAAAGATTTAAAAAATATTTCTTCTATGAACCAATTTTATCCAAAATTTAATCAGCTCTAATTCTTGCCATAAACATAACAAATATCAACTTCAGTTTTGAAAATCGTTTTAGTTTTTAAAATATTAAATAAAGGCTAATATTAAATAATAATATTTAAAATAATAAAAAACAATAGTTTTTATAAACAAATTTTAACTAAAATTTAATCAGTTCTAAATATTGATTAAAATATGCGAAAACCTAAATTTAGTTTAGAAATTCGTTTTACTTTTGGAAATATTAATTAAAAACTAATATTAAATAATAAGATTTAAAAAATTTTAAAAATAGTTCCATGAACCAATTTTAACCAAAATTTAAATAACTTTAACTCCAGCTATAAAGATAGGAAATATCAAATTTGGTTTTGAAAATTCTGTTAGTTTTCAAAATATTAAATAAAGACTAATATTAAATAATAAAACTTAAAAAAATTAAAAAACAATAGTTTTCATAAAACAATTTTAACTAAAATTTAATGAGTTCTAAATCTCGACATAAGTATGCTAAATCCTAAATTTCGTTTTGAAATTCTTATTAGTTTTTGAAATATTAATTAAAAACTAATATTAAATAATAAAATTTAAAAAATAAAAAAATAGTTCCGTGAATCAATTTTAGCCAAAATCTAATCAGCTCTAAGTCTCAACATAAGGATACAAAATCCAAAATTTTGTTTGAAAATTCCTATTAGTTTTTGCTGTAGGTCGCACACAAAATTTGACCACACACACACACACACACACACACACACACACACACACAACACACACACAGACATTTTTTGGAAATGGTCTTATTTTACTCAGGGGACCTCAAAAAGTGTAAATCCATCAAAATCTCAAATTTTTTTTTCTGCACGAAAACAATACTTTCTCATATTACATATGATAAAGTAAAAACTGCTATAAATTCAAATTAAAAAACACTTTTGTGCAGAAAATTATTTTAATTAGCGCTTACCGGTTTTATAAATAATTTTCCGAACTAAAAAAAAATAATTATAAAACCGGTAAGTGCTAATTAAAATAATTTTCTGCAGAAGAGTTTCTTTTATTTGAATTTATTGAATTCATCTGCAGTTTTTTTACATATTTGTAAAAACTGTTATCTTTTGATCGTAAAATTTGTACAAGGTTAAATTTAAATATATTTTCTTCATACCTCGGTCGAGTACGTACTTTCGTCCCTAATAGCAGGGACGAAAGTTGAACATTTACCCTTTGAGAAGTACACGCGCCCTCTATAACGCCGGGAGGAAAGAATTTCTCATGCGTATTAATACTCGTAACTAGGGACTATTTATTCTGTTGCTACAACAAATCGTTAACCGCTGTCACTACTTTGTACTTACAATGTAGTTTTGTCGTCAGTGAATTTAATAAAAAGTATCATTGAAGTCATTTTAATAACCGAGCAAAATGAACAATACGTTGTCATCTGATGAATCAATGGACGAGGAAGATGTCATCAACATTTAAAGTTAAAAAAAGTAGAATTAATAACGTACTTTCGACCGGCTATGAAGAAAAATCGTATACACTACGCGGGCCAAAAGTTGAAATCTCGGTCCTGCGCGTCATGATGCCCTCGGCTTCGCCTCGGGGCATCATGACGCGCAGGGCCGAAAATTCAACTTTCGGCCCTCGTAGTGTAATATACTATTTCTTCATACCTCGGTCGAAAGTACGTACTTTCGTCCCTAATAGCAGGGACGAAAGTTGAACATTTACTCCCTTTGAGAAGTACACGCGCGCCCTCTATAACGCCGGGAGGAAAGAATTTCTCATGCGTATTAATACTGTAACTAGGGACTATTTATTCTGTTGCTACAACAATACAACATTTAAAACAACATTAAAGTTAAAAAGTAGAATTAATAACGTACTTTCGACCGGCTATGAAGAAAAATCGTATACACTACGCGGGCCAAAGTTGAAATTCGGTTCTGCGCGACATGATGCCTCGGCTTCGCCTCGGGGCATCATGACGCGCAGGGCCGAAAATTCAACTTTCGGCCCTCGTAGTGTAATATACTTTATTTACATACATATGTACTAGATATTCAGTACATAATTTTATACTAAACAAATTTTAATCCATGTTATAATTATAAGCTATACCGCAAAGATATTCTATAATATTATTAGGATTATAATTGGCTACCTTTGCCAAAATTCGAGAATCCGCCGCTTCGTACTGGGGCTTTTTTTGAAGGTATGTATGTACAGACCAAATATTTGAAGAAAACATCGGATTATTTCTGCTACCATTATTTCTAAGACGCCCAATATATGTTTTTGTAAACCATTCTTAAATTGGATCTAACTCTTCTGGTAAATAATTTTCCAAACTTGTAATTACGTGAAAAATGTCATTATCTGGAACAAACGAAGTAAACCCCTTTTGCACACAATGCTAAGTTAACATCAGTGCTAAATCTTTTCAAAAGATTACATGACGCTAAATGTTTTTTAATTTTTACTAAGTGAAATAAGCAGCCATGTAACTATGTTAACCTCAGGAAATACTTCACGAATAGCTTGATGAATGGCAAGCTCAAAATCCACACTTATACTCAATGGTCATATTAATACATATTAATACAATGATCATATTAAATAATTTACTTCACACTATAAATTAAATAGAATCAAATTAAAAATAAATTGAATAAACTAAAAGTATATCTCCCGTCGCCGAATCGACATAGTCGAATGTTACGTCGTCGTATTGGTATCGCCGAATTGCTCTCGTCGTATTGACCGTCGCCGAAACTAGCATAGGCGAAATTCGGATCGCCGAACTGACCGTCGCCGAACCGGAATCGCCGAAATGACGTAGTCCGCGTAAATGTCACATACTTGATCAAACTCATTTAAGTAATTTATTTAAAAAATTTTATTCATAATAAATTAATGGTTTTCAGTTATTATCAGAATACGAAAAAATAGCGTGTTCAACGCGTAAGAAAAGTGCGTTTTCTATCTCGTGAAAATTTGATTCACTCGCTACACATTGCATTTTATAGCAATTTAAATTTTTCCAAAAATTTTATAGATTTTAGGTACTTGAGTAAAAACATTTGCGATGTTTAAGGATTTGTTAATAACATTTTATAACTATAATAATATGTAAGTATATAGTAAATACCTACCCTAAATACCTTTTCCATAGTCCACAGATCGATGGCGTGAAATCTTATTTTGCGGTTTTCGCGGTTAATATTAGATTTAAAGGATTTATTTTTACAGAACAGTTGAGAACAAATGAAGAACAATTGAGAACAACCAAAAAAAATTTTAATTTCGATAAAAGGGGAGCTGGCGTGAAATCTTATTTCGCGGTTTTCGCGGTTAATATTAGATTTAAAGGATTTATTTTTACAGAACAATTGAGAACAAATGAAGAACAATTGAGAACAACCAAAAAAAATTTAAATTTCGATAAAAGGGGAGCTGGCAAAAAAAAAAGTTGTTTTTGATTTTTTTGATGATTTATTGCAAAATCAAAACAAAAATAACAGAACACTTGAGAACAAATGGAGAACAATCGAGAACAACAAAAAAAAATTGATTTTTTAATTAAAGGGGTCTAACTTCACGCACATAGGTATACGACGCATGTGTATTGTCTATTGCAACATATGGGATGGAGACGACAACAACAACAACAAAAGCAAAGACGGAAAATATAAGTACAACACAACGAGCAATGAAACAAAGAATGCCAGAAGTGAATTTCAGTGAAAAAATCAGAAATGAAGTAATAATGAAAAGAATAAGAGTGGCGGACATAACAGAACGAGTAGCAAAGCTAAAGTGGCAATGCATGTGATACGTAGTCAGGCAGAGCTCACTTAAATAGACTTAAGAATTGGGAATAGCTCCCAGGGGACCAAGAACTACCAAAAGAAGCTTAGGAAGACCCCGAGACAGGTGGCTAGACGACACAAAGAATGTTACAGGAAGATACTGGTTTTAGGCAGCGGCCAAAACAGAGATAAATGGATAGAAATTGGAGGCTTACGTTCAGGAGCGGACGGAGATATCCTGAGAAAAAGAGTTATTACACTATGAGAAATTCTTTGTTAAGATTGCTTTTAATAACATTAGTTAATCCTCGTCATTATCTTTATTCACTACAGCATTAACTTTGTCATCTGTAAACAAACGACTGAAATATTTCGACAGGTCTTATTATTTTAGCCAAATATCAACCACGAAAAGGATAATATATAATAGCCGCAATGTGAGAGCAGTACCCGATAGTACGCCTACCATTAGCACCATCACAACAATAAAAATTATGGCCAGAGATTTTATTCGTACCTGGTTGAATCAATAAGTTTCTTATCCAAAGTTTTTTTTTAAATATCTGTCTTGGAAGAGTTTTGGTTTTGAAAAAACCTTCATTTTACTTAATCCTACATTGAATTCGTGTAAATTACTTTATTTTTAATTAACATAAGTTTAAAGTGCCCCCTGAACTTTAAAATTAAGGGAGGGATTTAAAAAATCATTTTTATCTATAAGATGGGGAGAATGGGGGGGGGGGTTCAATATCTTACTTAACCTTATGAAATGAGAGAAACATATCCTCAAACGATCCAAAATGTTACTGCTTTTGTGAATATCTTCTTTGTATGTCGCATTCCATTTCAAGTGGTTCAATTTTATTGTTTGACTATGTAAAAAAATTAAATTTTTGTGTGCAATTGGCCTAACACGTTAATATCCAATTTCACCAACCAATTCCTAACGTTGGAATTCTTTAACTTTGACATAAGAAACTTTTATGTCAAATTTGGTTTTCACCAAACGCTAAAAATTCCGTAAGGTGTTAAGAATTACCTTAGGTTAGAGATTTCTTAACACCTTAGGGTCTTCTTAGCGCTTGGTGAAAACCAAATTTGACATAAAAGTTTCTTATGTCAAAGTTAGGGAATTCCTAACGTTAGGAATCGGTTGGTGAAAACGGGCATAAGAGTAGGAAATGGTTTATTTACTTATAAAACTTATTATTCTTTGTTTTCATATGCCGCCAATATTTTTACTTCTTCATTCCCTTGAGATGGAACTTTAAAAAAAGAAATAAGTTCTTAAATTGCAATTTTACTCTTCAGGATTGCATTTAGGTAAAAATGTCCGCCCAAGTAATCTTGTAGTAAGTTTATGTATAAACAAACTTTTCTTTTCATATAATTAATTTACTTGCCATGAATAAGAGATGAGATATTTCTGTTTCAACTGCCTTTTAAATTTTTTCTTAAATCTCATTGCATATTAAACTTCGCTTGTTTTGGGTTATTTTATCATAACGCTGACTTTCTGAATTTCAATAATTTTTTTCTCATACTACATATACTCAAAATAAAACTGATGTCTCCCAGCCCAGTTGGGATATATAAAAACGACCACTTGTGGTTTGCTAAATCCTATATTTTTTGACGTATCGTTTTGATCTCCCATATATATAAGACATCCCTGTGAGAAATGATTTTGTTAATTAACACTAATAATTAAGATTTTTACATTATATTATGAAAATAATACTAACCGCTATGCAAGATCGTTGTGTTAAACGTACAAAGTTAATGTTGTGTTAAAGATGTATTAAATATTTAAACAAACTTTATATATGGTAGATTCTTGCCAAACTTTACAAATCAACGGTTTCGGCTATATTGCCGTCATCAGGATGTAGTGTCGAATGCGAGTTGTATAAAAACAAAATGTTGGAAAATATAAATAACAACACCCATATACTACTTTATTTGTCAGCATCCACAGGCTAAAGTAAAACTTCAAATTAATTCGCGCATTTGAAGTAAAGTTTGGCAAGTATATACCACAAATTGAGTTTTTTTAATTATTTAATATTATTAATTACTTTATAAATTTGAAAATATTAATGGAATAATTATGTTTCAGTCTGTTACATTCCGTACCACAAGCAGAAATTTAGCAAGATCATTGTTTTGGAAAAATATTAAGCTGTATGCTATAATTGCACTTATTATTATTGTTGTAATTTACATTATTGTTTGTTTGTCTTGTGGAGGTCTTTTATGGCAAAAGTGTGTATCAAACAAATAATAATTTATATATAGGTCCTGTGTAAAAGTATGGGTGCCTACATTTTATTTAAAAACTTTCAATTCTTATTGAACAGCTATTAATTTCTTAATTAATTTACACTTAAAGTATGTATATTATCTTTACGAAAAATTCCTATGTTCATATTAGTATAATCTTGTAAGAATATGTAAATATATAAGTATATATTTAGTAAAACTTGATGGTTTAGTCTTTCTATTAATTAAATTCTAATTATTGTTGATTATTACGATTCTGTCATATTTTTTAATTCTTTTTTATCTTGTATATAATAAGCTATGTGCATCTGTTTGTAACACATTAGCGGATTATATGATTAAATGTATTAAAGTAATAAGGGATACAATTCTTCAAACAAAGTTACCCATAAACAAAAATTATAAATGCAGAAACACTCTATAAACGTTGAGTGAGTTGGAACCTATGGAGAGCCAGACAAATTCAAAAAATATTAAACGAAATACGAAAGGGTATTCCCCCTGATGGAGGAAATACCAGGGTTTGTGAAACAAATTCAGGAGGTGAGCAAAGCATGAAGTAAAGTTACAATACATTTTCTGTACAGCGCTATGCGATTGAGTAGCTGGGGACATTCCCAAACAGTAGAGTAAGCACACAAAGGGTTCTCTCCCCTAACACTACAAAACTGGAAGAAAATTGCAAATAATAGTGACTATGGATGAACTCGATATTTCCAATAATAGCACTAAAAGTTGATTTTCAAGTACATGAATTTTATATACAAATATATGAGAGCATACTGGGTACGGTTTAAATTCCCGGATCGGGATTTTTACCATTTTTGAAGTGGATTATGAAAGATGAGGATCTAATTAGCGTATAACAAAAAGAAAATTTGCGATCGGTTCGCACATTTTTGCAAAAAACGGCTTTAAAAATTAATTTGGAATGCAATTTTGTCATTGGCTCTTTTGAAGTGTAACCCCGCCCATCGAAGTTAAAATAGATTGTGGCGACAGTAAAGAAACCAGAATCTCGGTTTTTATAACGAATTATGAAAGATAATGGTGTAATTACTAATAAAAAAATTAAATTTGTGATCGAACAACAAATTTCGGAAAAAATTCACTTTTTGTTTGAATTCGACTCTTTACATAGTTGCGTTTATTAAAACATCCCCCCAAGTACCTCCAACTCGAAAAAGTATGGATGTTGACGCGACGGATCTCGGGGAACGACTGGTATCTCCCCACCACTAGTCACCGTCAACCCAGGCACAGCACACGTACCGTCAGCAGAATGTTTCCATATTTGGTGTTTTATTACGCAATAATACACTTACATGTATTTCTTATGGGAAAATTGCAATTTTGAAAATTAAATTGTGGCCTTATTACAAGTCCGACAACTTTCATCCTCGCTTTAAAGAGCTTGTATTTTTCTGTTCTTTCGTTTGGTAAAGCCATTTCTATAGGAAAAAGTATTTTTTTGATTCCGCTAAATCGAACTCTACCCGAGCATACTTATTACGAGATGATTTCCTGCATTGTGTTGAATGACAGTACGTCCATTCTGGGTATGTCTTGTAAAAATATACGCTATATTATATTTTTTAATCACACAACTTATTGAAAAAAACTGATGATTTAGGGTACGGATATAGCCTATCAAATTTTTGAATCTCTTAAAGTTTATAATCTTCCTTATTGTATTCTCTTTCATTACTATCAATCTTGCGGGTGTGTATTAAATCAAAATACTTCAGACAAAGGCAAAGTATTTTATTTTTAATGAGACCCCGGGCGAAGCCGGGTATCCAGCTAGTTTATTATAAAAACTATTTATTAGCTGTTCTGGAACCTGGAATCATTCTTGGAGCATCTTGCGATAATTGGGTGGGACCAAAGAAAATATGTAGTGGGACCACCACTGGTATGAACACGTGTCTGACAAATTTCAAGTTGACATGTAAAACATGAAAGAGTTAACCACAAATCTTCCTAATAATAATTAAATTATAAAATGGAAGAAACACACAAAGTCTTTCTTACTCGCCGTGTTTCATTTTGTGCTTCACATCGTTTGCACAGGTAATGGTGAAATTATTAATGTACCTAACCAATCAACCCAAACGATTAGTTTTTGTTTTGTCCAAAACTATTTTAATAGAAAAAAATGAATTTAGAAATAATAATGAAAATATTGTGTTCTTATTGTGAAAGGTACTTTAAATGTCCCTTAAATTTTAAGTGATACGATTTTCATGTTTTGTTCACGCTTAAGTCAATATTGATAAGAATGACGAGAGCAAATCAATTCTCTTAACTTGTAATACCTAAAGGTACATAGTATACTTAATAAATTTACTAACATAACCTTTTTAGTTCAAGATTAACTAATGAAGCAAACGCACAAATTTACGGTAAATGTAATCATGTCAACGGTCATGGGCATAATTACACTGGTAGGTAATACAAGCAAATTTGTGTTTAATATTTATTACAAGTTACTCGTATGTAAGTACTTCATCTTATACCCAGTAAAATGATTTTTAGTGGAGGTCACCTTATATGGTCCTATTGATTCCACCACTGGTATGCTTATGAATTTAACCGATCTTAAGGAATACATGGAAATAGCTATTATGCAAGAAATGGATCATAAAAATTTAGATCTTGATGTAGAATATTTTAAAGAGCATCCAAGCACTGCTGAAAATGTTGCTATCCACATTTGGAAAAATATGAAAATGGTAATGCCTAAACCTGAGTTATTAAATCAAGTTAAAGTTTTTGAAACCGAAAAAAATATTGCAATATACAAAGGAGATCATTCCAATTAAATTTGATATATTTATCAGACAAACCATTTCATATACCAAATAAAAGGAATGTTACCAAATTTGATGTTGTAATCCCTACAATTTGTTTAAAAATTTTATTGTGCACAAGGACATCCAAATTGTGCATGACAATCAAAATTGAAAACGAGGTACATTCTGTATAATTTGTAATCAAATAAACATTCCATACAATTCCTATTGTTTTTATAACGAAGTTGTTATATTATACTGAGTGAGGCAGACCACTTTTATCGGCATCTTTTTTCAAAAACTGTTGGGAAAAATATTTTCATCACAAAAACCTACATGAACAATCGAAAGGTGATACTGGCTTCCTGAAAAGTTGGCTCCAAAAAGGTTGTCAAAAACTCCTTTTTCATAAGATAAATATCATCAGGTGCATGGGTAAGAAACTGGATTTCTTCTCTGGTAAAAACTAAGAACTTTTTGGAGCGATAACCAGAATTCTTCCTTTTAAGAAAAGCTTCGAGTTTCTGATATTTTGAAATATCAATATTTTTATTTAAATATATGGTTGCTCTCAACATTGAATATTTGCTACCTAAAAGGGTACTGTAAAACATTCTCATGGGCACTTTACGCAAGAGGATTTTTTCATGCGATCGATCGCTGCAACTAAGCGCCTCGTGTAATACAAAATTATAGGAATAACTTGTAAAAACATGTCATTTAATTAATATTAAAAAAATTTAATTTTTTTCTGATTTCAAATATTAAACAACATAAAATTAAACAATTTAATACAAAATATGTTTGCTAAAATTTCACTTCTTTCTTCTTCATAGTTTGCTTCTTGTCAGAAGCGTCGTGACCCAACTTGGCCGGAGCAAAGATGAATTTTTATGGGAGTATAATTCATGGGGTGGTTTCCCATTACCTTCCCCATAGCCCACAGATCGATATTGAATTTTTTTATCGCAGCAGTGTAACACAGGCCTCAATTTATTTGAGTCCGAGTTCATCTAGCAACGAACACCTACTAAATGCAATTATAGCAGAAAAACAAATCAAAATTTGACAAATGTCATTATGGCACATTTATTTTATTAATTTTTTCAATTTTTTATACTTTTCGCAGGCGGTTGAAATGCATCTTAACTATACGTTTTATTAATAGCAACCAGTTATGTTAAGTAATGACGATCTACATAGGTTCTCTGAATTACATTTGAAATTCCAATTGGTTACATTTAATCAATTTATTAATTTTATTAAATATATTATTACAATAAAATAGATTTATTTTGTCAATGTCTTAAGACTAAGAAAGATTTTGGTGCATCTTAAATTTGTACAGATATCCGTTATAAAATTTCCAATAAATGTATCTTTCTCAGATCTTTTACTCTCAAATATAAGAACCAAATAAATGTTAGATTCCACAATTGATATTATGTAAGTGCGTTGTTCCTGAGAACTATATTTATATATAATTTTGTCTCCATTTAACAATTCCACTGAGGTGTCTGTAATCATTTTTAGAATGGTATCTTGTCGAGAAGGCAATTTCTAAAACAAAATAGTTTTTTTTAGAAATTTACAGCACAAGGAATTAATATAACAACAAAAACCTTACAGTTAAAACTCAAATATTTTAGTGCAGTATTTAAAATAGCAAATATTATATTCTTAAATTGTTGAATAAATTTTTTTTTAAATATACAAGCTTAGTGAAATTTGAAAATTTTCCAACTTACATTTTAGTCTTAACCCTGTTGTGCAAAGTGGTTTAGTCTTATCAAGAACTCGTCAGTTAAACTATCCCTTATTCAAAGCCAAGCTGTCGTGACTAAGGAATATAATTAATGGGGTGATTTCCCGTTGCTTTCTCCACAGTCCAAAGATTGATATCGGACCTTTGATCACAGCAGCGTATCCGACGCGATCGGGACTTGAACCGAGGTCGGCCGGTGTATACTTTACGCTATACTGCTGGTCAAACTATCCCTAAATGAATGACAATGGATTAAAATTGAATGAAATTTTTCAATATAGTTTTTGAATTCTGCTGGTCAAACTATCCCTAAATGAATGACAATGGATTAAAATTGAATGAAATTTTTCAATATACTTTTTGAATTCAATTTTAATGGATTTTAGCCAATTTTCATTCATTTAGCGAAAGTTTAACTGATGAGTTCATAATAAGACAAAAACCACTTTGCGCAACTTGGACTAAAATGTAAGTCAGGAAATTTTCAAGTTTTACTAAGCTTTTATATTTTTAAAAAATGTTATTCAACATATAATTTCACAAGTTAATAAACTATTTATATTCTTAAATTGTCCTATTATAATATATAGCATAATCATGACTAGCATGATAAAAGGATCCTTAGCAACTATTTATTGATAATGAGAAAAATAGCTTTCAAAATTTCATAAATGCTTTCTTTAAAAGATTTGAAAAAAAAATAATAATTATTATTATATTGTTTTAATAATAGTTAATGTAAAGACTCTTACTATTACTATAAAATTTTACTTACGATTGGGCAAGAAATTATAATAGGAAAAGAATCGTAATTTGTAGTATCGCAGCTTACTTGATTGTCCGAAACTAACAAAACAGAAGTTGCATCATACTTTCGTTGAAAAGATGTCATTCTACAAAAACAACTTTAGATCCAAGTAAAAGAGTAGTCGCCTAATATGCGGCAAGTAGGTACATACTTTTGATAATAATCATATTGTAGTTTAGAGCTTAGTTGTCTTATATCGTTGGCTGTGGTTTGTAATGCCAGTGTGTCATGAAAATATAAACTAAATTTGCTAAGAACGGCTCCCTTCAACTTGAATAACCATTGATAAAGTAGAGGTAAAGGATTATTTTTTAAAAAACCAAGTTTCCATGTCTATAAATAAATTAAATTAGAATATAAACAACAAATACATTATCTCTAGGCATTTTTTAAGAAATTGAATTAAGAGCTTCTTCTTTCTCTTAAATTAGGACTAGGTCCTGCAATATCCAACAGTAATCTCGACAAAGATCCGAAGCTACTGCTGTACTGTGAGCATATTATTTGTTTTACATCTGAAGTAGTTTGCTAGACTGGCTTCAGATGTGCTTGGTACCCTATACTATTGTTAATGATGGCAATTCATTAACATAGGAGGACCACGGGCTTTACGTGCCTTCCGAAGCACGGGGACGGTCATAGATAGAAAGAGTCAGAAAGAAAACTTTCCTTTGTAGACTCTTCCCGGATTCGAACCGAGTGCCTTAGCATCAGTAGTCGATCGCTCTAACTACTAGGCCAGTGACCGTCTCTAATTAAAATTAAGAGCAATATCTAGAATTCTATAGAAATTTAAATTATCATAAGCATTCCAGACTCTTATCACATATCTTTATGCAAACACAAAAATAGATTAACTTTGAATATTTTCTCCTCAAATCTTGGTTAACATTTTATGCAATATACAAATGAGTAAAATGAGCTTTTCAGTCACTAGGTACGTATTTAAAATTAATCTCTACAATTTAGGTATTCACCTAAAAGAGTAATAATTAAAATAATTTTTGTGTTGTCTGTATCATTGGAACACTCATTTTCATCTGACAAATAAAGATTATTATGGAAATCCCGTTGATCATTTTTAAAATTGTACTTCACTTAATAGTAAAAAAATTGCGATTATCATATAATAAAATTACATTCAATGATTTGCGATAAAAAAATTCAAGGATAAACTTGAAAATTTATATTTTGAAAAATTTACTTTTCACTCTGTATAACTTATCTTGTACCTTGAATAAAACCCTGTGTAACTGATAGAACATGCTTAAACTATTAGCATTTTCTAACAAGTAAAAGTTTATTCTGTCCAAAATTAGCATTTGTTTTTATAATTGCGTTTACTTACAAACAAATGCTTTTACTTAAATCTTATACTTGAAGCATATGCTTCGTTTTTATTCACACCACCCATTATTATCTACTAGAATATCATTATTTAATCTACAGAAACTTTTCTGTTTTTAAGTGTTTGTTTAAAAAGTTTTATCTCTTGTAAAATTTACCTACTCGGCTAAAAAATTTAAATTTTTAAGGATTAAGGAAATATGTAAATAATAATATTACCTCTCTATTTTGCATTTTACTCTCCCATGCCAATAATCTAGTGTGAGCTCCATTTATTAACGCTAAAGAAGGTAAAAATTGCAGTCGTTGAAGTTCTGTAAGAGCTTTAAACAGTTGTTGCAAAATTTCACATTCTATACTAAAGAGTGCTTTCATCGGTGTCAAACTAATGTTGGTAAAACCCAAAACATGTTTTTGTATAATATTTTCAATTTGTATTAGAAGTTCGTTATATTTTAAAAATCTACTTCCACCGGTTAGATGAATTTTGTCGTAACTAAATCAAATTAAGGAACTTTTAAATCTATGCTTTTTGCTACTTGCCGTTAACCCTGATGACATAAGAGTGTATTCAATCTCATCGGTGTATTGATAACCTTTATTCAATTGTATCGGTTTTAGTCTGATGTCACACCAATATTCTTTTGCAGTTATTTTTAGATCTGCATAAGATAACAATCTTTTCATCGATATGGTCAAGAATTTCAATGAAATAGAATGTAAATGGAGCAAAATCAATGGTTTGTTTCACTCTCGATGCATGGGGTAAAATGATAGCACTTGCATGTAAAAAAAAAGGATACAAATTTATCAAATTAATACGAGCAGTAAAAAATTGACCTAAATTTTGACATATATTAGTAACGCAAGTGTTATTAATTTGTTTACAATTATCTTCCAATTTTTTCAAATCACCTTTTAAAGTTTCATAAACAGACTTTAATGAATTCTAAAACCAAATTATGTTATTTGAAAACAAAAAAGTTGTAAACTATAAACTTACATCTTTACGTAAAAAACTCTTATTTTTGTTTTGCAAAAAACCAATCTCCATGTAACTTTTTTCGGCAAGTGCGATTTGTGGTAAATAATTTAATAATGTATTCCACGATCCAGCTATTTGATTTGATGCATTTTTATTTTTATCGCAACTTCTTTCCTAAAAATTAAAATTAAAAAAGAAACTCGACAATTTTAATTAAAACTTTACCACATGCTCTTTGGCTTTATCAAAACATAATTGAGAAACGTGAGTGAAAAACATTAACAAAAATTCCTCTTCGTTATCCATTTTAGGTTAGTTACTGAAACATTATTTATTTTATCGACGTACACAAACAAAAATGTTCTAATTAATCTAATTTACTTGTAGAAATTAAAATAATTAACTGCTGGGATGTAGGAATGGTAAGATGGATCTTTAGTTAGAATAAATCACAGAAATGCACAGAAGGAATAAATCTTACGACTAGAATACATTACGGGATAATTTACAGTAAATTTATCACGAAAACTGTTTAAAAATGAAAAGTGGAATGCAATGTTGGTATTATGGAGTTTCGATTAGTCCCGACTTTTTATTTTGAATAATAATATTACATACAAATATATAAAAACAACGCTTTCGCAATAATTTACTTACAATAAGATTTTGTGAATCATCCTGTATAAATGTTGGTATCCTTTGTTTGTGTGGTTCGTATTACATTTGTCAGAAAACACATTGTCGAGAAAGAGGTTATGCTCATTTGATAATAACGAAACTTTGTAGTACCTATATAAATTATTACGTATTATATATATGTTGACTATTTTGTAAGTTAAAATTAGATAATTTCTAAAAATGGAAGAGAATGGTAAAAGTTTTGCCGATTTAAAACTTAATTCGTGGCTAATTCGTCAATGCGAAAGCATCAGTGAGTATCTAATTATTATATAAATCGTACCCATTTTAACGATTCTTTGTAGGCGTGAAGAAACCAACTTCTATTCAAATTAATTGCATTCCCGAAATCTTGAAAGGAAACGATATTATTGGAGCCGCCAAAACTGGTAGCGGAAAAACTTTAGCATTTGCTTTGCCTATTTTGCAAAAATTAAGTGAAGATCCTTATGGAATATTTGCATTAGTTTTAACGCCAACTCGAGAGTTGGCTTATCAAATAGGTGATCAATTTTCTATAATTGGTAAACCTTTAAATCTCAGGCAATGTGTAATAGTTGGCGGAATAGATCGAGTAACTCAAGGTAAAGAACTAGCAGACAGACCTCATATAGTGGTAGCCACACCAGGCCGTTTAGCAGACCACATTGAAAGTTGCAATACTTTTGACTTTTCCAAGATCCAGTTTTTAGTGATAGATGAAGCAGATCGTTTATTGGAAGGACCTTTTGATAAACAAATTAGCACAATTTTTAAAATTTTACCTAAAAAAAGCAATGTCTTTTTTTTTCTGCCACTATAACCGACACATTAGAAAAGCTGAAAGAGGTAACAGAAACTAACGTGTTTTTATATGAAGCTCCCTCAGAAGTAGCTACAGTTGAACAATTGGAACAGCATTATGTCTTAACTCCTTATGATGTTTGTGATGCCTACTTGGTGGAGACAATTAGAACTTTTAGAAAAAGTAACAAAAATGGAAGTATCATGATATTTACAGATACTTGCAGGTAATATTTATATTTTATTTTAAATAGGCAATTCTAACATTTTAATTTCAGAAAGTGTCAAATTTTGTCTATGACTTTGAATGAAGTAGGTTTTGAAAATGTTGCTCTACATGCAATGATACCTCAAAATCAAAGATTGGCAGCGCTTTCCAAATTTAAATCAAATCTAGTCAAAATATTGATTGCAACCGATGTGGCTAGTCGTGGTTTAGATATTCCTTATGTGCAGTTAGTACTTAATCACAACGTACCCAAAGTTCCAAAGGAGTACATACATCGGGTCGGTAGGACAGCTAGAGCTGGCAGAGGTGGTATGGCAATAACGCTAGTAAAACCTAACAATATTAAAGATTTACATTCTATTGAAGAACTCATTAAAACAAAACTCACAGAATATAAAGTGGATGGTAAGATTTTAACCTAAGAAAAAATAAATACTTATTGCAGTAATTTTTAGATAAAGAAGTAGGGCAAATTTTTACTCAAATATCGGTTACCGAAAGTGAGGCTGCAATAAAATTGGAAGAGAAAGATTTCTATGAGAAAAAGTTAATTAATTTGAAAAAGCAATGGATTTTAGATGGTCTGAATCCAGATGAAGAAGAAGCTAAATTATTTGATAAAATTAGAAGAAAAAAGAAATCTGTAAAAAAGAAAATTGGAAAAAATAAACGAATAAATTTGTGAATTACTGCAAGAAGCAAATGCATTTTTACTAACATAGTTTTTGTTAATAATTTATGTTCAATGAATAAAATTCAAAAACCATATACATGAAAAAATAATGCATTACCCAATTTTATTATTTAATAAATTTAACAATTTAAAATGTTTTACAGAACATATTTAGAAAAAAGTAAATTTGTTGATATTCAATTCAGCAAGCAAGAGGATGTATGTTTTTAATTAAACTGCATACAACTCCATAGAAATTGATTTGACTATCATCTTGAGCTTGTTGATGAAATTCCTGAAAAAATATCATTTGCAATTCACAAAAGTTAACAAAAATAACTTAATTGAATCACTAAAATTATTTAATTTTAAATCTAACAATAAGTATAATTACATGCAAATTTAAGCCAACACAGTTAGAGGTATTTTACAAAATAAAAATTGGACTTGAAAAGATAAGTTAAAAAAGGGGTGGTGGGTGGTAAACATTTAGAAAATAGCTTACTACAATAAATTTATTGTAGTATATAAGTTATAAATAAAAAAAAGGAACAAATAAATATGAATCAAATTGCTTGTGTGTAATTTAAAAAGAAAAATTGCTGCCGTTTTTAATATTTATCGTAAACAATATAACTTAGAATTTGGTTTATATTATATCAGTTGCAATCAAAAGCTCTCGTTACTTATTATAACTTGTTATAAAATTAATGAACTGTGGTAGCTTATGAATTTGAGAACAGTTTATGATTTTTGTTATTTTGTATAAAAAAAACTTACTCCATTAAATAAAACAGTTGGCACAAATTTTGGAGTAATTTGAGCAGTTATTTCTTCAGCAAGAAGTTGCAAATTTGTTCCTTGTGAAGAATCATGACATTGTGAAATATAATCCCAATTCACATTTACATTAGCAGCACACTGAAAGTTAAAAAATATCTATAATAATATGTACAAATAATGGTTCCAATGTGATAAATAAATATACCTTATATTAAATGTACGAAATATAGTTGACCTTTTCAAATGATAATTAAAATTTAAAAAATTCACCTTTTTTCTTTTTATTATTGTTTTTTGTCTTCCTTTTCACGGTGTTTTTTTGAGATACTGAGTATGAAGATAAATGTAAGCCCGCCAATTTACTTTTACGCCCCCCATTGACAAAACATAGTTTTTTCTTTTAACCACCTTAATAGTTAAAAGAAAATGAGGGGATTAAAATCTTGAATTAGGTAATAACCGTAATGGTCATTCCGTTTTACCTCAGTTTAATTTTGTTGTTAAACGAAGCTGAATGATGCTCATTATTGGTTTACCAAAATTGTCACGTGTGAGAAGGAAATTAACCATAAACGTAAGTTAATTTTCTTATTTAATTATTGTTGTTCTCAGCTATTTGTTTTAAAAATGGTTGTTTAATGATTCCTCAATCATATTTCAGATTCGATCAGAACCAAATAAAGGGTTTCTTATTACCTTATAATTATCTTCGCACAGGTCAGTTACTTGAGTTTTATTTATGTATTTTTCCAGTCTTGAAAATAGGTCAATAAACGGCTCGAAACGTCGGATAATTTAATATTGTTTAAATAGACCTATAACCTCAACCATAATTCTTTAATTATACCTTATATTTTTATAAATTACTACTACCTACTAATATAATAATGGTAGTAGATTTTTATGTTGCTAATTAGACAAAATTTGCATGACACACCAGGTAATTATTAACTCGACAAAAGTGCGTCTGTTATTTTAAATCATCCTGTATACGAAAAAGTTTTAAATTATTACCCGCGCAAATGTACGTTTAACCTCACATTTTTATAAGTGAATCAATTTGTTGATTTGATTGTGGGACTTGTGATTATTGTTGGTGTAATATTTCCAAATATAATTTAAAATTCCAATTGGGTACAATTATGTCGATGCGTACGTAATCTCTTTTAATTATATCTTAAAATACGTATTTGTAGGTATTTGTGTCGAATCTTATTTTGTTAAAAATTAAACCGATTGATTTATATCAACAAAAATATAAAAAACAAGATCGTTGTGTTGAAACATTCCAAATAGCTTTTAATTCAAATCAATTTTGTTGTAGAACAAAATATAATCATCATTATAGTAGTACCCATTGAGGCTAGTTTTCTAATTAATATCACACTTTCTTCAATATATTTTTATTATTTGTGGACCGGTTTCGACTTTAAGTCTCATTAGCATTCTATAAGGAATTTCATACAGATAAAGACATTACATTGTTAAAATTATTATGTATCCTACCATGAAAATTCTATTTTGTCACAACATTTTTTTGAAAGACATTAATTAACAAACTTGAGAAATTAACAAAATTTAAATGAGCTCTTATATTTGTGTGATAATCCTAAGTTCAATACAATGTTTAGAGTATACTCTAAAAATTGGTGTAAATGTTAAATTTTCGTGTTCGTTAAGACATTTTGTGTTGGGCTCACGTTGTATTCTTTTTATTTTCATGAATTTTAGAAGATCCATTTTTGTTCCTTTCTTCTCTTGGCGAATCAGCTCTGTACTATCTTCGGAGATTTTGTGTCCTCTCTGGAGGAGATGAGGCAGCGGAGAACTTGTTTTTTATTTTTATGTTCGGCTAATCCTGTTTTTATTTTCCTTTCTGTCTGACTGATATAGTTAGAATTGTATTCTTCACATTTTATTGAGTAAATTCCACTTTTATCCATTTTATTTATTTTGTCATTGTTGTTAAGTAACATTTCTCCTACAGTATTAATGCTCTTTACTGTTGTTTGTAGTCCAAATTTCTGAAGTTGTCTCATTATTTTATATGTTATAGGTCCTAGGAAGGAACTGTTATTGTAGCCTTGTATTATAATTTGGTTGTAATTTGGTATTTTCCGTTGGTTTTTTCTGTTTCTGTTTTTTTATTAAAGTGTAGATTGTATCACTATCATGTCCATCTGCTATATGTTTTATTGTGTTTATTTCTTTTCTTCTTTCTCCTGCATTGATCGATGTAGATTCTAGTCTTTCTATGGATGATCTGAAGCATGCCATTTTGTGTTGTTGGCAGTGATTAGATGTGCTGCGTATTACCATATCGGTAGTCGTGGGTTTTCGGTATATGCCGAGTTCATATTCATTTTCTTTTCTTTTTATTGAGAGATCCAGGAAATTAAGGATTACGTTTTCGTTTTAGTGTTCGATGATAAATTGTATATTTGTGTTCCTCTTGTTTAGGAACGATAAGAAGTCTTCTGCTTCTTCTTTTTGTTTCTTCCCAAATACAAATTACATCATCTACAAATCTTTTCCATAGCTTGATTTTGTTGGATTCATTTAATAGCTTTTCTTCATATTCGTCCATATATACAGTTACTCACAGCATAAATAATGCAGTCGAATAATAATAAGATTTTATATGAAAAAATTTTACCAATTGAAAAAATTTAGAAAACAAAGGTATACCTTTATAAATACAAGTATTGTAGTATATACTGTGGTATAAAAATTTTAAAATTATACTAAGAACTAAGAATTATGTATAAAAAAATACAATAGATTTATTGTAAGCATGATATCATAGCTTAAATCATGCAGTTACAACAAAATTTCTTTGTTAATTCACTTAAATGTTAGTGCATCATTTAAGCTGTGGTGTAATCTTGACTACAAACTATTAATTTGGTTTCTTTTTGTAATAAATATTGAATTTTTTTGGAAAATTTTTGCATTGAATTTTTGTATTGAGCCATCTACATATTATAAAAACTTGTTTCAATACAGGGTAAACCATTATTTTTAAAATTTTTAAAATAAACAGTTTGTTTTTTATGAAATGCTGTTTTTTCTACATCATTTAAGCTGTGAGTAACTGAATATCGACCATTTATGGTGCAATAGGTGACCCATGGCTAATCTCACACCTTCAAAATGTTTTCCATTGAAGGGAAAAAAGTTTTGTGATGATTTCTCCATCCTCTCTTTTATTATGTTAAGAGTCTCGTTCACAGGTAGTATATTTGAATATACATTATCTAGGTTAACAACGTCAAGGAATATTAGTATTTCTTTGTTATTCAGTTTGATTTCTTTTATTTTATCAAGGATTTCTTTTCTGTTTTAAGTTTATATTTAGGTTGAAACCCAATAGATTGTGGTATAGTTGTATTGAGCCATCTACATATTTTATAGGTTGGTGATTCGATGGATGTAATTACTGGTCTTATAGGATAGTTGGTTTTGTGTAGCTTAATTATTAATGCATACATCCTTGGGGTTATAGGATTAACACGTCTCTAATTTCTCCCCCCCAAACTGTTGCAAATTATTGGATCAAATAAATAAACTAAACACAGTCTTTTCCTTCAAGTCTTTTTTATTGTTAGAGGAGCGTTTCGTGAATCTACAGCATTTCCAACATCGGTCTAAAAGACACACATAAGATTTGTCAAAAGATAAAATTTTCAAGAAAGAGAACCGCACCTTAATTACAGTTTGCATCAAAATACAATTTAAAATCTTAAAGTTGACACTTAAAATCAAAATTAAAATTATTTAAAATTTTCAAACTTTACAACAACAAAAGACTTGGAGGAAAAGACTGTGTTTAGTTTATTTATTTGATCCAATATCCAATATAATTCCAAAATTTGGGAAAATGGGTTTTGATGTTGCAAATCACGTTAAAAGAGAGGTAAATATACAAATGAAAATAAAAGATGAACAATTGTACAACAAACCATAATACCGACTAACATATTCAGGAATCAAAAGGTCTAAAATTCCATTATTTACTTCAAATACACTCCAGAAATCTTGTTAATACTTCTGCACGCTAATTCAACTCTTGTATTTCTTAAAAATCTCGAAACATCAAAAAGTACGAACGAAAATAAAGTACAGTAGAACCTCGATTATCCGTGCGCGCATTATCCGTGAAGAGTGCGCAGATTATCTGTGCGGCGCCAGTGGTTTATCCGTGGGCGGGATTACAGTTCAAAAGAGCCAATGAGTAAATTGCATTCTTAATAAATTTTTAAAACCGTTTTTTTTTCAAAAATGTGTAAGCCGTCCACAAATTTAAATTTTTTTATACGCTAATAATTAGACCCGCATCTTTCAGAATCCACTTTAAAAATGGAATTTTAATGTTTTTCCAGTTTTCCGTCTTCCTATTGGTTGATTCTTTTTTTTTTCAAAAATCAATACTTTTCAAAAGCTCTCTGGATTTTTCCAAATTGTGTTCGAAATTTGTTGATTTTGTACTAATTTTGTGGCCCATTTTTTTCTTATTTATTTCTTTAAAAGTTTGCACATTGTAAGCCTTATACCGTAAAAACAATAACTTTTACATAAAAATGTCGTAAGACCTTTTTTGTCTTCTCTACAATTTTTGCTGGAAACTTTTTATTATACTTATAATTACAAAGCGAGATATTTACAATAAGGTCGTTGTCGGGACCTTTCAACTTGAATAACCTTTGAAGGAAACATCATGATCTCGAGAGCTACGTAATGGTAACTAATATTGTTGGACTTAAGACCACGTGCAGCTCTACGAACGATAAGCTAACTATTAAATACCCCTACAAGGCACTTCCCTTCACAATTTGTTTTACACAAGTCAATTTGTAAACTTATATTCTTCTTCTTAGTAAGCCGTTTTCCGCCCATTTTTGGGCATTAGCTTCTTTCTCCAAGAGAAAGGAGGTTTGAGCATTAAGACCTCACGGCTACTTAGTCCGGGTTGGAGAATGTGCCTGTATAACCCTTTTTATTGTTGATGTTAGTAGTCATCAACTCAGGGGGACAGCCGGCTTTGCGTGCCCTCCGAAGCACGGGAGGCGGTCATAGATAGAGAGTCAGAAAGAAAATTTTCCTTTCTAGACTCCTCCCGGGATCGAACCGGTGCCTTCGCATCAGTAGTTGATTGCTCTAACTACTAGACCAAGACCGTCTCCTTAAACTTATATTGTGAGATCATTATTTATTATTAATTAATTAATAGTATTCGAGGTTGACTTTTCACATATTGTTTATAAAGGTGTTTATAAAGGTACGACGTAATAAAGGTGTAAATCAAAATTCAGCACAATGGTAATTTTTCTGATGTGAAGCCTATTTTCCGTCTAATTTGACAGACCTAATTTGTACTATTTTGAATTTAAAATTTAATATTCAAATTCAGCTTCCAAAAAATTGTTGTGAATTACTCGAAAACTTAAGGGGTACAATCAAAAATAAATGAAGCCGAATTAGTTTTTGATTTTAAAGCGATTTGCTTATTTTGGTGTTATAATGACCGTGTACATATTATTTAGTAATATATTTTTTTTAAAAAAGCATGTACTTGTTTTAAATTTAGAAACCACAATTCCGCTAATTGGGTGGTCTATCAAGTTTTGTAGCAAATTGAGCAATTAATTGGAGCAGTCAGAAACTAATTTTAGGGGGTGTTTATTTTTTAAGTTAATTTCATAATCAGGTTTAATCTGACGATAAAATTTAATGGGAGAATTAAAACAAATTGATTAAATATTTGAACTTATTGCACTGTGGTGTTTTAACTCGGAAATAAAATTTTGTGAATTTAACCTAGTAAAGATAATCTAAAAATTTCGACTTTAAAATATTCGTAGTGGCGAGAAACCATTTTGAACCATTTACAAATTTATTTCATATAGTCGTTCGCTGCCTATTGAAAAATATTCCTGAAGTCGTACAAATTTTCAAAATTTGAATGTTCCCGAATTCCAGCGTATACGGGTTTTTATAAATAAAATAGTATCTGTTAGTAGTGTTGTTTATATCTTTATATAATATTCTTCATTAATATTTCTTCATAATTATCATCTCTTTCATTTTTTCTCTAAATTAATTAGGGAAGCAGGAATTTGCATAAATGTGTTTTTACATGCAATTTTCCTTTGTACGGGTAAGCCATGCAACACCCGGTATGTAGTTGTATTTCAACATTCAATGAATGTAAAAATTCATGTAACATTTTTTTAAAAGTAAAATACAAATTGACGTGACATCGATTTTAAAGTATTGTAAAATTAAATATTGAAGTAACGTTTAACTTCGTCGATGGTTTTAAATAGACAAAAAAAATTCATCGATAGTTTAAATTGCAATAAAAAATTTGAACCAAAGTTTTAATTATTTGTTATTAAAACGATGCACAATTAAACTTTTGTAATAAAAAGTTAAACGGGACGCCATAAAAACCACTCACTCGAGCACTCATAGTTATCAAAATTATACCGATTTTTTTTTGTGAAAGTAAAACTAGTATTTCTTGTATGAATTTAAATCTAATGATCCAAGTAAGAAGCACAAGTTAATTGCTTTAGCAATAATAGTCTCGATCAATTTATTTTAATTGCCATGAAAATTATGCAATAGATTAAAAATTAACTAACGTATTTGGTAATAAAATTTTTATTTCTTTACAATTTTACGTAGGTATCACACAGTTTTTAATATTGATAGATAATAATTGTGTACATGTTAAATTTGTAAACCAAAAGGATTTGTTTAAAAATTTTAACTGAAATCACAAAATTCGCAGGACTTTTTATGTCAAGATATGATATCAAAACAATATACCGGGTGAAATTAACATAGGAAATTGATTTTTATTTAATTTCTGCTTCTTATTGTAACGGATTTTAATTAAAACAATACCTTTTCATATTACATAACATGATAAAGTAAAAATATCAATCGAAAGATATTTTTTTCCGCGTCTAAATAAATATTATATTTATATGCAATATCTTTTGGGGTCTTGTTTTTTATTTATTGCTAAAACCACAAAAATAAAATTTTAAATGAAAGTATCGTTGTATAGCAATGCACGAAAACAAGCTGCCTATTGAATATCTTATTTCAGTGTAATCCTGTAAGGCTGTCATCCTGGCGGTGCTAAATCTTCAGGGGGCGACACAAGAGCATAACATACAAATTTCTATGTTGCAATTCTATTTATCAAGAAAGAGTTCTTATAAATTGATCAAGCTATATTAATAAGTGATAATTAATTTGACGTTTGGTATTTTTAGTAGCTTTTAATATTTTCGAAACTAAAACTATTTTTAAATATACGACATTTATGAAAAAAATCACCGCACTTATTAGGCCACTATATACATAAGGCTTAATTTCTGGGCGCCTTCTCTGTAGTTCACACAATTATTGCCTTTTATGTGGAACATTTCACTGATATTTCTTTTGATTTTATTAGCCTCATGATCAAAGATTTCCACATTGTTCAAGTCGAATATTATATGCTCAAATATTAGCTTCATATTATATTGCCCAAATTATGCTCAATATTGCTCTATTAACTGTTTGGTGCATAGATAACACGACATTAACTCAGAAATGTTTAAAATCAAATTATATATTATTTATAACAGCGTGGTTTTAGTGGTAAAGAAGGCATATTAACCATCACCGTTGTCCAATAGCAGTTCACTATTCGAATTTATAATGAAAACGTATTAAAAAGTACATATGAAAAAACTTTGTAACTAAAAGCGAAATAAAGTTTGATTATTTAAATATTGAAAAATTGCATTACAAATTTTATTTTAAAATTCGCGATTGGAAACTTAAAAACTAACATAATACATATAATATGTCACCAGGAAATTATGTTACTTTATATAGTAGGTATACTAGAAGTACAATTAATTCTTTAAAATTATATTTAAAATTGACAAATTTTTTCAAGACGATCATTCTATTTTTGATTACTAAAACGCACCTACAATAACCGAATAAAAAGGGATGTGGTGAGGTGGTTCTGTCAACAATTTAAGATTTTACCATGTTCTACACTAGAGTTTCTCAAACTATGCTACATGTACCACAAATGGTGCATTACATTATTTTTAGTATTTAAATTTTAAACAATATTTTCATATTTAATATTTATTATGAAGCAGTATTTTTGTACGTAAAAAAAATTAAAATCGTAAACCCATTCCATTTGGGATGTATTGATTTTTATTTGAGAAATGTTTTATGGTGATACATAATCTACCTATATTTTTTGATTTTTACTTATGTGGTACAAAATATAAAAACTTTGAGAATTCCTGATCTACACACTAATTAGTACTTAAGTGGAGATTTGAAGTTGATAACATCTTTGGACAATCAAACAATTGCAATAGAAAGCACTTCGCTGTGCAGCCTTTGAATGACATCTTATATTATTTTATTTTTTTTATTATTATTATTTATTTATACGTATTTTTCTCATAAATGCCATAGAGATGTATTAAATTAACTTGCCTGCTGTCCTAATTGCTGCTTGTCTTGTTTGTGCTTTTTAAAAATATTCATAAAACAGTGAACATATTCAACTTGCGCATTTTGGTCTTGGTGGAGAGCACTTAGAACACACGATTGGATTCGATTACCCAAACATTCTTTTGGACCATGTTGGCATACAAATTGGCGCCCATTTTCTAAACTCTAAAATTTTTCGCTGGTTATAATGCTGTAAATAAATAATAATTGCGTATTTTTTTTATATAAAAATTATAATTTACTGCGCTTTTTCCAAATGGTACAAAAATGATATCGATGTATTGAGACAATTGTTTCCAGACTGGATATAATTGTTCTTTTATAAATTTTATGCTATCCGGACACAAGGATTCGTATAACAAGTGCACTTTTAACTGAAATAATAGTAAGGTACAGCTATAGTTGTCGTTAAATCAAAATAAATTACCTTTGATTCACAATTAACTTGTTTACAAAATATAATTAACGAGAAGTACACTAGCGAAAATTTTATTAACAACATTTTAACAATACTAATGAAAGTGTTTAGGTCAGGTCAGACAGTAGTAGTAATAATTATTATTTGATCTACTTTCACTGTACTATATAACATACTAAAGCAACAAGTTTGTTTTAGAAACGCCACAAAATTTTAATTTTCCATATACCCCCCTACTCTATTCAACACGAATTTATGAGAAGTTTGTACGAAACCATAGAACATAAACAAATTGGAATATTTGAAAGTCCAACAGGAACTGTAAGTTTATACCAAATTATATAAAGTGCTTCATTATATGCATTAATATATGAATAATTATATTGCGTAACTGTAAGACTTCAACTGCACAAGAAATATACATAAATACTACATGTGTATATTAATAATTATTATTCTTTTGATATTGACTTGTTGGGAGCACGGTCGTTAGGGTAGCAGTTAGAGCGTGCGATTTTTACGCCGAAGTCGTGGATTTAATGGGTTCAATCAAACTGTATTTTGGTTTTGGTCGCCTTTATTCTCAATGAAAGGTTTTAACTTGGATTTCTATGAGTCAGCTAGTCTGTGTGTGGTCGCGAGATAAGAAGTAAGAATATAAGAAAAAAGCGATATTGGGCATAATATGTATATTTACGAGTTCGTGACATCAAAGAATCCAAAAAATAACGCATATTTTAATTTTTAATTTTATTTTGCAAAATTACATCATGTTACTTCTGATGTGCTCAATTAATCAAACTGATTTTAGATTGCAATTATAAATTATGAAAATACAAACGTTTCCCACATACTCATAGACTTAAAATGTCATAACTATTTTACTTGTTAACTGAAACGGATGCAATATTCGTGTATTTGAACAAATACACGTAATTTACAATTTTACTGCAAATTTTATAATAATATGATGTAACAAATACCCAGAATGTAAATCATATCGACAAAATATTTGGTGAAAAGGCAGCTTTATAAACTGCCCAACATCATTTTTCAAATTCTATAAAATAAAAGTTTAATTTAGTTCAATTAAAAAGCACGATAAATAACGAACAGTGAAAGATCATTACGATTTTTCAGCTTTCGCTGTCGAGACCCTCGGTTCTTGAAGTAACGATGCAAAGAAATTAGTCGCTAAGATCGGTCGTCTAATTATTGATATATCGGGCGATAAACGTGCTAAGAGTTTTTTAATCCAGAGAATCAGTTTGTGTATACAACGGGGTAATTCCGCTTCGGTGTTGGGGCCGATGCCTACGCAAACTGTTATGGACGAATTTTTCCATCTTACTGGATAGCTATTTAATACTTATTTATTTCTTGTTATTGATATTATATTTGGCTTGTGAATATAATGCAATTTAAAATACTTGCAAATTATTGGTTAAGCACGGGTCACACCAGCCGCTGGCGTCAGCCAATAACAGCGGCGAATTTTGTGGTCACACCAATCGACGATTGGCAGTAGCACCAGTAAGCAGCGGCTGACCCGTGCTTTACACTCTGTGTTTTTTGCATCCCTCTGACTTTTATTAATTTAAATTTATTGTAAATTGTTAACATTTTATGGTGGCCGAAAAAGTTAAATTTTTAACTTGAACGAAACCTTAAAAGAGGCTTTTAATATAATAAAAAGTTAAGTTAAAATAGGTAAATACTATTTTCAACTTCTATAAAGGTCCAAAACCGGCAATAAAATCAATTATGTATTACATTCATTTTATTTAACCTGTTTTATTATATTGCATTAAGAAATCATATTTTGGTTATTCTAGAATATTGATATCACAAGGGCGCATTTTCCATGTAAAGAAGCAAACTTCTTTGTAAAATGACTAATGTAATATACAGTCAAACAAAATGCTTTCACAATAGCGTATAATTTTGATTTGATAAGTCAAACTTCAATTGTTTGAATATCTTGATATCT
This sequence comes from Lycocerus yunnanus, assembly GCA_036346125.1. Classification (NCBI taxonomy): domain Eukaryota; kingdom Metazoa; phylum Arthropoda; class Insecta; order Coleoptera; family Cantharidae; genus Lycocerus; species Lycocerus yunnanus. The sequence continues at coordinate 102,599 of JARFIX010000094.1, forward strand.
AAAATCGAAAATTGGCAACGGCCAGAAGCCAAACCTAATAGATCAAGATCAAAATGACGAAGATTATCGCTTCTTTGTCTAGTATAGTTTTGTATTCTTCGGCAAAACTTTGACAAGCCAAATATATTGTGCAAAAATACCGATTTGTCATTTGCAAATTTAGGAATATGCCTACGTTGTATCGAGTTTCTTGGGTTGTTCAGATATGCCCAGTCTTACATTTGATACAGGTGGTTAAATGCGTGACTGCTTATGCCGAGCACTCGGTTTGACTCCCAGCTAAGTAAAAACTTTATTTCTGACCGTCTCCCTTCGGAAAGCAATGGCAAACCACCGAGGTGTAATCTGTCTAATAGTATGTTTTCTCAAAATGAAGTATTAATGCACATGCAAATACTGTTACAAAACGCTTATTTTTTAATTACACTGTCGGTTTATTAATTCTTTGATAATAAAATGTACTCCTATCAATATTTATTTGAATTGAATTATTTGCATATAATGAACACTTTGTATGTTATATTTCTGAATTATATATGCACGTGAGTGTCCTGGGAAAGATGGAATACCTTTGGGAAGTATATCATAAGGAGTAACTTATATAGTTGTTATTTTCATATTGTGTAATAACCCCCGGAAATTCACTACCTTTTCCAGGACATCTTGCATGTTAGATAAATACCTCATAAATGTTTTAGGGAAAATCTTTGAGTATTATTTGCGGATCATTGAAATGGCTGCAAGATTACAACGAATATGAGCGCAATAGATTACCTATCGAAATTGAATTACTGGAAGATGAAAAAATAGAATTAAATACTGAAACTCCCAATTGGATACAGGCACAATCTGAAACTATACAAATACAGTCAAAAATAAACGAATTAAAAATTCAAGAGAATGAAATTTTAGCGTATGATAAAAAAATTGAAAGGTTATTTCATAATAAAAGAAAAAAACAAGAAAGGAAACCTTCGAGTGCTTTTGAAAACAATAGTACGACTATCACAGACGATCAGATCTTTTGCAATGTTGAAGAACATATTTTGGATGACGACATATTAATACACGATAATGCTCCTCTATTATTTGATGAAGATGAAAACGAAGAAAATACAAAATATCAACCTGTCCAAGTAAGTGAAAACTTTATAACTATAGAAATTCTAGTTTTTCGTTTCAGATCTTTATTTGCAGTAGAACTCACTCCCAATTATCCCAACTGGTTGGTGAAATAAAGAAATCGCCCTATAAAAATACAAGAGTGGTCACTTTGGCTTCTAGACAAAACTATTGCGTTAACTCCGAAGTTCAAAAATTGAAAAATATTGCTTTAATTAATGAAAAGTAAGTAGATATTTATACTGTTTTTCAGAGTAATTTATGGGCGACTTAAGTAATAGCCCATAGGAAAATGTTGGAAAAGAGTCTTTGGTTGCAATTTTAATGATACAAGTACGTATCTTATATGGCTATCAGTCCCACAATGGTGCCAGAGCACCGTCAAGTTCTTTTAACCTTTGCACATTAAATCACTATAATTTTTTTATTTATTAACCAATTTCAAAGAAAAATTTGTGTGTATTACAACAAAATTTATAAGGGTTAATAAATTAATAAAATTTATAGGTTAAGGTAGTAACAATAATTCATATTTGTTTAAAGTTAAACTTGGAAAACCCTAAATTTGGGAAAATTTTGAATTATAATCCTCTTAAACGTTGCCAGGTATGCATTTCAATAGAATAATAATTAAAAAAAATTCAGGACCGTCCTAATACTATTGATGAAACTGTGAGTGACCTAATACTTTTGGCCAAGGCTGTATGTATTACAACAAAATTTATAATTTAAAAGCGCACTTGTGTTATACTGGTGTAAACGTAAATCACAAACAAAGGAAAAATGTCACAAAGAGCCATTAATTTTTGCAGGTGCTTGGATATGAAGCAAAAACAAAAAAGTACAAAAACTGATTTAAATGGAAAAGTTCTTAAACGTAAAAAAAAACCTGCGAATGTCCTTATAATAGACAACAAAATATTGAAGAGTTGCGCGATGCCACTTTGGTTGAAATACAGGATATTGAAGAATTAGTCACTCAAGGCAGGCAATTGAATGGTTGTCCATATTATGCCGCCCGAAAAGCTGTGGAAGATGCTGAAATTATTTTAGTACCATATAATAATCTCCTACATAGGCACACTCGAGAAGCTAGTGGTAAGTAATTTTCAAGAACTTTAAGGAGAGTTTCTCGTCTAGGGAGTTGAAAAAATTGATTTTGTCTTTTTCTTCATACATCAACAACTACTGTCTATGGCATTCAATAAATAATGTTCAAGTTACGCTGTTTTGTTTATTATGCCGGCGAGGGTAGTTTCTAAAATAAGTCATTTCTAAAATAGCAGGAGTGTGGCGTAAAGCGTACACTGGCAGACTAGAGAGTGGGTAACCGCAGTTCTCTTCCTGCTTGCATCAAACACACTGCTGTTGTGATCCAGTTACAATTTGTTACTTGTAGAGTTTATAGAATACGTCCCCAACTTCTAACATTGAATAATAATAATTATTCCTAGGAATCAAATTAAAAAATAGTATTGTTATTATTGACGAAGCACACAATTTGTTGGAAGCTATTGCTCAAATGTATGGTGCCGAAATTACTCTTTTGCAATTAGAAGAAACTCGACGACGTTTACAAGCCTACCAAAAAAAGTTTTCCTCTAGATTTTCTGTCCAAAATTTGCTCTCTATTAATCAACTGCTTTTTATTATTTCAAAATTAATCAACGTTTTAAGTAAGTATATTTGATAAAAATATGCAGTAAATTTTATAGTAATTTATATTTATTTATTTAGAAGTTTCAGAAAATGTAAGCAAAGAAGTTGAAAGTGACAAAACTTTTACAGTTGAAAGTTTTGTTTTTGCTTCCGAAATTGACTGTTTTAATACACACAAATTGATAAAATTTTGTCAAGATAGTAAAATTGCTCAAAAGGTACCTAAAATATTAAAAAGCAAAATATTTTTATTCTAAAATATTTAATTATAGCTACATAGTTATTCGAAAAAATATCCACCAACAGTAACGCCGCCGCCTAATAATGAAACACGAAAATTAAGTGGAGTACAAGAATTTTTAGCAAAAATTGAAAAAGGCAATTTGGATGCGTGTTGTTCTGAAATTGATGTCGACGAAGCAATTGTTAATTTAGGTGGAAATCCATTTTTAGCATTTGTAGCCTTCCTGGAATGCTTACAATATTCGTATGAGGATGGTAGAATTATTGTATATAAACGTAAAGATAACAAGCAATGCAAATTAAAATTTCTTGTTTTAAATCCCGCAATTCAATTAATTGATGTCATTAATGATGCCAGATCTGTAAGCTTATAACTGAAGATAGGAAGTTTTTGTAAAATGGCGCACAACGTGCAGTCAAAACGATAACTCAAACTTTGTTTTTGTGCGGGGATAGGGGCCGCATAAAAGGAATCCCTTAAAAAAAAATATTTAATTTTTTATTCATACTATTTGATGGAATTTTATGATATATCGCAAAAAAAATATTGCACATAAACAATAATTCCTATAGCAAGTTTGGTTTCTGTGGGTCAGTTGGGTATTATTTTAATTACATGTTGTGTGCAAGTTTTAGCAATTGTGATTTACTAAATTTTACATAAACTTTCATGCCTTAGAATACAAATTATTTCTATTGCCCTTTTAATGAATGAGATAGATACCTAGTTATTGTTTATTAATTTTTTGCATTTTTAGGTAATTTTTTGCAGGAGGCACAATGAAACCAATACTAGAATTTAAAAACGCACTTCATAGAGCAGCTAATGTGTCATTAGAACAGATAGTCGAATTTACTTGTGATCATATCATACCACCAGATAATATTTTACCTCTCATAATTACTAAAGGATTTAAACAGGAAAATTTAATATTTAATTATGAAAATCGTTTTAATTTGGTAATTTTTTTTGATTTTCTGTCTATTAACGTATGTATTTAGATAGCTACATACATAAATTGTATGGTTCTATCATAGAACAAAACATGAAAAAACAGAACACGAAAAAATTCTAGATACTAGATATTATATTACAGTAGAACCTCGATTATCCGGTCGACCGGGACCGTGTTGGCACGGATAATTGAAAACACGGATAATAATAATTGACGTTTTTGTTAAATTATTACAAAAAATACACTAAATAGTTTTGTATGTAATCCAAGTGCAGCTCTGAAGTAACCATAAATTCTATACATTTGATTTCACATAGTATACTACTAAAGTTGCGAATGTCCACGGATAAACCGCCGCACGGATAAGCCGCCGCACGCATCATAATCTGACGGTAATCGATGTATAATGGTCCCACGGATAAACCGCTTCACGGATAATCCGCGCACGGATAATCGGGGTTCTACTGTACTTCTAGTATTTTTAATTATAAATATAACTTCTATTAGTCATATCAAATTATTTAAATTTTAGGGAATCTCATTAAAAACAATTTTACCAAAATTAATACAGAAAATTAAAGGCGGGGTTGTTGTTTTTTTCCCATCTTATAAGTATGAAGAATGGGTTTGGAAACAATTGGAGGATGTCACTTTTGACAGACCTATTTTCAGAGAACCTAAAGATTCTGCATCGGTTGATAGTATTCTTCATTCATATGCTTCTGCTATACAAAAGCCTAATAGTGTGGGTGCAGTGCTTTTCAGTGTAGTTGGTAAGTATGGATTATTTTATCATAAAATCTTGATTAGCACGTGTAAAACTTTTAGGTGGAAAATTGAGTGAAGGTTTAAATTTTAGCGATGACCTTGGAAGATGTGTTATGGTGGTTGGACTTCCATATGCTAATATTAAGTCACCTGAATTATGCGAAAAAATGAAGTATTTGGAATTAAAAGAAGTAAGTTACTGTTTGAAATTTAATGTTCATAAATTAAAGAAGTTATTTAGTCTTCAAGTGCAGCACAAAAGTTTTACGAATCTATATGTATAAAAGCTGTGAATCAGTGTATTGGAAGAGCCATTCGACATCAGAATGATTATGCATGTGTTTTACTTTTGGATTCACGTTATGATAGAAAATCTACAAAAGATGATCTTCCTGATTGGATTAAAAGATCCCTTAAAACTTGCAATAATCTCGTAGACACTTTTGAGTTAATGGAAAAGGTAAATTAGATTATATTTTTATTTCTTACTCGAAAACTTACAAACTGTTTTCTTTTTTTTTTAGTTCTTTAACGCAAAATCTTAATTATTTTTCATAAAATGTTTAATTAGATTTAAGGATGTTTTTGATAACTCCAATATGATTATTTATTAAAAATATTTAATTTTTTATTAAAAAGGTTTTTAATGTTTCATTTTATTGTGATTATGCTATGAAAGTTTCTTTCATAAAAAGGAACCATATTTAGGCTAAGACTAGCAGTATAGGGGGAAGCCACCCTATGAATTATACTCCCTATTAAATTTATCTTGGCTTCGGCCAAGTTGAATCACCAACGACTGGAGGACCGGATATAGAACATGAATTAGAAGATTTTGGCTAGATTATTCTCAGAGGCAATTCTAGTGTTCTCTAGTTCGCTAACTAGAAGAGTGGATCACCAACAACTTTTCATATACAAAAGATAGCTACTATAAAAATCGAAACAGCTTTCAAATGTACATAGGGCATTCTGAGTCAAATGAGACAGTCAACAAATTATCTTCTATTTTTTAAATTGAAATTATATATATTATCATCATCATCGTCTGCACGTTTTGAGCTGCTGCTCGTAATATATATTATTAATATTAGATTAAAATTAAAAGGTTAAATAAACAATAAAACGAAATATTATTCGTAAGCTTTCAGCAATGGTTACTGCTGTCATCGGACATTTAATAATAATAGTGCAATTACATGGAAACGGAATATAACGTATTGCCATTTGATACAATTTCTTGATTCATAAAGTTTGAAAAATATTCGTGAGTTAAGGAACAATCTACTTAAGAACTCATTAAATAGGAAAAACTTAACCCCATACGTTATTTGTAGCTTAGATGAGCAGATGGCTGTAGATATTACTTAAACCTTCGATGTCAGTTTTTCTGTTTATTGCATTTTTTTCTTTCTTGATGCATATCATTTCGTGAAGGAGTCGAACTTTATAATTGATGACTGATTTGATTATTTTGGCATTTGTAAAGGCAGCTGATTTTAATTTAGCATATAGTTGTCCAATGTTATTTGTTGATTTGAACGTCATATTAATCTTCTAAGGTTTTAAAACTATTTTATTTTTTCACTTAGTCCTCGAACGGATGGCATAACTGTGTAACTAGTAGTTGAACCTTTATTGAACATCCTTCCATTGTATAGTTTGTTTACGCGATCTTTTATGATTTTATTTACTAATGACTCTGGATATCCATTCTTGTTTAAGATTTCTTTCACTGTTTTTAAAGATCATTTTCTGTAATCGCCATGAGTTAATTTTAAGAATCTATCGACTAGTTCTACAGCTGTTCCTATTATTTGACTTTTATGGTGATAGGAATTATAGTTTAAATATCTTCCTGACCACGTTGGTTTTAGGTTCATTTATATTTTAAGGAAGTATCCTCGCTAATCAGTTGGATGTCAAGAAATGTTATTTTATTAAGTTCTTTTTTTATGGTAAATTATAAGCGAGGATGAAACCCATTAAAATGTTTGATAACAAAATCTTCGTAGCCTTTTGGTATAGCGGTGATAATATTATAGACGTACCGTTTGTAAAAAAGTAGTTGAAAAGAGGGTGACAAAATTCGGTTTTCTTCTAAAATTTTCATAACCAAATTGGAAATCGTAGTTGAAATCAGACTTGCACTTGATTTGAACCCTATTGAGAATTTTGAGGAACAATTTGTTTGGTAAATTTATCAAAATAACAAGCAGTATTTGACCATAAACAGACTAAAAGTGGCTATTTTAACTGCATGGCGAAAGTATAATATATTGTCGAGATTCAAAGTTTGGCTGAATCAATGCCTAATAAATTTTGTGTGTAATTTGTACACATTAGGGATACACTAAATATTAAAAGAGTAATATATAAAACCATAGATATTATCTGTAATTTAATAAACTTGTACCGACGTTATAATTTTGAAACGCTTTGATTTTGAACTTTCATTTTTATTCTATGTGAATTCAAATATTAAATGTAAGATTTGTATTGTCGATGAAAACCTATTCGTTTTTCCAATTGTAACAGTATTTTGATGAAATATGTTTTAGTTTAGAAAAATTAAATTTTTCTAATCGACCTTATAATTTTGAAACGGAGTATATATTATATAATACTACTATTACTTGTAGAACACAACATCATTCAAATGTCCTCCATGATTGCATGTGAACGATTTAATCCGTTGAACTCAATTTTCGGATTCATTGTTTATTTTCAAAACATCTAATGTTGCTGTAAATGGACGACTTAACATAGTTCTACAAAAAGGAATCTAGGAGTATTTTTTGGCTTAAGTTCTTATGTTGAAGGAATCTGGTAAGGTCGTAGACCAAGATTTTTGAAAAATTTGCCACAAAGTCGATTTAGAGAGCAATATTTCTTCGCTCTGTGTATTTTTTTTGTCTAATTAACACAGGGATATTAATGAGACATTGCTATAATTTCTGCATTACTGGGGTTTTACGAATTTAGAAGATAGGATTAAAATGTTTAATAATAATAAATAAACTGTAGGGAATGCAAATGACAATCTAATCTTACTCATACTTCCTTAACCAGAACGATTGATAGTTACTGCCCATCGAAAGCGAAAAGCTCATTCGTCAAAGTCCAGCATTCTAATTCCTAAAACAGATTTGTTACGAGCATACGTAAATGCTAAATTTTGCGAAAACGAGCATACGAAAGACGGTCACGGCTTGGCGCTTAAAAACGTCAACTACTAAGTCGAGTGGCCCGGTTCAAACCCAGGTGGAGTATAAACTTTATTCTGACCGTCTTACCTGGCAGTAGGTATAAAACGCACTCACCAAGACGTTTGGCCAACGTGGTGTTTTATGGCTAATACTCCCCAATGGGAAAGGGCTATATCCTGCAGTGGATGGAAACAGGCATATAGTGATACCTGTAATCTGTACGTAACAATTTCCTTTTCGTGATACAAAATTTAGAATTAATATCTATTTTCACCTGGTAATGAATATTCAAATTCTTCATCCTCGAACTCCAAGACACGATGATTTATTAAATTTTGTGTTCTAAAATATTGTGGCTTAAAATTGATTGATGTCAAACATATGTCAACAATACCAATTTAACCAAAAGTAATACTATACATACCTGCAAAAGCAAATTCAAAAGATATACATATATGTATATGTATGAAAGTGGATAATGCAGTGAAAGTACACAATTACTAGGGACTCGAGACATTCACTAGACTGCTTAGGAAAAGTAGACAATTTACTTTTGATTCACAAAAAAATCTACTTTTACTAGTGAGAGTTTTTACAAAAACATTTCAAGAAACTTATCATCGTGAACCAAAAATTTTAACTTTTCAAGGTCGACGACAACAAGAGAGTTTAGCTTAGTGATTCCATTAACTTCTTTCGCTTTGTTTCGTTTTTATCCTGATTAAACAAACACTATTTAACGCATACATACATTTCACGTTGAATTCGAAGTTTTTAATAGAAATCCGCCGCTTTCGTCATTTTTTTCCTTAATAGGTTTCCCATAGATTTTACAAATTGGGGAATAACTAGGTTATGTTAAGTATGGCAGATTAGGTTAAGTATAATCAACCCTATGAAACCTATTATAAATTAAAATTTTAATATAAAATAAACAAAATATCACATTATGGGGTTGGGTTAAATTTTAGTCCACATTTCCTGGACGGTATCGGTGACTGTATACATTCTTTAGTAAAAGTATATTTTTTATGTTATTGTAAACTTTCACAGTCCATATCAGTGAAAGTGTACCTTCACTAGGAATTGTATACATTTCCTAACAATACACTTTCATGGTAACATATACAATAATTAAGGGATAAAACCATTCTAGGATTTTGGAAATATCGACTTTCGTTTTTCTGTCTTAAGGGCGTACTGCTGCAATTCTCATAAAAATTGACGAGAGAGATTGGAAGGTTCGAAATGAGACGGACAATTCTAAAATTAAGAGATTTAGAAGATTACAATGTAGGAAATATGAGATGAGCAGGTGTAAACAATAAATCTATTTGACAGATTTCTGCAGTTTATGCAATGTGTACTGAGAAATTGCCGAATTTTGATTTTACAATATGTAGGCCTTTTACAAAAACCCTTTTGATTAGAAAACTTTTAAGACATTATGAAAAGTTAAATAAATTTGCAGGGTATTTTCTGGTTTTTGATATCTTTAATATTAAGCCGGGAATGAACTACCGAAGTTAATATAGTTTCAACCTCGTTTAATTATACATAAATATTTTATTTTTTTAAATGTGCCGGTACTTGCAATGATCTTTTCTAGTTACTATGTTTTTTAAATAATTTTCTTATTTCAAATGGTTATCGAATAGGTAATATCGATATAACCAACATGCTTTTTACATAAAGCAGCAATACCCCCTTAAACAATACTTTAGGTTTAGGATCATAAAAACAATATGCAGTTGATCCTATAGTGAAAACAATTTTTAAAAGTTTAATTTTAATTAGTATTACAAGTAATTACATTGTCTACGGAAGTACGTAGTCGTTTTTTGATTTAATGCAAACTTTTTTTTTATAATTACTGTTTTTTTTCAAAAAATCGATTTATTTTTTCAAAAGTGCAGCATTTCTACAAAATTTGATTTAAAATAACCCCTACGTACTTATGTATATTGAAAATACGTTTTTGTTCCAACTCTTATACTTTACGAGAAAATCGTCCTCCCGTGACGATGTTCTAAAAAAGGACGATTTTTAAAATAGGCTCTATCGCCGCCGTTTTGTATCAAAATGATAATAAAATTTTTTTTATACTTTAATATTTATTATTATTATTATTATTATTTATTTAAATCAATGTACATTTACAAAAATTTAAAGGAAAAACGGTTCAGCAAAGCTGGTTTTCAACCGATTCCGTCAATAATCGTTCAGTTAATTTAGACTTGAACGAGGTCTTGGTGTTGGCACTATGGAACAATTTAAGGTGCTTATTAAAAATTAGGTAGGCAATGTATTGATAGGATCCCTTAAATTGCGACGTCCTATGATTTGGAACCGACAGTTCGTCCATATTTCTGAGTTCACGGTTGTGGCAGGACTTTCTTTCTGTCAAAAGCTTGTACAGGTATCCTGGGGTAGCGGTTTTGTAAATGCAAAAAAGTTGGGTGGCGAATTGGATTTCATATCGGGCTTCGATTTTCAGTATGCCCAATGCCTTGTAATAGGGTGTCACGTGTTCTCTAGTCCCGATATTATAAGCAAATCGCAAACATGCGTTTTGAATTAATTGGAGTCTAGATTTTAGTAGATTAGAAAGGAACCCATAGTAAACAGTAACACAGTAGTCGATATGACACAATATCAGTGTATTTACTAAATTCCATTTGATGTCTGAAGGAAGCAAGTATTTGTACCTGTACAGTGACTTTAACTTGAAAAAGCATGAACTCGTGACCTTGTTAATGTGATTGACAAATGCGAGGTTGCAATCAAATGTAACACCTAGATTTTTAACTGATGAACAGAAGTTGATCTCACATCCGTTAAGTTTAGCTTCAGTCGTTCTGCAATCCATGGCAACTCCACAACCATGAGGGCTACCGATGCAGATACATTGAGATTTTTTGGGGTTCAGAACTAGGCCATTTTCTTTGGACCATGTTTGTACCATATCCAAATTGCGATTTAATTTTTCAATTGCATCGTTGATTTTTATTGGAGTACTGGGCAAGTACAGTTGCGTATCGTCGGCATACATGTGGTATTTACAGTCTTCAGTAAGAACCTTTGGGAGGTCAGCTGTATAAATTGAAAACAAGAGAGGGCCCAACAAACTACCCTGCGGCACACCTTTGCTGACCATACGTTCATTAGATTGCTGATTGTTCCAAATGATTTTTTGTGTACGATTGCTCAGATAATTGGTTAGCAAATTTACTGCCGCAGAGCTGCAACCATAGTACGACAATTTGGCAATTAGTAGTTGATGGCTGATAGCATCGAAAGCCTTGCTATAATCGAGTAGCGAAACGACTGTGACTTTCGACTCATCGGAGTAAGTACTAAGGTCGTTAGTAATTTTAGAAAGGGCTGTAGCTGTACTATGCTTTTTCCGGAAACCAGATTGGAAAAGGGGTAGTACCCTGAGAGCTAAAATGTGTTCAGACAGCTGATTAAATATTATTCTCTAAGACCTTGGAAAGAGCAGGTAAGATATTGATAGGTCGAAGTTCCTCAAACTTACTAGCGTTATGAGTTTTAGGAATCGGTAGTATCGAAGCTTTCTTCCACATATCGGGTACAACTGATTCGATTAAGCAGGTGTTAATAAGGTCGGTAATGCCATCAATACAATACGGAAGGACCAGCTTCAGCATTTTTGAATTGATGTTATCTATGCCCATAGCGGTGGATTTCAATCTGCAAATAGCCAAAGCTACTTCTTCCATAGTGACACTGTGAAAAGTAAGTTCACTGATTGAAGAGTGTTTGTTTGTAGCGAAAAAGTTTATAACGTTGTCGTCGACATCAATTCCGGGAACCATATTAATAAAGTAATTATTTAAAGCGTCTAAGTCCATATCTTCAACATTTATTTCTTTCTTGACTTTAGAGTGAATATTTCCTCTTTCGAAGAATTGCCATAGCTTCTTAGGATTGCGTTTGCAGGCCTCAACCTCAAATTTATAATACGCTTCTTTTCATTCTTGATAGCTTGAGTTACCATGTTACGAAGTTCTTTATAGTATTTTAAATCGGACGCCTTGAAGGTTTTGAGAAATTTTCTGTAAGCTTTGTCTCTGAGCTTCATCATTAGCCTTACAACTGGGGTAAGCCAGCCAGGCTTAGTGTTTCGAAGTTGAATTGTGTGTAACGGAGCATGACAGTCAAATAACTGAGTAATGTTAGTAGAAATGTTGAGTAACTTTTCATTGACATTTTCAGATTCAGTACTGCAAAGCCAGTTAATGTTTCTAGCATCCATATAGAAGGAGTCGAAATCGATGTTCTTAAAACTTCTAACAGTGAGAGACTTAGCCGGGAGTTTCTTGGTCGTCAAATCAAAGTCGCAATAAATTAGATTATGGTCAGTGATGCCCGACATGTCCAGAGTGTTAATTTCTTTGTACGGCAGGCTGTTACTAATGCAAATAAGATCAATGAGAGAAGCTGTATGATCAGTAACTCTAGTTGGTTGGTCTACTATTTGCTGCATGTTAAATGAAGTAAGAATTGATTTTAAAGTGTTCGTTAAATTACAACTCTTGAGCCAGTCGATATTAAAATCGCCAAGAACAATTAAGAAGTCGTATTTGACGTATAATTTCGATAGCATAGATTCAAATTCCTGAAGAAAGGTAGCTGTTGTTTTCGGAGGTCTATAGATTGTGCCAATAGCAAAAGATTTGCTGGCGATGTTCGTTGACAGCCACAGTTGTTCGAATGATCCAGTGTCAAATTCGTCTGTGGGGATAACTTTGCATTTCATACCGTTGTGAACGTAAGAACAGATTCCACCACCACGACCAAATCGGTCGTTTCGGAAGAGCGTGAAGCCGGGAACAGAAATTAACGAAGATGGATAATCCTGCGATAACCAGCTTTCCGATACAGTAAGAATCTGAATCTGAAGAATATTGCTAAATAAACTCTGAAAAGAAATTCTATTCTTTCTTTCATATTCCCAAAATAAATTATAAAAGTCGGGCTTTTTTTCTGCCGCTAGAGTGGTTATACCCTTAATTATTCTAAATTATGTTAATCAGCGGCAGATTAATAATAATATAGAAATAGCGTTGAATTAAAAAAATTTGGAAAAAATTGTAAGAATTTTATAATGATACCAATAACTTAGTATACAGCGAATTTTGGGAAAGTTTTTACATATTGGTGCAATCTTAAAGAACAGTTCCACGCAAAAAGATTTTAGATGGGACAAGAACAATATTTATAGTCTCTTGTACCATTCTTTTTTAAAAACATTTTTACAATTTTCAATTTAATAAGTTTTTTTACATTTATTGGCGTTTGCTCTTGCCCAATGCTTGAAAGTCCTATGAAACATGTAATTTTTTTTAAAGCTCTATAATAACTTATGCCTTCTATGTTGAATTTTTAGTGAAGAAGTTTGTAACCGTGTAGCGCATACGTAAGTAAGTAATAAATATTGTAATAAAGTTTTACATAAAATCATACTTTATAGAGTCGTAAATCTTCTTAAATACTTGCTATCTCGCCTTTATTTTCCATTTAAGTCCATATTCTTTGATATAAAATTGAACAACTGGCTGTGTGCCAGACATAAAGTAAAGTCACGTTTAAATTTTGGTTTGTATGGGTGAGTAATATTTTGTGGCAATTTATATAAATTTTGCTCTATTTTATTTTAATTTAATTTAAAAATATTGCCGTGTACCTATACTAACAGTTTATCCACCATTACGTATAAGTGTATCGTGCCTTTTATGTAACAGAGAAAAATGCACATGTTGGACATAGTAAGTAAATACGTGTTTCACTTATTATAAAAATAGCTTTACCAATTGGATATAGTAAATTCACACTTCTGAAAATTATATAAATAGTGGCGCTTTGAAATAAAAAAGGCTACAAAGTGGTACTTTAGCCTCTTGGTGTAGAATATACTATTAATATTTTGCAATAAATCTCTAATGCCCGATTTCTTCACTCATAGTTATCTTCAAGTTATCGAACTTCAGGTTAAATTCACGGAATAACCAATCAGACAACAACAAAACAAATAATAAATTAATCATCTGATTGGTTATTTCGTGAATTTAACCTGAAGTTCGCTAACTTGAAGATAACTATGAGTGAAGAAATCGGGTATAAGTGTTCCTAAAATTAGTACCTAATACTAATACATGTAACAGATTCGCGCAACATAATACGAATCGTTTTAGCGGTGCAGTTGCTTTGGGCGGCCATAAAGTGGGCGCTAAAATTTTAGTTAATTCTATAATCGTGATAAACATACCTCTTACGCCCAGTTGTTCAGTTCGAGTTTAAACCATCAGTTAACTAAGCTTGGTTTTGATGTTAAACCAAAGTTACTTTTAAATGCGTTGTTCAGCCATTTTAAAACTGTAGTTTAATACAATGTTGGCAACACTGCATGTCAATTTTTGGTTACTTCCCTAGCAATATTGTGTAAAATTACACATGCGTACACAACAGACTGAACTGCATCTTTTTTGATTGGTGGTTTGTAGGTGACCCCGGCCACCTATAAACAACATCTTGGAAAAATAAATTTGCAACACACATTGCTTGCACATTATAAGAAAAATAATCTTTTCTATTCCGATACAATTCAGCTTGCTCTCCACCGAGTGACTGGATTTTTACATGTGTACAAATCCAAAGCTGCTATGCACCTCTTTAATCTTGCAATGTTAAAAACGTCTTGAATGTTTTTTGTCAGTTCTCTTGAGTTTCTGGCATTTTAATAAATTGATTGTATAGAGCGGGAATAGCAGCAGACATGCATTTTATTGCCCTACATACAATGTTGTATGGGAGATAACAAAAAATGTTACCATCAAAACGATACTAAATCTATTTGAGAGGTTAGAAATGTTGGAAAATCGAGTTTAAACCACCGAGATCAATCGTTTAACTGAAACTAGCTTTTAAACTTGGTTCTTGGCAAAACTCAGTTTAACTATAACCGAGGTTTAAACTCGAACTGAACAACTGGGCGTTATTGGGCTAGTTGTATAAAGCTCATGATACAATAACAAGATATAATATTACGCAGATTATGCACTAACCACGTTAGTGCATCTTACCTCTCCTATTATTTATATAACTTTATAAGGTTTAGGATAGGTTACATTTTTATTGTATTAATAATTTTTATAGTTTTTATTTTTAGTAATATTTAATTCTTACTAAAGATTTCTCGATTTATAACAATCTCGCTACTTGCGTACACTTCTTTTGTTCCAAAATCACTTTCGTATTATTTCTTCACCAAGTTACTACACCAACTAGAATAAATTGAAAATACTCGAACAACAAATTGAAGAAAAAAACACTGTTTTTGGTTAGGGCACCGCAAAGTCTTGGGCCCATATACGCATTGCGTTCACAGATATTAAATTTTTAAAGTAAATTTTACATAAATTGAAGAAAAGCCTACATAAAATTTACTTTAAAATTGATACGAGGTATAAATTATGGCACTATAATTTACGTAAAAAATACTTCAAATATGCAAATATTTCTCTTTTTGTCTTGGCTTATATGGACAGTTAGTTACTTCACTGTTAATAATCATTGTGCAACAGGCTCTAGAGTCCAGATGTGTTAGATTTATCGACGAATGATTATGAGTTATTAGTTAAAACATGCGTAATAATTATTACAACACGTTTAATTATAACTAAAGTATTACATAACGTAAAAACAAAACTTATAGTTGCTAGGCATTTTCATGTCCAACAAGATGATATAAAATTTACATAGGCACCTATAATAGGTATTTATGGTACTAGTGTGTTATATTGCAAATAAGTCATGTGAGAAAAATGTTAGCCCGTAGTGGGGTAATTTTGTTAAGTGACTTATGTAATTAACACACGAGTAATATAGTACAAGATTTTATCCAATATTAACTACTAGTAACTTAGATGTTAATTTATTGCTTTAAAATCTCTATAATTATCTTCAGTATATTTTGTCAAAAATACTAAATAATATGCTACAAACTATAGTCTATTAAAATTTGAAAAATGAACAGGTTAACTGAACAATAAATCGAAATTATTTTTTATGAGCTTCCTTCTTCTTCGAGTGCCATACACTTTACAGTGCGTAGGCAATCAACTTAGTCGAAGCCAAGCTGACCTTACTAGGGAACATAATTAAAATGGAGTGGTTTCCCCGTTGGCTTTCCCACAGTCCAAAAACTGATATCGGACCTTTGATCACAGCAGCGTATTCGACGCTACCAGGACTTGAACCGTGGTCTTCCGCTTTCTAATCGGCCGGTGTAAACTTGACGCTATACTGCTGGTATTGATTAATAAAAATTTATTATTTTACAATTATTGGTATATTAGATTAAAATTTTCAAAATGAATAGGTTAAATAAACAATATTACGAAATTATTTATGAGCTTTCAGCAATGGTTATTGCTGCCATTAGATGTTTAATAAGATCTTATTCTTATTGGTTAGTAGTATTAGTTATCTTATGTCCGACGATGGATGATATAACTGTGATGATGATGATGATTGGTTATATAAATGGTTATTAAACATCTGATACAGTAGCGGATCTAGCACTGAGTGGGTCTTGGTGCAAAAATATTGATGGGCCATAAAGTCGCAGTGTATAGTATATAATGCAAATTGGTAATAGAATGTGAATTCAGTTTCTTGTTCGGAGTTCAAGTATCGGTTTGCGAAAATATGAAGGCCCTGGTTCTGTCATGGGCCCCTCAAATAGATCTGATGACAGCAATAATTATTGCTGAAAGCTTATTGTAAATAATCTCGTTTTATTGTTCAGTTAACCTGTTAATTTTTAAATTGTAATTTAATATTAATATCACAGGTTAATATAATTGAAATTATATATATTATTAACCTTTGAAATTAATATTTGATTTAAATTTTTTAAATTATAAGGTACGCCGAGACGTAGGAAGACCGAGGGGCCGGAACAGGTCGAAGACCTAATCCATGATGGAAATGATGATGATGATGATGAAAATTATAAGGTTAAATGAACAATAAAACGAAACATTATTTGTGAGTTTACCCATTTATTGTTATCCCATGACAGCAGTAACCATTGCTAGTAGCTGTCATGGGATGACAGCAGTAGCCATTGCTGAAAGCTCACAAATAATGTTTCGTTTTATTCATTTAACCTTATAAATTTAAAAAAATTTAAATAAAAAAAAAGGTTAATATAATTATAATACAAACTATATCCAAGAATCTTAACATCTAACGTATCATGAATCCTCCATCCAACCTCAATCTTTCGCCTCTGGATAGAAGCGTCGTGACCCATTGATGTGCGTTTGAAAATTTTGAAGTTTTTACTTAATTTCGAGAAGGGTTTTCATTGAAATTACCTCAGTGATTTGCCATTGCCTCCCGAGGAAAGATGAGCAAATAAAGTTTTTACTCCTTCCAGGTTTAAACCGAGAATCTTGGATTTTTATGGTGAGAACTATTTAAAAATTTTGCCGGGTAAACGACGTATAAGTGTTTTGTTTTTAAATTCCATAGAAAATCTTTGAAAGTTAACATTAATTCAGGTTAAAAACTTGAAATCGCAGCTCGAAATTTATTTAATCAAATGAATGAGATTAGTTTTACCTAAATAGAATTAAATATTAGTAATTATGTATGTAAATTTATTATTATCAAACTTTAATTTAAAAACTCATCACAGTTGGTGCGAGCAAAATACGATAAGTAATTTGAGTTATAATATTAATACACATCAGTTGTGTAATGAACATGTCAGATACAGTGACGGTCCATTGTTAAGGGGGAGTTGACTTATCAAAGTCCAGTGAAGAGCAAATCATATCGTAACCCATTTATCTCTGTTATCCGTTATCGGTGTTTATTATCGCATTAACAAACTGTAATGTCTCTCGAGGCTTGTATGTGGTTGTCAAATAATGACCCTACAGAGGGACAAATCTCCTGAGTAATTTCCCCTTGGCTTTACAATATGTTCACATTTAGTATTTATCTATCTACACCGCATCAACTTACTAACACTTAAATACTATAGTACTATATTTACTTAAACGCAAAAACTGGCGTAACGATTTAATATTACACATATTTGTGTGAAAGTAGATACGCTAATGTTTGCTATACACGCTTAAGCAGATTTAACAAACATTTTATTACGTTGTTGTCAATGTGACAGTCAATTTTTATTAAATATTAAAATTTAAAAATTCATAAATTAAGTAAACAATAATGTTCAATTTTTCTCATAACCATCAATAATGGCCGCATAAAAGAATGATGTTATATTATTAATAGGTTAATTGAACAATTAAGCGAAATTATACCAGGGCCTCGATTTGCGTCGCATCGATTTGCGTATCATGAAAAATATAAGGACAGAAAATCTTATATGTGTCACGTTATTCAATTTGCGTCCTTTCAAATAATGCAAATTCAATTTTTTGTGTCATACGTAAAATTCTAACAACTACAATTTAATAGTTTTTATTTGTAACAGGAATTAATAGGTAAGAGTTCGAATTTTTTTTTTGTGTGCGGTGGGAGTGGGGAAATCTTCCAAAGACACCACCCAGATGTTTTGGGTGGTAGTGTCGGATTTTTACCGACTAAAACCCCACTCCATGACTGCGCCGGGAATCGCTATGCATATCTTCCGTACGCAATCTCGTCCAGTCTTGTTCCGCCCTTTCGGGACTTTTCTCTTCTTGCTGTTGTGTTAAGCCTTTTGCTGAGTTCTTCCATGTTCTGCTTTGGTGGTCATAATAATGCGTATCGTATTTTGGACCGCTTTCCAGGCTTCCTCGCTTTCCAGCATAACTTCCACCATATTTTCTTTATTTATAGTAGTGCCTGTTTCTTGTGCTAGTTCTTTTCTGTTTTCATCCCATTTCGAACACTTGAAAAGGGTGTGTTCTGGGTCATCCACTTGGTCACAGAAAAAGCACTTATCGTCGTTCATCTTTTTGTATTTGTACAGGTAGGTTGCAAAACATCCATGGCCACTCAGCGCCTGCGTTAGGTGGTAGCACACGTCACCGTGACCTCTTGTAACCCATTGTTTAACGTTTGGTATCAATGCTCTTGTCCAACTACCTTTTGTTGTGTTTTCCCAGTTGGTTTGCCAGTTTTGGTGTAGAATTTCTCTGGCTGTCTTCTTGTGCTCTTTGCCCTTTTCATAGTTTGATTTTCTTTCTTCCGCCAAGAGTTCAACCGGCGGAATGCCCGCTATGACCAACGCCGCTTCCTCGGAGATGGTTCTGTATGCGCTGCAGATCCTTATCGCGCTTTTCCGCTGTACTTTGGCAATGATGTTACGGTATTTCTTAGTCTGCATCATTTGAGCCCAAACGGGAGAGGCGTACAACACGACAGACTCCAAGAGTTCGAATTTAGGGGTTCGTAAATACACTTTTTCCTATAGAAATGGCTATACCAAACGAAAGAACACAAAAATACAAGCTCTTTAAGGTGATGATTAATCTTGTCGGAGTTGTAATAAGGCCACAATTTAATTTTGAAAATTGCAAATTTCCCATAAGAAATACATATAAGTGTATTAAAATCCCAAATATGGAATTCATTCTGTTGGCGGTACGTGTGCTGTGCCTGGGTCGACAGTGACTAGTGGTGGGGAGATACCAGTCGCTCTCTGAGATCCGTCGCGTCAACTTTCAAACTTTTCGAGTTGGAGCCGCTTAAGGGATGTTTTTAATGAGTTTAGCACGTGTCAAAACCGCTCGGAGCGCCGCCAGCGCCCGGGACGGGCGCGGCGGAAAAATATTGCATTGATAGTTTAAATTGCAACAAAATATTTTAAGTAAAGTTTAATTCTATGTATTAAATAGTTCGTCATTAAAACGATGCAAAATTAAAATTTTACCAACAAACGTAAAATTTAATATTGTAATGTTTAATTAAATAACAAACAGTTTAATACAAGGAATTAAAACTTGGCTTCAAATTTTTTATTGCAATTTAAACTATGGATGCATTTTTCGTCTATTTAAAACCATCGATGAATTTAAACGTTACTTCAATATTTAATTTTACAATACTTTAATATCACTGTCACGTCAATTTTTACTCTACTTTCAAAAAATGTCACATGCAGTTTTACATTCGTTGAATGTTTAAATACCAACGCATTAAAGCAATCGTCGATTGCAATAAATGGTTGCTGTGAACAGCGGCAATTTCATGAACTACAATTCAATGCATTTGGCAACTCAGCTATAGAATATATTTTCTGACAGCTGATATAAACAACACTACTAACAGATACTATTTTATTTATAAAAACCCGTGTACGCTAGAATTCGGAAACATTCATATTTTGAAAATGTGTACGACTTTAGAGATATTTTTAATAGGCAACGTACGGCTATATAAAATAAATTTGTAAATGGCTCAAAATGGTTTCTCGCCTAAATTTGATTATGAAATAACTTAAAAAATAAACACCCCTTAAAATTAATTTCTGGCTGCTCCAATTAATTGCTTAATTTGGTACAAAACTTGATTGACCACACAATTAAGTCCTAAGTTAAGAGGAAGAAGAAGAACCCAATCGAAGACGAGTTTACCCTGACTACGTATTTACGTTAAACCCCTACACAGCTGCGTCCCTGAACATAGCCTCGAAGCCTTGACAGGTGTTTTTTTCTATTCTAATGTTTATATTTTATTTTTCATTATTTTTCAAACCAGAATTATTTCGAAAAGATAAACCACTTCAAACAAGTAAAAACTACACTTACGTACAAAATGCAACATAATTTTCTTGTACAGAAAACTTATAGGTAGTACGTAATAAATAGCTACATAGAAAACATCAAGTTTGAAAGAAACCGCTGCAGTATTTTTCGACATTGAGAATTGCGATCATCCGAGTTTTACCTTATTTAAAAACGAAATTGTTTAGTTGACCTGTTAATTTTTAAAATTTTATTTTAATATTGATTTCACAGTTTAAAAATATAGTACATAATAATTTACATAAAAGAATGAGTTAACAATTAACAATATTTATTTATTAGATGTAATAAATTCAAACTTCTGCAATGACCATGCATTTTTTTTAATGCAAAAACAATAGAATCAGTTAAAAATGATAACGGTTAACTTCATGAAATGGTATTATGGTAATACATAACAAGAGAAAAACGCAATGAACGCGCAAATTGACATAGATAGTTTTACCTGTTAGTTTCTTTCTGAAATTGTTATTACAATACAAGTACATGTTGAATAAAATATTTTAAAAATTACAAGTTTCATATAATTTGAAAAATTTTCCAAATTACAATTTAGTCTAGTACCCCGTTGCGCATAAGTGGTTTATTATTAAATAAACCACCATAAGTGGTTTAATAATAAAATAATTATTTAATAAACTACTATAAGTGGTTTAATAATAAACCACTTAATAATAATAAACCACTTATAGTTTAATAATAATTAATGGTTTAATTAGTAGTTTAATATATTAATTATTAATTATAATTAATAATAATTAATTATTAATAATTAATAATTATAATTAATTAATTAGTGGTTAATAATTAGTGGTTTAATAATAAACCACTTATACGCAACGGGGTACTAGACTAAAATGTAAGTTGGAAAATTTGTCAAATTTTATAAAACTTGTAATTTTTAAAATATTTTATTCAACGTATAATTTTACAAGTTAATAAACATATACAATTATTTATTACAACTACACCGTCTAATATTTTTCAAGGATTGCGTGTAACGATTTTTTTCCTTATCTTAAAAATTCTTACAATTTTTCCAAATTTAAAATTCCCGCGCTTATTCAAACCTAAAAATTTTAATTCAGAGCTATTCAGATTTCATTATTTTTATTATTTCGCCAAGAAACGAGAAATACTATAATAAACATGACTGATGAATCGCAGGACATAATTTGGAATAATTATTGGATATGGAGGTATTTTAGTATTGCTATTTATTAAATTAATATAGTTTACATATTTTTCATTTCTTAGCGATCCGCGTATTTTTGGCACCAATCATTAAAAACCATCACTTCTTGGAGTTATAAGATGACGAAATGGAGTATTTCTTACCAACCAAAATGGATTTTATTTCTAAATTTTATGTAGGGTAAGATGGGTCAAACGGACATGGGGCAAACGGACATTTTTTAGAAAAAATTCGTAAGTTTTTTCAGAAAAGGCGCCGCGTTATTATTGCAGTATTACTAGTGTCGTTGACATTTGAGGTAATTAATAAGAAAGTAATTTGTTAAAATTTTTCCAATCTAAGGCTATTATTGCATGTTAAAAGTGAGGAGTGATAGGAAATGTAAGTAAAATTAACGTGTTGTTATATTTTTGTTAGAAATTATTTAGAATCTAAGTATTTTAGTAAAAATTTAAAACTTATAGTTAGGTCAATTAAAACCAAGTGTCTTTGGAATTACTGCCACGTAATTTCATTGTCCTAATATTAATATTTATTTAGATTTTGAATTTAAAAAAATTCCGATGCGGGGCAAACGGACATATTGATTGAAATTGATATTGATTGATTGATATTGATTGAACCGGATAGTACAGTATTTATGCTTTTTTAAACAATGTTTACAGAAAATGGTACAGATCCGGATTAGAACTACAGAGAGGAGCTCGTGGAAGCTCGTGGAATCAAGAAAATATGAATCTTGTCATAATTGCTGTAAATAAAGATAAAATGGCTCTTAATTCAGCTGATAAGTTGAATAGCGTTCTTATCATCATTCATTGCGACTAAAAGTGCGAATTTAACTATTTATAACGTATATTAAACCTTATGTCCGTTTGCCCAGGAGTGTGGGGCAGACGGACATTTTCACTTATGTTTGTTTTAGGTTAAGTTCTCAAAACTGTTTCTATTTTTTCAACTTTAATCTCATCATTTGTTAGCTTAATAATTGAGATATCAAACCAAATAATTAGTTCTTAAATATTATGTTGCTTTTATTAAATATAACTATAAAACCCTTAGAGTGTCCGTTTGACCCACTCTTACCCTATTATGTTAAAGGGAATTGCAACGTACAGGTTACAGGAATAACCCGTAAGAACCTCAGTTTTAGAATTAGGATATTGTCAATCAACCCTGAAAAACGCTGATCACGTTATTTTGAGTTGACGTCGATAAACTTGCGTATTTTTGCAAATGTAGTTAGTTGCAAGTTGTAGTTCTTAGTCTTAGTTCATTCACGAACGGTAACTGTGCCGCTCGTTCATGTAATTTGTTAAGTAATAAATAATTGTTAACCAAACTGGCATTTTTATGAAAGAACCACGAATCTTCTGGTAATCAATGGCGATCCGAATATTTTATTAAACAGATCATATTTCAGGATTTCTGATGATCTTTTGGAAAGTTGGGCCCACTTTTCGGTAGGCATTAGTAGCCATGAAGCCGTGCAGGTCAAGGGAGTACGGATAAGCCTGAACTTGAAAATTTCATTCCCTACAGTTTATATTTTTGTAACATATTTTTCTAAATTTGTAGTACCGAACTAAGGTAATGATTAATAAAAATAATAATAATAATTGCCGGCTTTCATTCCTGTCGAATATAACCACTTCCATTCTGGAAGTCTTCACAATCCGTTTCACGAGGTGGATTACTCCTCTGTTAAAACTATCTTCGCTATAACTTTTCGTGTGATTTTGCTCCATTGACGATCTGTCTCCACACTTTTCTATTCCTACACTTGAACTTCCAATCTCTGACCCCCATCAAGTTCAAATCCCTCGTCACAACATCCCACCATCTCAACCTCGGACGTCCTCTGCCTCTCTTTATCCGGTTTCCACTCCGTCACCACTTCTTACGTCAGTTTTTCTCTTCGCATTATATGTCCAAGCCATCGTATTCGTTGCGCCTTCATAAATCTCACGATGTCTTCTCCACCTAAAAATTGCATTATTTCACTGTTCCTTCTTACTTGAAGCTCGGAGTTATTGATTTTTTTGGGTCCCAAAATTGTTCTAATGACTTTCCTCTCGAAAACCCTAAGTCGTTCCTCCTCTATGTTTGTCAAACAAAGTACTTCGGCTGCATATGTTATTGTCGGTCTTATCAGGCTTCTGTATATTCTGAGCTTCGTCCTTCTTGATATATTTCCGTCTTTCAGTACTTTCTTATTTGCATAGAAGCTCTGTTTCCTTGCAGCTTATCATTTTATTCTTTTCACTCCCAGGTATTTAAAACCATCCACCCCCTCAAAGTCGTATTCACCTGTTCTCAAATTTTCAATTCTTTCACTTATCTTTCTTCCACATCGCATATATTTTGTCTTCTTTTCGTTTATCTTCAAGCCAATCGCTTTTGCTTGCACGTTAATTTTTCGAAAATCTCTGTCATTTTTTGTTGTTCTTGACATCACCACTATGTCATCTGCGTATGCCAAAATTTGAGCTTCTTTATTGATTATTGTACCCTTGCAGTTAGTATTCCGGATTATGTGCTCGATCATTAAGTTAAACAAAGTTGCCGACAGTGCGTCACCCTGTCTCACTCCTTCAGTTATTTCGAATTCCTCGGTTTCTTCCTTTGCGACTTCAACTGTGGCTTTTGTATTTCCATTGTCATGTATATCAGGTTTATCAGCTTCCAGGAATTTCCATTTCACGCATTATTAGTATCAATTTTCCTCTATTGACAGTGTCGAAAGCCTGTTGAAAGTCGATAAACAGCATATGCATTTCTAGGTCATGTTCGTAAAATTTTCCTGTCAGCTGTATATCAGGATCTACTCTAAACCCCATTGATAATCTCTAACATTTGCTCTGTGTATTTCTTTAGTCTTCTTAAAATCAGGGATGACAGTACTTTATATACTACCGGTAAGAGCGTTATTCCTCTGTAGTTACCACATTGCTCGAGGTCACCTCTTTTATAAATTGGGATTATTTTCCCTATCTTCCACTCTTCAGGCATTATTTCTTCTTTCCAAATTCTTTTAATTAGCTCGTGTAGTTCCTTTTGCAGATTGTCACCTCCATTCTTTATCATCTCTACTTGTATACCGTCTCTGCCAGGTGCCTTGTCGTTCTTCATTTTGCCTATTATGTTTCTAGTTTCTTCAAGTGTGGGTTCTTCTATTTGATGTACGTTCTCATTCTTGATTACTACTTTTGTTTGTTCTGCATTTCTTTCGCTTGAGTTTAGCAATTTCTGGAAATGATTTCTCCATATTTCTTTTACTACCGCTTTACTATTTTCTAGATTACCATGCTCATCTTTCATCCCTCTGGACTTTATCTTGAATGTCTTTTTTTGTTCGTTTAATTTTCTATAGAAATTTCTTGTATTGTTTATCTTACTTTCTTGTTCCAGGTCTTTCATCAACTCGTTTAACCAGGTATTTTTGCTTTGTTTACATATTTTAGAAGCTTCTTTTCTCATTTCAACGTACTTTTCATATCGTCCTGCTTTCCTGTTACTATCCATGTAGCTCTTGCCTTGTTTTTCATATCAACTTTCTCCTTGCAGCTTTCATTGAACCACTTTTTATGTATCTTTCTGTTTTTATATCCTATGGTTTTCTCCATTGCTATCTGTATTGATGTCTTTAATTTCTTCCATTTTACATCAATGTTATCATTTTCTTTAGCAATCACTTGCTCGTTTATTCTTTCTATGTATTGTCTTCTTATTTCTTCGTTACTAAGTTTTTCTAAGTCCCATTTTTCTTTCACCCTCTCTTTATTCGCTTGAATATTAATTTTCTGCTTTAATGTTGCTACCACTAAGTAATGGTCAGAATCGGCGTTGGCACCTCTAAATGTCCTTACATCTTTCATTGATGCTGCCTTACTTCTCGTTATTAATACATGATCAATCTGGTTTCCATTACTGCACGTATTTCCTGGTTTAATCCATGTAATCTTGTGTATCGCCTTATGTTTGAACTTTGTGCTGCTAATCGTCATGTTCAGTGATGATGCAAGCTGGCACAATCGGTTTCATTGTCAGGTAATGATTACACTTGTCAAAATTCGCCGTTAGTGTAAATTATTTGTGTCGTCGTCTCTTTACTTTTTGGATCTTTTAAATCAAAAACTATTCATGAATGTCAGTTGGCATTACATGCTGCTTCATTGAAGAAAGTATACCTTCCAATTATTTATGGAAAACAATTTGATTCAAACAGCTGCCGCGGCTGGCTTGACAGTAGCCCACCCTCTTAACCCAATTTTGTAATTCATTTTTGAATGTTTGTTGCTCTATTTTGTGAATAATAGCTCAAGGGATGTTTTTCTTAAGTGAATCCGGATAAAAATTTTTATACGGGAATTAGCCTTTTGCAATATGTAAAAAAATGTGTGTATGTCCGTACGAAATAAAGTCGGTATCATTTTTAGTTGGGCCCTGGAAAGATGAAGCTTCGTCACAATCATCTTAGTTTAAAACCGACAATTTGTTTTTTAAATTATTTTAAATTACATTAGTGCGACAAGGATGTACTTAAAAAAATATATCTTTTGCGTCTGAATTTAGCAACGTTATACGAGATAAATTACAACATGTCAAATGTATGTAATTATTACAGAAAATTATTTCATTCTGTACTTACCCTCGACATAATTATTATATTGACAGTGTTGAATTCACAGTTTTTATTTTATGATTTAAATTTATTACGTAGAACACTCATTTCACTAACAATTCTCATCTTATTTCATACAACTATCGAAAATGGCAAAGCTTCATCTTTCCTGTGCCCGACTATACCTTTATTCTTATGTTTTTCTTTCTTCCTCTTAATTTAGAATAAGGTCCTGTTATATCTTAATTCTACCATCGGCGATATTCCAAAGCCATTTGAGCACTATGTACTTTACATTACATCTGAAGTAGCTTTCTAAGCTGGCCTCAGATGTGCCTGTTACTTTATTTAATTGTTAACGATGGCAATTCATTAATATAGAAGGGCACCGGGTTTCGTCCTTCCGAAGCACGGGGCCTACAACAAAGTGAGGCTCTTCCGAATAACTATGACCTTCTAACGTAAAATTTAATTGATTTAACCAAGAAGACAGTTTATATAAGTAATTAAATTGCTTAATGTTTATGAAATTTTTTTACTAGTTCCAAAATTTTTTTTTCTGAATGTAAACTCGAGATTAACGTTATCAATATTTAATTTCTCTTTAAATATCATGTGTCAATTTTTGCTTAATTTTTTCAAGTTTAATTTGCATGTTTGAATTTCTTTGCATTAAAGGGAATCGTCGATTGCAATAAATGGTTGCTGTGAACAGCGGAATTTTATGAACTACAATTCAATGCATTTGGCAACTCAGCTATAGAATATATTTTCTGACAGCTGATATAAACAACACTACTAACAGATACTATTTTATTTATAAAAACCCGTGTACGCTGGAATTCGGAAACATTCAGATTTTGAAAATGTGTACGACTTTAGAGATATTTTTAATAGGCAACGTACGGCTATATAAAATAAATTTGTAAATGGCTCAAAATGGTTTCTCGCCACTATGAATATTTTAAAGTCGGTCAGCTATTTCTGAAGTTACTTAACCTTTAAATTTTTTGACGTTTTGCGTTAAATCACATCATTTCCATCTGACAATCAATTTTTAGGTTATCTATACTAGGTTAAATTCACGAAATTTTATTGTCAAGTTAAAACAACACAATGCAATAAGTTCAATTATTTATGTAATTCGTTTTTGTTTTAATTCTCCCATTAAATTTTATAGTCAGATTAAATTTGATTATGAAATAACTTAAAAAATAAACACCCCTTAAAATTAATTTCTGGCTGCTCCAATTAATTGCTTAATTTGGTACAAAACTTGATTGACCACACAATTAAGTCCTAAGTTAAGAGGAAGAAGAAGAACCCAATCGAAGACGAGTTTACCCTGACTACGTATTTACGTTAAACCCCTATACAGCTGCGTCCCTGAACATAGCCTCGAAGCCTTGACAGGTGTTTTTTCTGTTCTAATGTTTGTATTTTATTTTTCATTGTTTTCAAACCAGAATTATTTCGAAAAGATAAACCACTTCAAACAAGTAAAAACTACACTTACGTACAAAATGCAACATAATTTTCTTGTACAGAAAACTTATAGGTAGTACGTAATAAATAGCTACATAGAAAACATCAAGTTTGAAAGAAACCGCTGCAGTATTTTTCGACATTGAGAATTGCGATCATCCGAGTTTTACCTTATTTAAAAACGAAATTGTTTAGTTGACCTGTTAATTTTTAAAATTTTATTTTAATATTGATTTCACAGTTTAAAAATATAGTACATAATAATTTACATAAAAGAATGAGTTAACAATTAACAATATTTATTTATTAGATGTAATAAATTCAAACTTCTGCAATGACCATGCATTTTTTTTAATGCAAAAACAATAGAATCAGTTAAAAATGATAACGGTTAACTTCATGAAATGGTATTATGGTAATACATAACAATAGACAGATAGTTTTACCTGTTAGTTTCTTTCTGAAATTGTTATTACAATACAAGTACATGTTGAATAAAATATTTTAAAAATTACAAGTTTCATATAATTTGAAAAATTTTCCAAATTACAATTTAGTCTAGTACCCCGTTGCGCATAAGTGGTTTATTATTAAATAAACCACCATAAGTGGTTTAATAATAAAATAATTATTTAATAATAAACCACTTATAGTTTAATAATAATTAATGGTTTAATTAGTAGTTTAATATATTAATTATTAATTATAATTAATAATTAATTATAATTAATAATTAATCTGTACAATACTGCTGTCGAGTATATTTACCGTCAATTACTAAATGCTATGATAATATGGAAAATGTTAGAAAAAGAAAGTTTGTATGTTATTCACTCAGAATAACTCTCAGACTCAGATCCAATTTACAAGGTTCTAAAAATCACAAGATCGTAGTTGACCGCTTTATAGTTTTCAAGATACAACCGTCTAAAAACACCGATTTTTTCGGCTTTTGTCTAAAAAACTTAAATTTCAGTTTTTGACATGGCCTTTCATTTGATCGAATTGGACGAAAGAATAGGGGTAGAAACTAGACTCGCCTATTTGCATATAAAATCCTCGCGTAAAATTGTATAGTAGTATTTTTTACCATTTTTGATAACATTTTTGTACTACATGTATGTAGATATATTGTCTTTTTATTCTTAAATAAATCCATTCTTCGTAGCTTTGAAAATGGATCAATAAATGATCTGAAACGTCGGCTATTAAATGTTTATGTATAGGTATTTATGTCAAGACAGAAATTTGCATATTAGTGGATGTATTAAAAATTAAATTTCAATATCTGAACCACAAATCAATCGATTTTATGCTAACGAAGAATTAATAAACCAGGTTTATTTAATTTCATAAGATTTCGATGTTAAGATTATATTTCTGTAGAAATATTTTTTTCCACGGAGATATATGAACTGTTATTTTATTATTTGTTATATTATGTGTGTAGGGGAATTCATATGACACTGTATAGTTATTTTTCGCCAGTTCGCTGTGGGACATCGCCGTCGTGTTCAATGATTCGAACGGACATATATTATTTTTGTTGCTGAGGGTGTAAATATGATGTCACAAAACCATTTGTTAGCTTGGCTTCCTGCTTGGTCTGTTTGCAGGAAAACCGCCGCCCGATGTGTCGCTTCATATTTATGATTCACGTTCAAACCTTTCACTATTTTAGCCAATATGTATGGCAAAATTTTTATTATTTAACGTTTTAATGCATTTTTTTAAGCAAACATAATATATCACAACTGATACTTTAATATTTTAATTTTAGTGTTCATCTTTAAACGAATCGACAATATGCATTATAAACACTCATTATAAATAGTAATTAAAGAATCCGTAAGTATACGTAATTTGAAAAAGTATCTATTGTTTTAATGCAAAGAAAAAAGTTGAGATTTTGATGGATTTGCATGTAACTTTTTTGTGAAAGTATGATCAAGTCATGTGCACGGTCACATCCGATTTTTCTGTTGGTTTTCACATAACTGCTGAAACGGTATTTTGTTTTATTGAGATGGGAACACCAATCTTGCAATCAAAAGTAGTATTAATTACTTTATTTTTATTGTGTAGTCCTGAATACATGCTTCTTATTTATTGGCACTCATCAGCTGAGCATAAAGTACTAATAGTTACATTAATTACGTTTCTTTAGGTAAATGTGGGTTGAACAACAACTATGGTATAACTAGGGCGCAACTTTGTTTTTTTCCAAGATTGGTGCAATTGAAATATACTAGCAACGAATTAGTAAACTGAAATTAGTTAACATACACTAATTTAAATCGATGTAATCTACTCTAAAGAAATCTTTTACGCGAATACTGCCCTAGGGCTACCTAATTTTATAATTATTAGCTTAAAATTAAATAAAATCATCAGTCAGAAACAATAACTAAAGATGGAACCTTTGATAATATACGAGTAGTATCAGATTCGCCAACTTAAATTAAATACAATTTAATTCAATTATTCTACCTGCACCTTCCTCAAATTATTTTTATTTTTTCTTACTGTGACTAGTTTTGAATTTGCCAGTTTTTTTCAAATAATCCTAAATATAAAACGAAATATAAAGCTAATTAATTATATTGCAATTTTATAAAAACATGTCACCGTTCTTACCTTAAACTTTCTGCAAGAATAAAATCATGACAATTTTAGTTTAAATAAAATTATGTCATAAGCATTAAAATTCTAACTTAATTATTAAATTTCTAAAAATTGTCTAAAAAATATCAAAAATAGGAGCGTAACTTATTTCGCGGTCATTAATGCAGGAAATAATTAGGATTTAGGTCTTTTTGGGGTTTTTTAATTTCTAGAACTTCTAATAGATTAAGCTTTTGATCTTTTATTTCATTGTGTAAAAGTTTAATATTATTTTAAGCTATTGTTTGTTTCTATTCCTAATAAATGTTAGACTACAGCTGAAAATTTGTTTTTATTTTTGTGTTCCGCCAGTCTGTTTTTTATTTTTCTTATTGCATCCTCCACGACTTATTTTCTATATTACGTACTACCGCTTTATCCATTATAGGGATTTTATCTGCATTATTAGAGTGTTTCTTTTATTGTATCGATACTTTTTGAGACTCTTTTCTTATTTATATTATAAAAATTATAAAAATATAAAAATTATATTATTTGAGTAAAAACTTACCCGGTTTATGCTTACTAATATATTTTTAAAAAGCTTTGTATTTCATAACAAAAAAATTACTCAAGATCAGTTATTTTGCTACTAATAATTGTACATCACCTCTTAAATCTCCCCCCCCCCAAATAATGCAAAAATGATTTTCAAAGATAGGAGATTAAATATGGGACCGGGAAATGAAAAATGTTCTATAAAAATTATAGTAGATGATAATATAAAATAATATAAACATTATTTATATAAAAAATATAAACACAAAAGCTTGTGGTGGCTTGTGAATTATTCGCAAATTTTTGAAAAAAAGGCTTTAAGTATAAAAATGTGATCCGATTATTTTATTAATCGCTTATCGACTAATTCTAAAAATATAATGATCTGAATGTTAATTTCTACAATATTTTACTTACCTACGGAATGTGCGTAACACGGTCTACAGACAACTTATTCTACATACAGGGTGTCCTCGTGACCGTGGAGAACCTTTGAGGTGGTGATAAAGGACATTTTTTAAGACAAATTTTTAAATAAAATTTTTGTCCAAGTCGAAACTCTTAGGGGGTACCTCTCTTTAAAGCAATTTTTTAAATTTCTGCCTTCAAACGGTCATATCACCGTAATTATTGATTTTATATTATTAATAGATTAGTGGTTTTTTAAATACAATGTACTTATCTACAAATTAGTTTATAACCTCCTATTGTCTAGGTTAAACAGATTTTGAGTTATGAATTAAATTAAGAGAAGAAATGTCAAAAAAATTCCTTTTATCTATTCTTTTTAACTTTTTAACTAAACTAAAGTTGGTACAACAAATATAAATTCGCAAGAAAACTGAAAAAATAAAACTTGCAATTTTTTTGACATTTCTTCTCTTAATTTAATTCATAACTCAAAATCTGTTCATCCTAGACAATAGGAGGTTATAACCTAATTTGTAGATAAGCGGGTAATCTTTAAAAAAGTTCTAATCTATTAAGTCTAAAAAATCAATAATATCGGAGCGAATCCGTTTGAAATCAGAAATTCAAAAAAATGCTTTAAAGGGAGGTGCCCCATGGTTTGGACTTGGACAAAAATTTTATTTAAAAATTTGATTTAGATAAGTGTTCTTTATCACCACCTGAAAGGTACTCCACGGAGACTGTATAGTATAGCATCAACATCGTAAAATTCTTTAGGATATCAGAGCTCAACCTCATATTTCCTGTATTGAAAAACTTCCTTGTAGGCTTCTCTTTTCTCTTATACTTTAGATATTCGTCGCGTTGGTAGTTACTCGGTTTTCCGATTATCAGGTGTCCGCGGCGTTGTAGAGCTTATTCGCCGCACTTGGAAAAACTCTTCGATGGATTCCAGTTTGAAATCTTTTTGTAATCATTTAGACAAACCATAAGGCAATCATGAACTCCTTGCGGCGATATTTTGGATCTTCAGAACCTTGACTGTATTAAATTGTCTCGATCACATTTTTATAAATGTATCGGCATTAAAAATATCAAAATATTATAAAAAAAAGTGTTTTTTGTAAAGAGTTAGATACTTATTATTTGTAAATAAATTTCTAAATGACGTGTAATTTTTATGAATAATTTTAAAATGATGTGAGGTATCTATAATTAAACGATGTTAACAAATACGCGTGCAGTATATCCTTTTAATAAATCTATTTAGTAAAATATTGAACAGAGGTGAATTTCATAAGCCTCACGCCTGGGTTATCAACACCAAACGGTTTTACGGTAAAGTAGCCGTGTGTTCACCCATTAGGGTTCATAACCACCGATGTACCTATGTCTCTGAATCTCTCAAACGATGCGGAGACAAACGCCGTTTTGCGTGTTTGATCACCATTTTCAACATAGTAGGCTTCATCAACCCTTTCTAAATAATAAATAGAGTGGGTAATGCCGACACAGAGTATTTCCAACATTTATGTTTTATATTTCAAATTAATAGAACATAAAATATTTCTATATTTATTGCATCGTTATTATACATACTAATATGTATCAATTATTAATACCTAATTATTTTACAGTGTTTCAAATTATGAAATACAAATCGGGTAAATTAATTATTTGTACCTCCCTATAATATTAAATAATGTGCAAATCAATAATAATATGTATATTTAATCAAATTTTAAATCCGATACTACTTACATTAAATTGAAAATTTAAATTTCCATAGGTACCTAACAATAAATCGGAACCCATTTCGATATTCGACTCAACTTGATATTCTAAGTTGAATAAAAAATAAACAAATATTCACCCTTAAAACTTTTTATTTATATTTCAGCTTTCGTTCACTAGGTAGAACTAATTTTTAATTTTTATATTTGGAAAAATCATAACATCAGACGATAGAGGTATGTTAAGAATTTATATTCGGGTAACGTAGGGCCTGTTATTGTCGATTTTAAACGCGCGCCGATGATCGCTCTTCCAGAATGTGGTTATCTATAACTTCAGTTAGAAACAAGGAAAATTCCTACAAACCAAAGAAACTAGCAACTTTTCTAAACTTTTATGTCGAACAGATTTCGTTGGTATTTTATTAAAAAATACTGCAAATCGACGTGGTGGTGTTTTTATTTTCAATCGCGCAACTGAGAGATGAGAACCGTTTGCCAATTTCATAACAAGAATGCAAATAAAAGTTATTTAGTTAAGAGATTTAGTATAATCTTTGGTAATTTTGATATTGAATTTATTTATAAAAATGTGTACGAGTTATAGGATAGGTATTAATTAATGTATGAAAGGGACTGGTGTTTTGTTCAGTGTGCACCTGAAAGATCTGTAGGACAGTACAACTATACTTGGGTCCGGTTTTTTCATTTTCCAATAAAGTGCCATCTAACTTGAAACCTCTGAGAATATGAAAAAATCGAATCTTGATCACGTATTCCATTCCTTATTTACAACGATCAACATAAGACAATTATTGAAACAAACTTACATCGTATAATAAATAATCTCGTATAAAATTTTTATTTCCATATTTACAAAAATATAAAAAACTAAACACTAGTTCTTGCAAAAATTAACATATAAATTACAAATTATAAAAATTTCTTAGTTACACATTATTAACTTTTTTTAGTTAGTTTTAGTTATTATTTTAATAATTTTACCTTTTTGAAAACACATTCAAAACCGAATGGGAGAAACCGTTCGTAAATTTTCAAGTAATTTTAACAACAGGCTCATGCGAGCTTACTAGCTTACCACATTTATACTACCCGCGACCAAATATACATCTTAGATTGTAATAGAAGATACTTTTTATTTAGTTCAAACCATTAGGGGTAGAAGCCTTCTTTAAAGTATTTTCTTTAAATTCTACTTTTAAATGGTTACAGTACCAAAACAATTGCATTTTTATAGAAATTCTAAATGCGTTTTTAGAGATCATGGAAATATTTATCTACACATTTAATTATTTATTAACCCTTGATTACATTAAATCAATGATTTTTGAATTTTAGGTTAAATTAAGTACCTACTAAATAAAAATTGAACCCCGTATTTTAAATAAAACGTTTTACACAAAATTGGCACATTTTTCTGGACAGAAAATTTAATGTAAAACTATGGGACAGAAAACTTTTTTGATAAATCAATTTATTTTACAAGAAAATAAACTTATTAAAATTATTTTTATTAAATAAATTAAGGTTTAACTTTAAATTTAATTAAATTGAAAATTTTCTGAAATATTTATGTATGTTTGAAGTTTAGTTACTCGCCTATGAAATATTTCAGTCCAGTATTTGTGTTCGTGCTCATTTCTACTAATGCACTCGAAGCAATGATTGTTTAATCGAATCCAATACACTTGGTTTACTTCTTCTAAAGAACGGCCTGTAGTAAATTATAGTATACTAAAAGTTTCTTCACTTTTGAACTTACAAAAAATTATAAACATTAATTGTTCATAACATTATCATTATTATTTCGGGTTCTTTAGATGCATGGATACAACCAAAATTGTTCACCTTGTCTCCCAAGAGTATATCTTGGCATTTAATACCTGACACGATCAGGACGAATTGGTCGGGAATTTAACACACTTCTAACTTCTAGCCAAGACTTTTGTTCAGAACATCCCTTTGATAAATCACAAAAACATAAATATTATTAATTTGTGTTATGCTAAATACTTCTAATCAACGCATCTTATGGGAGATTCACTGTTCAATTCCGAACGACCAATTTAAAGGCCCTATGGTTGCTTATATAGGATTAGGAAATTATGTACGGTTAGTTGTAGTATTAGTTTTGATTTGAACTTGCTACTTTCATCTTGGCAAGCAAGCGATTTATTGCGATTTTATTTGGTGCACTGCTCGTCTAAAAAGAAATTTTTAAGTTCAACCATGTAAAGCACAAATGAAACTTGAAGTACTATCTATCTAAAAAATTAATTGTTTTTGTTTTCATTATTTGTTTTATTTGTCTTATTTGCTCAATCCATAAAAATTTAAGTAGGCATATTATTTCAAATAATTTTCTAATGCATGAAAAATAACAAAAACTTTTTGCTCTAAGTTCTCAAAAGAAATTAAAATTTAGGACATCTTCGGCTAAAGGAAATTCCCGAAACGTATTACGAATAAAAATAAAGAATTTAGACGAAAAGGCTTTTGGTTTTATTCAGAATTAGAAAAATTAGTTTTAATAAATTTCTAATGGGCAATAATAATAATTAACAATATAAATCAAAGTTTCAACTTTTGCTTGTAACAGTATGTAAATGTGTTTCCATCAATATAATCTATTTTCAAGTTTTAATAAAGTTTGTTACCATATTCCTTTAATACTTAATATGACCTAATCATATATTTACCAAAATTAATACTACTACTGAATTAAAATTTTAAAAATTAACAGGTTAACTGAACAATTAAACATCTGATGGCAACTGAAAGCTTATGAAAAAAAATCGTTTGTTCAGTTAACCTGTTAATTTTTTTAAATTTTAATTTAATATTAAATTCAGATGTTAATAATTTAAATATATGTACAAAAGTTGAATATAATTAATTTTTACGACTTTAACTTCTTTTTAATTTCTAAGATCTTCTTTTCCTAATTTCTTGATGCTGACTCAAACAATTGAAACCAACAATAAGTTAGAGCGCCCTTCCAATTAGATCCGTATAAAGTATTTACAAAAAAAAAATGAAATTAAAAATCACCTTTAATAATAGTGGACAATACAATCGAGTACGTGTAGATTTAATAGACAGGTTTCATGAACTTGATAATATAAGTAGTGAATAGTACCGCACCCTAAAACTTTAATGTAAAGGCATGTAAAATGCCTTGGGAGTTACGGGCGATTTCGTGTGAACCAAATATGCAATTACTGTAACGGAGGCTGTAATCATAGACACCCCATCGCGACTACGCCCCATGTCCTGCTGTTGAGAAAGACTCAATCAGACGTCATTCTTGCATTTATTATTAAACGACTGACGATTTTCTTTTTGCACTTAAATTTCTAAAACTCCCTATTTTTATTGCACTACATTGTTTGAAATAGAAATCATTTAAATTTGGGGCGTTTTTTGAAAAGACAATATTTCTTATTCTTCGCTTCTTTGTTGACGCGAAATGCGTTAAAACTATTGTCGATGTTAAAATTGATTTTTTATTATATTGCAGTCGTGTGCCATTAACATTTTGATTAATATTTTTGTTCCTATATTTTGGTGAAATTTTGAGTCAATTTGATAAACAAAAATCTTATGCAACGGTACTCTTGTAAGCATACCTACATTATGTATTATTATACTCCTACTATGTACTAGTATAGTATGTACATATTGTGTGTTAGGTACACACATTATGTATTATTATCATTTGTGTGATTGTTAAAATAATAAAAAACATCTACCTTTAGAAACTACTACTACTACTACTATTTATTACCAGTAGTAAATAAAAGTAGAAAGACTAAATTTTTTAATATAATATACTAAAAGTAAATGATATCATAAGGAAACAAGCATGTGAAATGAAATGAAACAAAGCCCAGACATAAAATCTGAAATCCTTCTCCACGATACGCAAAATTGACACGCTACTTGAGCAAAGCGGATTTAAAAACTTTAATCAGATTATGTCGATATTTTGTAAAGCATTTTAATAAGAATGTAATATTTTAACCGATTTTATTATAACGTTGCAGTTTCTAATTGTCGCGTTTAAACATTAACTTGCATATTACAACCCAAATTCTTCAATAATTTACTATTATCAGAATTAGGCAATAACAATTAATTAACGTTAATTGTTCGCTTATAGATTTGATTATTAAAGTAACTTCAACCGTTAATTATTTCTGTGGTAAAAAAAACCAAAAAGTGAGTAAAAAATTATCTTGACAGAATAGTTAAAAAATTGTTTTGAACCTGGTATTGTAAAGAAATTTGGAATTAAAAAGAATTTCAAAAAATGTCTTAGGGGTCACACTACCTAATTCTAAAATTTTGATAAAATTTAAACTGTCAAACAACAGATAAAAAAAGTGTGAATTTATCAGTTCTTGCATAAAATTTATATTTAATTAATTTATTTGGCCAATAAAAGCAGAACCATGAAGTATTTTTATTAAGTACCTACATAGAATTATATTTAAAAAATATATACCTAATTGAAATAAACTTTAATTAAAAAACTTTCCTTTCAAAATTTAAATAAAACTTAATTTGGATGGCAGTTTCCTCTTCAAAACAATCACAAAGTAGATGCTGCTTCATTATTCACTCAACTTAAGTAATAGGTTTTTGTACCATGTAATTTCTGCTGATTCCTCTTTTTCCCAAGTAGAACAAGTAGAATTGTTGCTCTAATTTAGATGTCGTAATGATACTTTTTTTTCCGGGGTACCACGGTTTGTACTGATATCCTGAAGTGATAGATCTTTGTCATTAGCTTTGGGGTTTAAAAGTTTTTCAAACTTTACACGGATAGGGGTAAAAATGAAATTGGAAATTTTCTGCCGAGTTATAATCATGAAAAAATTACAACTTTTATTTATCTTGACTTGATTGTGTTAAAAACAGCCTTAAGGAAATAAAAACAATAGTTTTGTTTTTTATCAAAGAAATAATTATTTATCTACTGTGTAAATTTTAAAAAGATTGCTAGCGCCCAAGTATACCAACAAAATGCCATTAATCATAACAGCAAGACGAATTTACAAAAAAGTTTAAAAATTAGTGTAAGGTATTCTTTTGTATCACTTTATAACATATTTGAAGGAAATCGAAAATATAAATGGTGAAGGTCACAACCAGGTTGATTTGGCGTGAAATGGCCAAATATAAATTTTTATAATTGATTTTAATGCAAACTATTATAATGCCAAGTTGTTCGATCATTACTTATTCATAAGATATAATTATTACAAAAATTATATCCGTGGAAATAAATTTGTGTTTATGGCTGATTCCGTGATAACTGAAAAATCTGTGCCGTATATAACTTCTTCGAACAATGTAATTTTTTTAAACAAAAATTGACATCTCTTCACAAACTATCAGGTACTGGTATACAGTACATACTACTTCAAGTAAGTCAATAAATTATAAGTACTCGGCATACCACTTTACCTCATCGAACAACAAAATCTTTTAATTCATGTTTATCAACAATGGAGGCAAATAGATTGAAGTTCCGTGAGCTAAATATAATTCGGGCCTTAGAAAGTGCCTGAAAATATGGATATATATAATGCGATTGTGGTTAATCGCATAACGGAAATAGGCAATGCACCCAATGTGAAAATGCATCGACAGTAGTAATAATGTCGCGCGGTCGGAAGCTTTACTTATTATCATCCAGGTCCGCACTAGCCTTTCACCACATGGTGCCATTACTTATCCTAAACTGACTCCTTTTAAAGGTACCGTTCAACCAACACTAATATGCTTTTATGTACCAACCTACCTATACGTTCTCTATTAATGTCCCATTGTTAAAGTTTTTACTTTTCATTTGTACGCACCAGCAATGGGTGCTAATAGTAATAATTTTGTTTAAAATTATCATAAAATAAAATGTTTTAATACAATATTATTTTATATTTGCAATTTTTTATTCTTTAACCAATTTATTGCCTTTATCTATTGCATATCATCGCACTTTCCTAAGAAAATACGTTGCAATTAATTACAGTTAAATAAGCCAAGTTAAATGTGAGTAACCGTAAACAAAGGTAAAGCACAAAGCACTGTCCCCTATGCAGTAAAATAAAAATAGCGATTGATCAGTCGAATGACTCTTATTGAAATCATTTTGCGGAATAATTTAACGATGTATTCTATTGGGACATGCGCAAATTTTAAGTGGACAACTGCGGCGATATTTTACTATTAAATAAATAATAAAATAAATATCGAGTGTAAAAATGAATCATTTTTACCTAAATATTTACACCTCTTGAGCGCTGGATTCAATAAAGGTTACCATATGGGAGGGCTAATTTATATGTGCCTACAGGTGTCAAGAGTTTTTATTTCAAGAGCAATGTCAAGCGCTGTTTAAATTATCGCTACCTATAATAGTTTTCCCCAATCTTCAAAACCTTTGTCATGTCAGTATTTAAAAAAATCTAATTATACAAAATGGAAAGTTTGAAATTCTGAATTACCAATCCCTAATTTTCATTTTGCACGATATTCTAATGAGTTTCGGAATTAGTATAGAAACTAGCGATTATTTTAATTTTTCTGATATTTTTATAAGTGTCTAGATGAAAAGAAACCCAGCATCGAAGCAAAAAAATCTCCTTTAAAACTTTTTTTATTCTTCCTCAAGTATACTCATACTCGTACGCAGATAGATGCTTTATGAAGTATACATACTTTCAATAATGGACTGCTTTGGCGAGATTATCGGTTCGAGCTTAGGACGAGTGAAAGTTTTATTCTGACCGTCTTTTCTACTTCTTCCTTACTTATGGCGAAGGACTCTGAGAGAAATGAAAGAACATGATTTGAGATGAACTCATGAAATGAAAATGATTAAAAACAAATAAATTATTTAAATTCAATTCAGTTAATTAGATTTATCTATTAACTTGTGAAATTATATTCTAAGTTTTTATTTATTTACTTTATTTTTTTTTTATTATTTTTTTATTATTATTATTATTAAAATTTTTAAAATTAAAAGGTTAAATAAACAATAAAACGAAATATTATTTGTAAGCTTTCAGCAATGGTTACTGCTGTCATCAGACGTTTTATATAATTTCTATTATTATTTTATTTATTTTTTTTAAATTTTATAAAACTTGTAATATTTGAAAATTTTATACTTTTATCTAAATATTACGTTACATTATGATTGTTATTTATCTAAAACCAAATCATACATAAAAACTGATCCTTCATATTTTATCGTTTTATACAGCGTTTTTCTTTTTGTTTTGTAGATAGCTTTAAACTTTTCTTGCCGATTGGATCGCGATCAGAAACTGTTTAATATTATAGTCTAACTTAAACAATTTAAGTTTATGACTTTGTACAATTTCATGTAAATAAGGAATTACAAATAAATTCGTCCAAGTTTAACTTCAAAGCTGTACTCACAATAAAATCACGAAAAAAATCAAAAACCCTGCAGCTTCACGTTCGGTTAAATTCACCAAGTAATTAATATTAGCATAAGTAATAAAATCAAATTTGTCAATTTACCAATATCTTGACAAGCTTTTGATTCAGATTACGATTATATGTACATTTCTCTCACAACTTTTCAAAAGTCTCACTGCGATTGTCGAATATCAAATTCTAACCCGACGTCTTTTAGAAAATGAACAGAAATTTAATGTGCAGGTACTGAGAAAGTGATGTGATTGCAATACGTTAATTTTTTGTGCATATAATTTATTTTCTACTAGGAGGTACTAGTACTGTCATTGATTTACCAACAATGCCACCCAATAGTTATGGTAAAGAATATTTCGAATATAGACAAACGTTTTCTGGAATTTTGTTTCATCAACACCAGCAAAATTCACTTGCACCTATATATTAACTCGTGCGTCAACGAATTAATAAATTCGTCCAAGTTAAACTTGTGCTCTGACATTCTGCATCGCACATTTTGTTTTTGCATCGACTAATTTTTGAAAAAATTTACCACACATTTTTCTTAGCCCATCTACTAGTTCGTATTCGATCGTTGAAAAATTAAAGTATATTGGTCATTGGTTCATATATGACGAATTATACCCAACATTTGTCACGGTTGAAAATGGAATTTTTATTTATTGAAATATTGAAGTGCGGCTCTGTTCTTTTGATAGTTGCTATCTTGAGACCAGAGAGCACATGATCCACAACTAAAATTTTTAGAAGGTATTTTTCGCTGGTTGATTGTTGGTTGTAGAGATTCCTAGATGTGCCGTTTGTACGGAAATTTTGGTATATATTTTTTTGCCGCTCTGTAATTGGGATTATTTTGTGCAACGTGGATATTTGGGTGTTTTTTGACTCAGCATTAACCAAGTACTTGCCTTCGTTTGAATTATACCCTCGATTACACCATCTACGAGGTAAAGTTCTTTTTTTGCAAATATATTTTCTCAAAGAAAATCCTTTTAGGTCCTTCATGGGCAATATTAACCAGTTTCTTTTTGGGACATTATTATTGGTTCGTATTTGTTTTAGGTGTTTTATTTGGAAACTTCATTTGGAGAAAATTAATATTTAATCTTCGGACAATCAACATCAAAGTCTGTTAAATGAGATAAGTGTTTTGTGCTGTCTTTTGTTGTTTGTGATAATATTGCGTAGATATTGCGCTAAAAATTTGATTGCGAGTTAGTTTATTGTTATTCAATTTTATGCTTTGTGCAGATATATAATATTTTTTTACCATCATATTGTAACCCTAAATATAGCTATACGCGGGGAAATCTTGCTTTTGCAAGAAACACAAACGAGATTATATATTACTTATTTTTTTTGCTCGAATCAAACTTTGGTGCCGTTGTAATTTTACAATAAATTCATTTGTTCACAGTTCAAGCGTATCTCTTGCAGCTCTTGCAATTTTTTATTTTATATCGGGTGACTTCTTTTCTAAAAGCTACTCTTCGTGATTTGGGTAGTAGATTTTTTTTTTGGGAGTAACGTTTTATAATCACGTGGCGCCTAGGGCAAATTGAGTTACTTTTCTTAGTTTTTTTTGCTTGAAAAGAAGTCTGAAAGAGCTAGCCATAGGAGCATATGCCAAATCCCTTTGATACCACCTTTTACCGTGGCACATTGTGCTATTACTACGATATTAAGAAAATAAATTTAGCAAACAAATACAATGCCGATAAAGGGTTTGCCATTCCAAGTGATAGTCTTGGGAACTTCTTGTGCTTTATCTGG
Organism: Lycocerus yunnanus; assembly: GCA_036346125.1. Taxonomy (NCBI): domain Eukaryota; kingdom Metazoa; phylum Arthropoda; class Insecta; order Coleoptera; family Cantharidae; genus Lycocerus; species Lycocerus yunnanus. Next base: position 145,236 of record JARFIX010000094.1, read on the forward strand.
TCCACGAATGGCATCATTTAATATGTAGAAGTATTGTATTCCATATATTAGATAATATTGAGTTTATTTTTATGTAATAATGTTTTATGTAATAATGTGAAAACCCCAGGTATCGAAAGCTCAAAAAATAAAAAGTGATTTAATTGAGTTGAAATAAAATGAAATAAAAAATAAAAAAAAATTAATTATAATTTATTTAAAATGGTTAGACATAATTACAAATTTGTGTTTCAATCGGGCAAAACAAATAAATCTAAATTACTTTAAAGTTGAAAACATTAATATACATAAAATAAGTAAGTTTGTGCAATGGTAACAAGTTAGATGCTATATATTTATTAGTTCTCTACAAACACGAGACCGTATTTTCAGTTGTAATTATCTTTCTCAGTTCGTTTCTCTCATTATCAAGGCCTGAATTAAATAATCAAGAAGCGGAACGCTAAACGAAGCGAAATGACTTTTCCAAATAGGTACAACGAGGGGATAGAAAATTATAATAATTAACATCTTCTAAGGGAGCAAAAGCGTGTATATTATGACCTTCTATTACGTGTTTACTATTAAAACAAAATATCTATGCTACAAGTTAAATTTATCCTTGGTATGCAAACTCAAATCACATTTGAATTTATACTATGCTGTCATGTGGATTATCTAAAACGTCAATTATAAATCTCAGTTGCTGACACGATAGCAACAACTCATAACTTTGTTCCTTAAACTGCTAAAATATATTTTTAATTTACTTCTAGCTAGGTACCGATCTACCTATTATTATAATATCATGCAATATTTTTAACTTAGATGAATATTTACAATGAAAGCACAAAATAATATAACATAATTTTAAAACGAAAAAGATAATCATGATTCTCTTACTCTAATATAAAGTTTTACCCATTTCTGTCGCACAACGCTTTATTTATTTTTATTATAATATTTATTATAAAAGTTATTTGAACAAATGTATTAAACCGTGAATAAAAACATGAATAAAAGTATGTACGAATAGGTCCTAGTTTTTGAACAGCTTGTGCTACTGTCTCGTCCTCTCCTACGGTGATTGACAAAAATATTCGGAATAATAGGTTTTCTCGTGTCTTTTCAAAATTCATCAACCTATTATTTCATTAGGTCCAAAACCCATAGACGGTGAAAAAGGTAATCTTGTTTTTTTGAAATATAAAACATTTTTTTGAATAATTTTTTGTTTACTTAGTGACATTCAATTTTAAAATCTAGTATGTCGATATAGATTTGTCAAAACACATGTCAATTAATTTTATTATAAAAAATTTTTCAATATAGTTTTTGATTTTAATTTTAATGGATTTTAATCCATTTCATTCATTTAGGGATAGTTTAGCTGATGATATCTTGAAAAGACGAAACCACTTTACGCAAAGGAGGTCCTAAACTTAAATGTGAGTTGGAAAATTTTTAAATTTCATTAGAATTGTTAATAAAAAAAATAATAAATTTTTTCAAATTTCATTAAACTTGAAACCTTTTAAAATATCCTATACGACATATAAATAATTAAGATTATTAAATAAAATACCGCTCAATTACATCGCAACGTAAGTATTCGGAGGGCATTGTAAATTTGAAAAAACTATTGCTATGCTCTTTTTTTGGATTTTTACTTTTTGGGATTTTACGCACACCCGACTAACACATTATCGATTTGATTCATTTTTGTTGAACGTATACATAGGTTGTATTTGAAAATGAAACGGGGAAAAATATTAAAGCGCATTTCTCAGCCGTTTTCGTGAAAATGTCGTGTTTTTGATGTTATTTGGATGCAGCTGAATGGGTCAAGGGCTTGGTCCAGTACACACGAGGTCTCCGGTTCAAATTTAGTTATGCATACACTGTAGGTAAGCGAAACTACCCTTTAACACCTTTTGAAATTGCAAATCGTCTCGAATCAAAACTTAAAATGGTGAAAGAAGATCATTAAAATGGGCCTAGTTGGCTTACATAAAGCCATTTTACTAAATTTTTATTAATCCAACATTGTTTTTGGAAATAAGTTTCAGTAAGTCGGAGTGCATTTCTTTAGGAAAAATTTCGGATTTTAAGATGTAAGGACTTTTTTTTTGAATTACTTTCTATATTTTGGTTACATCCTTAGGTCTATTTTTTGCTGTTTTTTTTGTTATTTTAATATTTTGCTGATGTATCTTATCTATTTTACCATTACTACATCTGCATTATCAATCACCTTTCCATCGTCATCCAGTAATATATTTTTATGTAATATAGCATTTTATTAAGTATTGTTTTTTTTCGTATATTACCACAATTTATATCAAACTTTTACATTTTTGTTGTAAAAATTTTGGGTTTTACTTGTTTATTTTTTAAGAAGCGTAATTCAATTTGGGACGTCTATTCTATAGATTGCTTCTTCTCAGATTTATCGCTGTTTCAGTATATTTTTATTTATTAATATAATATGTATTATTATAATCAATCTGCATCAATTGGCATCTTTTATAATGTGACCGATAAAATTGTCACATAAATAATGAAACTATAAAAAAGTAAAATTGTTAACTATATTAACATTAACGAAGCATACCTGTAGGTATTGTCAAATAAAATATTTATACAAGTAGATGTATTGTACACAATCCATAATAAAGAACACACTTTCTGATGTGTCTTATAGCATTTTCACATCTTTCATATAGAAATTTTATACATGTTTATATAAATAGGCTTTAGTATTGACTAAATGTAAAGTTATATCTTAGTCGTTATTAACACATGATCGATTTTGTTTTCAATGGCAGCTTCAGATAAAATATTGATGCTTTACGTCTTTCATATTATTTCGTAATCATCAATAACTCATCTATCGTATGTTAAAATCTAAAATAAAATTTAAATATTTTTTTAAATTTTAATCAATTCCATTTCCCATCTTAAAAAATAAAGTTAATATAAAAATAATCATATAAATCAACATTTTTTAATTATAAAATAAATTGACCATCTCATATTACGCCTAACTACCTAATATATATATACATACATCCATGTATAAATAAAGAAACCATAAGATACGAACTGGAAGATTTCCGAATTGGCAGAGCATAGATAATGAAATTCTGGAACCAAGGGGAGATAGGCATTACGCTTCTTGAAAGTAAAGTTTTCCAGATAGATAAAACTACCACTAAACTTTTGCCATTTTGTGTTCGCAAGAATGAAGTGTGAAACGATAATTTTAAATAGTTAGATAATATCCACTTTAAATAGTTAGAATGACTTATTCAATATATAATAATTTAGTTAATAATATATAATAAATAAGAATACATACATCCAATACGAGAAAAAAAGAAACAGAAAAAATATTTACGTATTGCAATAATTTTTAATAATTTAATCGGATCCTGCTCTAAACTCGGCAACACTACGCGACTCCTTTGCCTCACTCAGAGTATTGCACCTATTCAATCCTTCGTAAAATATTGACTTCTGTGCAGCTGTAATTTTAACACGTTCCATTAATTTCGACATCGTTCTTATGTTTAACCAGTAAAGGTCAATCAACACCTTATTTATACATTAGTATATTATGTTACACTTGAGAATCGTCCTCATTGCACGCTTCTGGAGTTTTTACAATTGATTCATATCATCCTAAATGCAATATAATAGTACTATACTGTAATAATTAAAGTGTGGTAGTACAATACAATTACAAAGTACAAAACAAGTACAATTTTGACCAGCAGTATAGCACGAAGCATGCACGGGTCGACTGCGAAGCGGTAAGTCGCGGTTCGAACCCTGCTGGCGCTAGATACACTGCTGTGATCAAAAAGTCCAATATCGATCTGTGAACTATGGGGAAGGCAACGGGAAACCACCCCATGAATTACACTCCCAAGAAAAGTCATCTTAGCTTCGGCCAAGTTTATGATCGCTAACATCCGGTAACGGATAGGCACCTGAAGAAGAAGAAGAAGTACAATAATTGTATTATACAGAATGTCCCCGTGACTATAGTAAACCTTTAAGATGGTGATAGAAGACACTTTTCTAAGAGATATTTTTAAATAAAATTTTTGTCCTAGTCCAAACCTTTGGGGTACCCTTCTTTAAATCAATTTTTTGTATTTCTACCTTCAAACGGCAATGCACCGTAACTATTGATTTTATAATATTAATAAATTAGCGATTTTTTAAAGATAATTTACTTATCTACAAACTAGTGTAGAACCTCCTATTGTATAGAATCAACGGATTTCGAGTTATGAATTAAATTAAGAGAAGAAATGTTAAAGTTTCATCGCGCTAACAACCATGCCAATGACCGTCTCATCCAGTTTTATACTTGTGCCAATAATTTTGAGTAACCGAATTACCACATTTTTCATCTCTGTCACTTTTTTTTTTAATAAGCATAGAAAATTTTTTGATTTTAATAATGCCATTACAATTCCAAATCATAATTGAATTAACTATATAAAGAAAAAATTAATTTAAGATAACCAATTTTGAGAAAACGGTTCATTTTACTATAAATTATTTATCTTGTGCCAATAATTTTGTGAGCCAGTGTATGAAGTTCTCTATTCTTTTGGAGTCGCCTCTCCATTTAAGTATCTTTCGTATAGAGATCGTAACATTTCTATTAGCTTCTGTGGCGCATTTCTTAGAAATTCCGGATGGATTCCTCTTGGTTCTGGTGACTTCTTTCGTTTTATTTTTAAATTTTATTGAATCGAAATTTTATTAGCTAAAAAGTTGCTAGTTAAACCGCAAAAGTTTTTATTAAAAGTGAATTAACTCCGGTGGTGCAGTTGATCTACTGACAACGTTCTTTGAGGAAATATTTATAATTTTAAATTATAATTATGTAATGATTGGAAACCTAATGTAAAACTATGTAAACTTAAACTACATAACTTCAAACAGTGCACAGGGGCGAATCTAGTACGTTAAGGTTAACTAAGATAATTATCGCACCCCCTCATTTGTCAATAAAAAGCTCCTGATTTTCTCTTAAATAGCACTAAGTTCAAATTTTTTTGTGACACGAATTAGCACAAACAGTACATACTGCAATTTAATACTTTTCTCTTTAAATTTTTCTTAATTTTTTTCTCCGGTTTTACTAGCTTCATAATATTAAGTAAGCAGCGCCGCGATATTCTTTTAAAGGGCACGAGGCACAAACTTTTTTTCTGGCACAAATTAGCGCAAACTCTGCATTAAATAATCCCTTAGTTAGCATTTGATTCTGCCCATTTGATGTTGGCAGCTTAAGTGAGATATACTTTTAATAAACTCGTATAATATGTAAATGATTTTTATGAAAAATATATTCCAATAATGAAGTTTTCGTAAAAGAAATAACCAATAGCAATGCCGTAAAAAATGAGTTTATTAATATTGATTGTAGTAGGAAAAGATGTAAAAATGAAATTAAATGAAACATTGTAAATTCGGTAAAATAAGCATAAGACGTATCAAATATTCACGATCTCCGAAGATAAATACCATAGAAACGGTACGGTGATTAGGCAAACTTATATAAACAGAGCAAGAAACTCGAGGAATGAGTTGTGCGCTTCACTGACGATTCAAACAACTGGAAAATGAATTTCCTTCATCGTATCCATCCCAGTTAATTTACGACTCGAACTGTTTATAGACAGATATAAGCCATATATACAAGATCAATCGGGTGCCGTTGAAGAAGCCAGTCTTGCAAGACGCAGATAAGATTTATACGGAACACTTAATACCACAACTACTTTACTTCTCGAGGACTTTAAAATTATTACACGAAAGGAACCTTGTCTCGTTATTATAAATATAACTCACCAAGATTGAATTCTAAATTGCGTTTCGTTCTAACTATAAGAAGATAGATCGAGGTTGGAGATTGCATTCGTTTAATTTACATAAGAAAAATTAAAATTTCCCAAATTGAAACTGCCTGTTACACATAAATAGAAATAGTTTTAGTTTATGAAAAGGCAGAATTTGAAATTCCCCACCTTTATGCACATAAACTGTGTATATCTCGCTATTACCATCAGGACTCACGTGAAGCTTTTGCAGGTCATCTATCATCGGTAATCAGGGGCGACCGAGCGTCGAACACTCCACGCCTACCATGCTGAAATGTTCCGATAGTGCAGTACCTTCTCGTGATTTATGTTTTGATTTACTAACTGTCCCGTTACTCATACAAATTTTTCCTCAAAACTGATACGAATATGCTTTCAAAATATTAGAAATATCAAATATGTAGTACATATTATACGTATGTATGTATGTATGGATGTGTGTATGTAGTACTACTGGGTACTTTTAGTTATTAATATTAATAGTATGTACATATTACGTAAGTAGGTAATAAAGTACAACATAAATAAAAATTTTAATAATTATTTATCAAAACCATAAAATAAAATTTTTGGTTAAACCCTCATTGAATTTTCCTAACTAATTTTATAATGTATACAATTGCACTACCATAATGGAATAATATTGTGAACAGTGCGACTCAATCGAAAAGCTGTCTAACGCTAAATTGTAATTTGTAACGGTGTTGAGCATTTACATTTATAATTTTATTGATAGCATTGTGTATTCTTAATGATTTAATTAACAAATTCGTTTACCATAATGTGAATAATTATTTAACAGTGGACTCAATCAAACTGTCTTTAAATAGCAATTGTTAATATTGTATACAAAGTAATTGCAATTCATTTCTAACATTTATAAATTGATTTATTTCGTAAAAATTTGCTTTGTGGCTATTTGTAATGATACTTAATTAACCAAATAACGTTGGCATACGACAATAAAGCTAAATAATATTATGATTAAGACATGGTAGTACAGTAATAAATTGATAAAATGTAAAATTAGAAATTGATTTAAAATATTGTGCAATATCAAAAATACATTGCAATTCTTTCTAACCAGGTTTTTGTTAAAATTGATTTATCCCGCTTCGTAAAAAAGTGGTCTTTTATGGCATCAAAAATTGTGTGACATGATACTCTTTGCCAAAGCGGTAACTTTGGCATATAACGATAAATGCTAAATAATATGCGATATAACGATTGGTGCAGACAGTAATAAGAAATTGCTTAAAATTGAATGAAAAATGTAGAACATTAGATATAAAATATTGCAGAGTTCAACAAAAAGCAATTACCTAATTTTTCGTGTCTACTATGTAAACGCTCGTGTCTAACGTATTTTAACGTAGTAGAGTCTCGCTAATCCGAACTGCGTAAAACATAACGCCAACTTTTGTTAATATTAGCGAGTTTACATAAACTACAGCTCCACCAAGATAACAATAATTTCGGAAAATATGCAAACTAATTTGAATAAGCCACTGAACGTCGAATTAATTTTCAAGTATTAGGTAAGGGAAAAGTTTGTGGCGTTTTCCGATAAATGGCATCACTTGCAAATAACTCAGGAAACACATATCGCAACGACACCACTAAACGCACGTTAGAATGGTGACACTTTGAGCGTTACTTTGAGTGTACAAACATCGAAAGTAGTGCAGTGGTTGGAAAGTTGTTTTGCGTTTGAAAATGGAGAAAAGTGATGAAAATTGCACTATATTTTGCAATATTATTACGACAAAGGGAAGAACGCAGCGCAGGTTTGTGAAAAAATGTGTGCTGTGTACGGTGAAGATACTTTATCAAAATCTGCTGCGCGGAAATGGTTCGCTCGCTTTCTATTGAAAGGGAATTGTCCACCATGAACACTTCCAGTTGGTCAGACGATTGATTCTCAACTTTACTGTGGACATCTAGAGAGATTACGCCAGGCAATCGAAAGAAAACGGCCCGAATTGAATAATAGGAAAGGTGTTATTAACGCATGACTACACACTTCTTTGATGACCTGTCAAAAATTCCGAGAGCTTGGTTGGGAAGTTTTGATGCATCCACCGTATAGTCCAGACATAGCACCTCGTGACTATCACTTGTTCCGATCTCTGCAGAACTCTCTCAATGGAACTAAGCTGGTTTCAAAAGAAGCCTGTGAAAACCACTTGATTTAGTTTTTCAACAAGAAACCGCAGAAGTTCTTCACCGATGGTATCATGGCTTTAGCCGAAAAATAGCGAAACATTGTCGGTAATAATGGATCATATTTGGTTTAAATAAATTTATTTTCTAACCATAAGAAAACCAGTTGAATTTTACTAAACAAACTCCAGGAACTTTTTCCCTTGCCTAATATTATACATTCGGTTGCAAAAGTTACAATTATTGCGTATGTTCACATATTTGTCGTAGTTGTTTTCCTATATTCAGTTGCATATTTGAGCTTTATGTTATACGAAATATTTTAAAAAATTACAAGTTTAGTAAAATTTGAAAATATTCCCACTTACATTTTAGTCTAGGACCCCTTGCGCATAAATGGTTTCGTCTTTTCAAGATCTCATCAGCTAAAAAAATAATAAATAATAAAAAATTAATAAACATTTGCAATTATTTGAGCTTTATTGTCTACAAAAAAGTGTTCTTTTTAGAACAAATCTTCATAGCTATATATTTAATAAACCATTTTACTTTATTTAATTAAGCACACTTTGTAAGTAAGTACTTTTTTTAGGTTATAATGCACTTGTATACTCATAATTTGTGAATAATATCAAATAGGTAATAATCGTAATGTAGTGTAATGTAATTGTATTTATATTATTATAGTTTTAAAAGAAGCCAAACAAACAGAGAAAACCGTTCATTCCGAAGCACGGACCGTTATTTTGTAGGTAATCGAATTTTTTTATCGTCAAAATCTACTGGGCAATGGCTATTTCCACTATTACAACAAGGCTATGAACTTGTTGCTGTAGCAACAGGAAAATCCTTAAGTATTATAAATATAATTCGTAAGGAAAGCAAATCTGCAACTGCAAGTACTTCTTTATTAAAAAGTCGAAGTAAGAAGCAAAAAACTGCTGCTGTAAAAAAAATCGAATTGAATGAGGTATTTTAAAATTGATTTTTATAAATAATATTTTAATTTAAGGTGTACTACGTAGAACTGTTACCAAAATTTATGCAGTAGATCGTCAAGTTCCAACATTGTTGATGTTAGTGGAAAAAATGAAAGATAAAGTTAGTTATAAAGGAGGACGGAAAACTTTACGGTAGCAACTTTTAAGTAATGGTTTTTATTTTAAAATGTGTCGTAATAAACGAGTACTTTTAATGGAAAGATAAGATATTGTAGCGTGACGTTCTTGTTATTTGAGAATATTGAAAGAAATAAAGAATGAAAATAAAAAACCTGTTACATTTTTGGACGAAACATACATTCATCCATCATTACAATCTTCTGCTGGGATACCTGGGATTATCAACCTTGGACAATAGAAGAAAGTATCTTGACCTTTGCTTCTTTTTTAAAATTTGCAATGGCTTGATAGATAGCCCAGCTTTGTTATCCAAAATTAACTTCTGGACTCATCGCCACTCTGTTCGGAATCCGCACTTGTTCCGGTCGGACTTTCATCGAACTGACTATGGATTTTATTCACCAGTTGCAAGACTACAGAACCTTGCTAATAAAAATCAACTTGACTTTTTTGTTAGCTCTTTGGCAAAATTTAAATCGCAACTAAGGCTAGTGTTTACACCCTAGTTTGTTTTACATATTGTTGTTTTCTTTTGTTTGCATTTTGTTAATCTTTGTATTATGTATAGGTAAAAGGATAATTCCGTTAAATAAATATTATTATTATTATTATTATCATGAGTAAACGAGAGGTCAACCGCTAGAGGAAATCGTGTACAATTAACTTCACACCTCACGTACTTCATCATAATTCTCCATACTTCTTAGTACTTCATATAATTCAGCAGTAATTCACGGGACTTCACGTACTTCACCTACTTCATCGATACTTAATTGTATTACACGTACTTCATCGGTATTTCAGAGACTTACCGAGATTCCAAAATTTGTGCACTGGAGGGTGTTCCACACCCCCCAGACCCCCCGGATCGAGTAGTTTATTTCTTATCAAAAGTAAACTGAAGATTTCCCGTTGCAGAGGCACTGAAGGATGTTCCACACCCCAGATCTCCCGGATTAAGTAGTTTATTTTTTATCAGAGGTAAACTGAAGATCTCCCGTTGCAGAGATCTACCCCTAGGGGGTACGGAATTTATAATTAACCAGTTTATATTTAATTGTGAGATTACGAATTAAACACATTTACTTGGCCATAGCTAATTTTAATAAACTTGAAATCATCATCTTCAAGTTTTAGGCCTGTGGAAGAACTTGAGATATTATGTTTAAATATTTATGTAATTCACTTTAATAAAAATAAATTATTTAAATCGGTGGTCTAGAGGGTGTTCCACACCCTCCAGTGCCTTTGAACGGAAATCTTTAGTTTACTTCTGATAAAAATAAACTACTCAATCCAGGGGTCTGGGAGTTGTGGAACACCTTCTAGTGTCTCTCCAACAGGACATCTTCAGTTTACTTCTGATAAAAATAAACTACTCGATCCAGAGGGTCTGGGGGGTGTGAAACACCCTTCAGTACCCAAATATTACAATGCAGGCAAACACATTAAAGGTTTGAAAATTTAGTAGAAACTCTCCGCTACCGTTTTAGTTTTCTAAAAAATTATGACATATTCTTGGGGGCAACAAAAAAGGGTAAAGCGAAAATAAATTATGTACAATCATGCACAAACGATTATTAAGATTATTTTCAAAATTGGGAGGGGGAGCTAGCATGCCTCCAGCCCCCTCCCAACTAATTTTCTAAATAATTCAAAAACCAAAAAGGTCCAACCGAAAATAAAGAAAGCACAATAGATTTTGACTTTTTGAATTAAAAATTCGCAATGGACGGGGACTGAGGACATGCACCTTATCCAAACTCATCCAATCAGACCACAACGAAATAACCAAGCACACATCAAAACAAAAACAAATCAAACACCTGATTGGTTATTTCGTCAATTTAACTTTAATGTATTTTAACTGATAGATAACTATAGTTGAAGAAATCGGGCATAAAAAGATAGTTTAAACTGTATTATCACATTCTGGAGCCGTCTCTGTAAAACCGGGACAATCGCGTTATTTTCGCTTTTTCTTGAGCTACCAAACCTCTATGATATTCAAACAAATGAGCTAAAAAAAATTACAAAATTAATTAATGAAATCTAAGTTTAATTTAATTATTTGGTTACTATTAAACTAGCAACCACCAAAACTTTTAATTAGTAAAATAATGACCGCCAAAGGTCTATTCAACGTTTAAGATAAATAAATGTTAAGAAAATCCACTGATGTAAGTTAATTTGCTATCAAATAATTATTATTGAATACACATAAACATACACATTGACCGTAGCGCATGCGCATAAGCTAGGTTCAACTTTATGTAATTCGCCAAAAATTTACTAATTTCATGATACTTCGCTTGTACTTTAATATACTTAACACGTATTTTACCTACTTTACCAGTACTTCAAGTACTTCACAAGTACTTCATGTACTTTACATGAGATTTCATGTACTTCATGAGATGTGTACAAAAATTCAGCAGTGGTTAACCCTTGGGATTAAACAAATGTAGGCAATCCGATGAAGAAGCAGGAGTTTACAAATGAAAGGTACGGGAATAAAACCTGAATGTTTTTAACATTTTTTCTCTTAATTTAATTTACAACTCGAATTCCGTTGATTCTAGACAGTAAAGGGTTATAACCTAATTTGTAAATAAGCAAGTGATATTTAAAAAAGTTTTAATCCATTCAATCTAAAAAATTAATAATATCGGAGCTATGGCCATTTGAAATCAGAAATTCAAAAAATTGCTTTAATGGAAGGTACCCCGCAAGGGTTTAGACTTGGACAAACATTTTATTTAAAAATTTGTCTTAGAAAAGTGTCCTTTATCGCCACCTCAAAGGTTCTCCACAGTTATGGAGACACTCTGTATATCTTTGTCAAACATAATCCACATCGTGCAAATCTATTACATGGAGTTTTGTTTTAGTATGTAGTTAATGAATTATGCTCAACAAAGCAAAAACCTGCTGACTTAATATCAAAAATCTATTTTCATCATAGCTCTCAATTTTCAGTTACTAGTAACATGTCTTGCCTATTGTTAGACATCATCGACCGTGCTAATAATATTCTTTCTAGAAGAAGAATTTTTTAATCTCAAAACCTTTCAAACCTTGCACTAAATAATTTTCCAATTACTTTAGAAAATAATTGAGATATGAAAATCAATCAATTTTTTTATTTGACTTATGCCCGATTTCCTCACTCATAGTTATCTTCAAGTTAGCAAACTTCAGGTTAAATTCAATTCAAGTTAAAAAAAACAAATCAATCATCTGATTGGCTATTTCGTCAATTTAACTTAAAGTTAGCTAACTTGAAGATAACTATGAGTGAAGAAATCGGGCATTAGAGATGTATACTGGTTTATACCGCCAGATGTTCTGTAAGTTATCCATTTTGTATTTCATAAAAGGTACCTTCAGTTTGGTTTTAAGTAAAATTATGTCAACATGTTTGGATGTAAACTAAATTTTATTACTTGTGAAAAGATAACTAACATAAGGAAAGAGTTACACTATACTTGCCCTAGTCAACGATTGTTTTGCGGAATCTGAACATTTCCCAAAGCAAAATTACAGATTTTTTTATTAGACGGATTGATAGAATATCTAAGTATATGTATTTGTCTTCGCTTGCGCGAATAATCTTAAAAGCAAGGTTAATAAACTTACCTTGTTATTCCATAGAGCCACTCAATTATTTATGGTTGGTTTCCCGTTACCTTCCTCATAGTCCACAGATCGATATTGAACTTTTTGAACACAGCAATGTATATTTAACGCGAGCAGGATTCAAACCGCGACTTACGCTTTTAGTTGACCATGTATGATTCACTCTACACTGCTGGTCTTGTCATGGTTTCTAACTTTTGAGGTAGGTGTTGGAATATTAATCTAAAAATTATCTGTCCAAGTGTAAAATGGTCTGTAGAAATGAAAGATAGAACTCGCATCTCCTATATTATATGTATCTTTACGTCGACATATCATGGGTTAATGGGAATTGTTCACAATTTTACAATTAAATTTTAATAAAACTAAGGTGTTTTAGAGTATGGAATGATATTGAACAAGCAGAAAACAAATTTAATATTATTTTAAACTCTACATTGAAACCCCTTAGAAGGTACAGATAAATGGAGACATATGAGCTTTTTGTAGCAGTGCGAAATTCCCGAGATTACATATTCGTAGATGATGAGCTGACATGAAAAGAGCACGCCCAAGTGGTAGCAACAAGTTAAAACGTGAGATCGTCTATGGATTGTTACGAGGCGGCCTTACAAAGTGTGCGTCTTTCCCGGACTCGAACCGGGGCGCCTGACGTTAGCAGTTGATCGAGCTAACAATCAGGCCAATCACCGTCTCTATTATTTTTACAATTATTCTTCTTCTTTCGGTGCCTATCCGTATTCGGATGTTGGGGTCAACTTAGCTGAAGCCAAGCTGACATTACTAGAAAACATAATAAAAAAATGGGGTGGTTTCCGTTGCCTTCCTATGGTCCACAGATTGATATTGGACCTTTGATCACAGCAGTGTATCCGACTCGACTAGGAATCGAACCACGGTCTACCGCTTTAAAGTCGGCCGGTGTATGCTTTACGCTACACTGCTGGTCACAATTATACTAAAGTGTATTTAGTTTAGACTAAACTAACGCGGTGGTCAATTTATATACAGAAGTGCGTTTTGTTCATAAATAAAAATTGCTATTTGTTTTCGCATCACTTTTAAGGAAAATCACTATCCTACAAGTATAGATTACAAAATACCACATCATCGATTAATAAAAACGGAAAAAACTGTTATTATTCTTACATAAAATGCTACCATAAAGCTACCAAATTAAATTAAAATAATAAATACTCTTCAGGACTACGAAAAGGCTGTAGTATATGAACTTTTAATTGAGAAGGAACCCTATGATATGAAAGATTTTTTGTGAATTCTGCTTTATAACTGATTTTTGTACAAATGTTGGACATTTTCTCTTTTCATGTGCGCTTTACAATGAAGGTACATTTTCTTAGAAAATAAATTTATTTTTTATTATTATTAATAAATATTATTTGACGTAGAAAAGCTACCTTCTCAATTTTGTAATTTATTAAACAAGGAAAATATAGAAAAGTTAATAAATGTCGTTAGTGCACAGATCATTAAACTTTAAAAATTTTGGTGTTAAATAAAGAAGGCAATGAAAGGTGTAATTGATAACAGATGATCGTCTACAGTTTTCCATCGAGTTGCTTGTTCAATGGATGTTGAGTGTTTTATTCATCAAATATCCATCACTAACTCAATTAAACATGGGGCGAGATTCGATTTCTTCCATTGAGTGCTTCACATGGATGCTTATATAAATATATTTAAACCTAGATTATCAAACGAGTATTAGAATGTAGTCGACTACCTAATATAATTATTATTATTAAAAAATATATTGTTCGTAACCTGATAACGTTACGATTTCCGAGAGATGGTACCCAGTCACCACTTTATATAATTTGTAATAAGGTAGGTAATAATTTATTAATATCGTATATTTATTAATAAAGGTACCTATTTCGTTTGAATAATTCTTAATCTAGCAAAATTTGCTTTATTTATTGGTCCTTAATTCTTATAAATAAATTATTACCTTATGTTTTTGTATTTTGTTTATTTATCAATGCAAACATTGCAAAACTTAATTAACTTGACTTTATATTTATGTACTTCATACTTTATAGTACTTAGGCGCAATAATATAATAGTATCTCTAAAATGTCGATAGAACAGAAATACTACATACATGATATGTATAATAAGTAGTGTAATAAATATTATTATAAATAGCAGCAATGTGTCTTCTAAAATCATAATTTTTGCTAATTTATTATACAAACGTCAACCTTGAGTGCGGCCCTTTTATGGCAATTTTAACAATGACACCCGTGTTAAAAGACCTTAGCAGCTGCTGTTGTGAGTATTTGGGGTTGTTGTTAATGCTTTTGTCGGACATCCTTGTCTCAATATGTTAGGTATGTAAACGTCTACAGGATGATTAGTTATCCTTATAGGTAAACTTCAAAAGCTTTATTTAGTTTTGACATCAAAATACCGCGCTGTTAACACACTTATTGATAAATTAACAGCCGGTAACTTTTTATAACTTTTAATAATCTTCCTTTCACGTTAAGATATAGTAAAATTTTAAATATATTAAGTAATTCTTGGTGAACTTCTGTAATTATTATCAAACCATGTAATAAATAGTATTATAATACACTTAAAAGAATTCTTCACACTACTAGAATCAGTTATACGACATTCATGTACGTACTTTTTCTTATAAAATTAAAAACGTATTTTATAATAAATATTAGTAGTTTTTTATTCTAAATATTGTTTATATCATGCGAAATATTAAACTTATACGTACCAGCTTTTGAATAACTCTATAACGGAGGGCAGAAAAACAAGTACCACTGATTTTATTTACTTTTCTATTCAATTTCTATCAAATCTAGAGCTTTGAAATTTTGCACAGTAGTGCATAAGGTGGTCCAATAGATGCAAAAATTAGTTTTTACAGTCCCACTTTTGCGGGAGTAAAGTACTATTTTTTTTTCGCAAATGAAAGAAATCGCCATCATCAAGGAGGCGACAGGAATGGTTAGTATGACTAATGCCCGTTTTCACCAACGAATTCCTTAACTTTGATATAAGAAACTTTTATGTAAAATTTGGTTTTCACCAAGCTCTAAGAATTCCTTAAGGTGTAAAGAAATCCCTAACCTTAGGTAATTCTTAACACCTTAAGGAATTCTTAGCGCTTGGTAAAAACCAAATTTGACATAAAAGTTTCTTATGTCAAAATTAGGGAATTCCTAACGTTAGGAATTGGTTGGTGAAAACGGGTACAAGAGGAATACATTTTTGACTCGGTTTTTTGATATCTAGCGTCGTTTTCGAATTATTTCAAATTCAAAGTCTCAAATTTAGTTATTGACCAATGTAATTTATCATTTATGTAGACAAATTGTGAAAAATAGTATGCATATATACCTCGGGACTAAGGCGACTTTTCATCCCGTGTGAGGTTCATCCCTCACACGCGGGGTGAAAAGTGGTACCGTAGTACCATAATTTATAATACATTATTATTTAAAAAAGTGCTTGAAGAAAAAAAAGCTGTCACTTGTCGCGCATAAAATCTATGCATAATATACTATTGCTATTAATTTAATATAAATTTAATTAAAGACAATTTTAGAAAAAAATAAATTATATATTAATAAAATTAAAAAAAAACAGGCTTATATTGACTAAAAAATGTGAACTAAAAAGTTAAAGATAAATTTAAATTTTTGTCATGGTGCACTATGAAATTCTTATACGGTTGGGGCGCTCAAAATATTAATTTAAAAACTAAAAAGAAAGATTTTGAGCATCTCAAACTAATTAATACTATATTTATAGGGCACCGTGACAAAAATTTATTTTTTAATTTTTAGTTCACATTTTTTTTTATTTTGTATATTATGACAGTTAGTATAAGAAATACAAAAGTTGTATTGTGTAAAAAAAATTGAGAAAAATTTAAAAAATATTATTTTATTAATAGGCTGTTGACTACATCCCTCTCTGTTGCGAGTATTAACCGTCGTAGGGGTTGTGGCTAACGGCCGTATTCAGAGACAAGTATTTAACACTTACTAATAGGAGTACTTAGCACCAAATTTGAATTTTATAACCGCATATTCGATGTTTATAGAACGGAAGAACTTGGTAAAAAAACAAGTTTTTGTCAAATGTTGGTCAAAAATAACACTTTTACGAAGTATTTTTGAACTCTACGTTTTTGTGGCAATGAAATCCAAAACCAACGCTTAAGCATTAGTAAGGAGTAAGGACTAAATATTTGTCTATGAATACGGGAGTTAATTAGCCATTCGTGATTGGAAAGAAAAGGTTAAGCATGATATTTCTTGGAAATTAGATTTTACAATTAGTATAGAATACGCTTGATTTTCTGTCGGGTTCACCAATTTGGCGAGATGATGTGCGGTAAAAACATTCCACAATCTGGATTCAAAACCTGGATTACTATTTGGAAATACGCGCAATATATTATGTATATATATGTATAGTATTATGCACGGATATCCTGCATTCGTTAGTAATAGGGATGTTGCATGATTTTTGAAGTAAATTTTTTATACACTTTAGGTTCTGGTAAACAGCACTGCATAGATAAAAAGTTCAGGTGACCTTCAGTTTTCTCAAAAAAAAATTATAAAAAATGATTTTTGAAACCGTGTTTTTAGCGCGAATGACGTCACAAACTATTTTTTTTAACAACTGACAACACAGCAAATGCAGTTTGTGTTGATAATGTAACCTAGTATAAAGAGCTTGTGTAAAAATTGAAAATGAATTTTAATAAAAACACAGTAAACTCGGAATAAACCATTTTTCCTATAATTGTTTGTGACTACAGTTTGTATTAAAATAAATATTATATTAATAAAAAATACAATTTAAATGGTAAACGTTACATTGTTTACAACTGTCAAATACAAGTCAAATATTTAACTGTCAGGTCTTTGCGACGTTGTAAAATTTCCATAAAAACGTTCGGGATCACGCGTATGACGTCAGAGGCGTAATCGGCTGACCGATTCATTTTTGATTTTCTCAGCGCAGACCGCATTTCAAAAATTTTTATTTCGGTTATATATTTCGTTTGATATTATTTTCAAAAATTAATAGGAGTTATCCCTAAATTCGATACCGTGCAACATCCCTATTCTAGAACATTCAATAGTCTCTACCAACAAAGTGGTAATGGAATTTAACTTTTTACTTTGTAAAAAATGACACTGGTTAGACATTTAAACAGACTTGAGGTCAAAATAACAAAAAATGACCTTATGTGAGCAAAATAAACAAATGTAACATACGAATACGAGTAGGTATTAATATTTAAAGAGCAAAGAGCAACTAGGTAATACATACATAAGTAACTTCTTATGCATAATAGAATAATTTTATTGTTTTATCTATTTGTTGTATTTTGTCGTGATATATTATTCTCTTTCCTTTTAATTCTTTTTCTTTAATACTTAATGTAACCTATATACATAAGTATATCATTGATTGAATTAATTATTAAAGTACTAAATAACTTACTGTCCATCATAGTAGGTACCTACCTGCATATACTTTAATTTAATAATTACATGATAGTAGTGTAAATACCATTGTATACCATATAAGTACGTATCACATAAATATAAGCAGCATTAGAAATTACCTCGGATAGGTAGTACATAAAAAAAAATTGGAAGTCAAGTGAGAATCATTGAGTAGAGTTGGTTCAGTGACCAGCAAATGGAGTGCACAGAACTGGAGGTAAACAAATCAAACTATAATCGAATCACCGCACAGAAAGACCTACAAACCAAAGTTTTCGCTTTACTTCACCTCCTTTTATACTCGACAATAATAATTGAAGTGGCAAAAATTTAAATTACATCTATAAGGGTTTAGAATAAATGAAATTCAACCAATAGTATACCTATAATAATTTGTTGGTTTGTTAGTGAGGTGCCATTCTCCCTTTATACCCTTAAATAGATCGGTAATATAATACTTATAAGATAAAAATCAGTTAATGGTTAATTTGGCAGATATGTAACATGAATTCAAAATGACTGCGTCTTATTTTTTATTTATTTTCTTCAAGGTGGTCGACGTATCATATCGACTTTCTTACGTCATGTTGGTTAAATTAACAGGTGGTTTTTATAAAATATCCACTTTATCTATTGCATCTGTATGCATGCCTTGGTAGCTCAACAAATCAATATCGATTGTCGACATATTCAATTTCATTATTATTTTTTTTGTGGTTACATTTTATTATAAAAATGTATATTAAGAATGTACAACATTTAACTAGTTTGTACAACACTATAAAATTTAAACGTAGGTAACTGTATTCAATTTAACGTGAGTATATAATAATAGGTGCATGGGTAGATTTAAAAAAAAGATTTGTTCTTAAGCCAATACACAAACCAACAACTTTGTTATTTAACTTGCAAATTTATTTTCTATGTTATATGTAGATACAACATTATAATTATTATTATTATTATTATTACGAAGTTTAGGAAGCTCTATGTATTTATTTAACATTTTCTTTACATTTAAAAAACTTATTTTTATTACCTACCTACCTAGGAAAATTTAGTTAACTTTAATTAAACGGCACAATTTTTTGAAGATATTAGGTAGTGTGAATATTGTTAGCAGAGAAATATTTCACTTCAAGTGAGCCTTAGTCGATTTTTTTTAATATCATGGTGTTGTTTGGCTTTGTCGCCGAGATATGGGGTATCAAAGTTTTCAAAAACATATACATAAGGTGTTATGTATACGTTTTAACACAATTGATTCAATATTGGTAGTAAATCATGTCAATTTAAAGTAAAAGGTTTGTAATTACTATTACAATTTCACAAAACACACATTTTTTGAAATCTTAGACACCCCGTATCACGATGATGAAGCTTTGTTGGGCACACGAGACTAACACGAACTTTTAGCGTTACAATAAATAAAGAAATTATCTTTTCGTTAATTTCATCATTACGAAGGCACGGCAAGGGCTTGAACCTATAAAAAATTTTGTTCTTTAAAATTTTTGGATATTTTTGGTTAATTTTAACATTTACTCAATTTTATTCAGACAACTCAAAATATATTTGCAACTTATTTTTTCCCGAATTAATAGATAATGTACCTACTATACAAGTTCGTGAAGATCTACTAGGTATCAAAATAATCAGTGCATGTCAAGATAAAATAATTTAAATTGACTAACATTTTTCAGATATTTTCTAGGTTGCTGCTGTCTCAAAGTGGCTGTATTGCAACTAATACGTATGCCACTATTTGCGTTCAATTTTTAGCAGGTAACTTGAAGTATAATAATAAACAATAATGTTTTTTTCTATAAATCAACTTTTTTTGACCACTACCTATTGTACATTTTTTTTATTGAAGAAAACTAAATGTGGCGATGTTCAGGTGAAATACTGATGATTTTATTCGATAATAACATCGGAAAATTCTTCTAATGAACTCAAATAATAAGCATTTTAATAGTATGAACATAATATTGTTAAATGTATGCATAGGTACATAGAACAAAAATATACCCTGTCCATCGGACGATCGGATCAACGTGCGTAATTGGTCGATAGTTCAGTTTTGTACAAAAACTTATGTTGATACCTACTATTATCCATATAGCTACATAATATTATTTAATAATCTCATATCTTACAGAAAATACACGTGTATTATGAGGCGGTCTTGACTTTTGCCGCGCCTTTTGGGTAGATAAGTTACAAACCACTCCTATCCCTAACTAAAGCCCCTCTTCGTATGCGTTAACACGACACCTATTATGTTAAATTTATGCCATATCAAATCGTTTAACTTATATTACAAAAGTCAGCGCTTCACACATTGAAAAATTTACATATTTTCATTCATAATTTTATTATGTTACTATTTCAGTTTTCTCAAAAAGCTGGCTAGCTCATATAACTATGTGCTTCCATCTAATTTAAACCTTTGTCTCAATTTTTTTCAATACTTCATTAACAAGCCAGCTCCTAGCTCCAAGCTAGCTTCGAGACCGAATCTTGCTTCGATGAATTTTCAAAGTGCAAATTTCATATTGTGGCTTCCGACGCGACGTTTCTATTACTTTTAAGTACATAATATGTACTACTATAAAATTATGATAATAATTTTCAGGAAACGGCTTATGATCTCGCCAAACTAACAAAAAATTCAAATAAACAAGGAGGTGGGTAATAAATTATAACTTTTGATCTAAAAGAAATTATTCCTACAATTATATATAGTACTACTTGTACACTTACAATTTATAGTGTTAAAATAAAATTTTTAACTACAATAGGTATTTGCTCTAAATTTTCGCTTTTTCGCATCGCCGTTGTATCGCATTGCCAATGTACGGGTGGTTCAAATTCGAAGTTCCTTATGGGAAATTCGGTAACCATAGGAGATATGGAAAATGGATGGCGCATCCTCGATCTCTTTTTGAGAAAAGCTTAATGGTGAAAAGCGGATATCGATATCTTTTTCGTTTTCGAGTTATGGCCAAAGTTCGCTTTTTCGACTTTTCGTTAAATGTCGATATCTCGGTTGTTTGTAAAGTTATAGAAAAATATTTATACCTTCTTCAGACACTTTTTAAGGAGAATAAACTGGGCTGAAGGATTTTAAATATCTTCATTTGTTTCCGAGTTATAATATAAAGTTGTGTTTTTAAATAGAAACCATAGTTGGCTATGACATATTTAAATAGAGTTTTTATTCTCTTTTCAATTATATATAAAATGTGGAGTCTATTATTTCAGTTTCATCCCGTTATATTAAAAATGTTAAATTAAAATAAATAAAGATCGGAAAATTAAAAGTTGGCTATGTCAGAACAAAACACTATACAAAATAATTATTGACATCTAAAACGATGTTCTTCAATTGTTTTGGTACCTATTTCTGTTTTGAACCTATTTATTAGTTCAACCATCCGTTGCGTGGAAGTAAATCGGAAATGCAATTTTCTTTGTTTAAATTTAGGGGACGGGTAAGAAATCCGTCATTCGATTTTGACTATTTTTAAAGTGGATTCTCAAATATGACGGTCTAATTAGCATATAAAAAAATTTAAATTTGCGGATTGTTCACAAATTTTGAAAAAACGGTTTTAAAAATTTATTAACAATGCAATTTACTCATGGGCTCTTTTTAAACTGCACCCCCCACCAAAATTAAAACTGGTTATGGTGACAGTAAATATACCAGAATCTCGGTTTTTACAACGAATTATGAAAGATAATGGTGTAATTAGCTAATAAAAAAAATTAAATTTGTGATCGAACAACTAATTTAAGAAAAAAATCACTTTTTGTGTGAATTCGACTTCTGATGTAGTTACGCTGTCAAAACCGCTTGTAGCGCCCGAAGCGACCCAGAGAGTTTTACTTACTAAAAACATCCCCCAAGTATTTCATCTTGTATGTACTTACATGTATTTCTTATGGGAAAATTTCTATATTCAAAATTAAATTGTGGCCTTATTACAAGTCCGGCAACTTTCATCTTTACCTTAAAAGATTCGTATTTTTATGCTCTTTCGTTTGGTTGAACCATTTTTATAGGGAAAAGTGTATTTTCGAAGACGGGTTTCTTACCTCGACCCTAAATTTAAATCCTTTAGGGTCAGTTGCATAAAGATAGGTAAAAGTTAACCCAAGGTTAACCTTAAGGTTAATTTACTAGCTGGTCGGAAAGGCCAAAGGAGAAGTTAACCCTGTATTAACTCTAGCTAGAGTTTGTACAATCGGCTTTTATATATGTAGTTTAGCACCGGAAGAAATCCCTTAAAGGTCAGTAGTATAAAGATTAAATAAAAATCAACCTAAGAGTTAGCTCACGATTTATTTAACCAAAGAAGTCAAATTTGAAACTAACCCTGGGTTAACTCTGATTTAAAAGTTTGTAGAGAGTTAGCAACGCATTTTCAGTTCTGAATAAAACAAGGACTATGGTAATAGAGGTGAAGTTTATTTTAATTTTCATTCCAAGTTCAGTGAAATCTATATATGCCAAAATTTCAAAAGCTGGAATCGTGTTGTCAATGATCAACACAGGGGAACCGCCGCGTCGTTTTAATATGCCCTCCGAAACACGAAAACGAGTATAACAAATATTTAAAAAAGTTTTAATTTTAAAATTTTAAATCAAAACGGTGGCTTCAGTTGTGTGATTTGTCATAAATAAATCTAGACAAATAATATATTATGTACATACATCCGTTACACTACATATTCAAAGAAGTAGCATAATACATCAGCCGAACCCGCGCTTTCTGTATAGAATATAAATGCAGGCACCGATTCCGGCCTGTAACATGGACTACATAAACCTTATCACGTGACCAGTTACGGCATTACTTGAAAGATTTAGACTTAGAGTTAGACTATCCTAGGATTTAAACCCGGTATACTTTATCATTCCTTGGGAGTGCAAATAAACAATAAGCATGATAGAAGAGAAGAGAAGAAGAGGAAGATGCAAACTGCAAGTAGAGCGTTTCATGCAAAACAAGAGTATACTGAAAGATAAAGAAATAGCTACAGGCACAAAAATCAAGATATACAAGTCACTAATAAGACCGGCAGTGACTTATGCGGCGAAGGTTCTGTGCCTGTAACAGAAAGAAGAAGAAGAAATGAAGATATTTGAAAGAAAAGTGTTGAGAACAATAATGGGACCAAAAAATGATGAAGGGGAGCTAAGAGCAAGAACTTTATGAACTTCGCGAAGTAATGTGCGGAGAAAATATTGTAAAATTTATAAAAGCTCAAAGAATAAAATGGTTGGGTCACATGATGAGAAGCACTAGCGGGGGAAGCATCGAAGATAATGACCCTATGGAATCCATTAAGAGGAAGACCAAAGAAAACATGATGGAACTGTATGACGGATGATTTGATGACTATGGGGTATAAAAATTGAAGACTGTTGGTTAACGATAGGACCAGATAGAGAGCAATTGTAAATAAAGCAAAATTTCACAATAAATTGTAATTTGCAATATGTTGATCAATGCTAATGATATGTATTATAGTAAAAGACTGATCCCCTTGAAAAAGGATTTTGTAAGTCAACTGGACAGCTCAATTCATTAATCTGAATGTAAAGCTAACTATCTAATCAAATAAATAATAAATACTTCAGCATTAGCAGTTATTTACTCTAGCTGCCAGGTCATGATCATCGTCGTTGCCATAAACTTGTATGTGCATAGGGAACAGCATCAAGAAAGAAGATGTAGGATATAACAAGTTAGGAATGCTTTTAAAAAACTGCGAAATATTTTCTCTAACTATGATTTTAATTTCAAGCTACGAACACGTACTATTTTGAAATACTGTGTTTTCCCCGTCTTATTGTATGGTGCTGAAGCATAGACTTTCATTTTAGATACATGCAAAAGAATTAACACCTTATTTTAAATGTGATTATACTAAAGAATCTTGGATGTCTCATATATACTAATCGATAATAAATAGTTTATTAACTTGTCAAATTATATGTTAAATAAAAAAAGTTTTCAAATTTGCAGTGAGTAAAATTTTAAAATTTTCCAATTTACATTTTTAGTTTAATGTTGTTTCGCAAATTTTAAAATTTCACTTAGCTTGTAAAAATTCAAAAACCTTTTTATTTAAATTTATATAATATGTATGTATGTATGTATGTATGTATGTATGTAAACAAAAGATATTAGATATATTATATTATATAATGTTACCGGCAATGTGGAAATTCCGGCAACGTGCTCACCACCAATTCACCAGACATTATGTAAAATAACTGGAACTATGGGTAATCTGCAAATTTACTACATTATTTTAGGCAATCTGCAAAATGTCTGATGCGCTAGTTAATTTGAAGCTTAGACATGTCTATTTCTCACATTGACTAGACAGTGTGCGCAATGCTTGATTCTGTCAAACTTTGTTGTTCAATATCAGTGATACATAATGGCGAGTGGCAAGAAAGAAATATTTTTAGAGAAACTAAATACATATTTTTATTGAGGAACAATAGAGAGAACATCATTAATATTTTGAAGGGTGTGGAAGACAAGGTAACAGCAAGTATTACAGATTAAAAAAACAGTATTATTAATTTATTTAGGTTTTTTAACAATGTTTAGTTTTGTTCATTATTTGTTGCAGAAATAAAATCTTTTCTAGCGATGTAACAAATATTTTTTTTTAATTTAACGCACAAATTTAAATGTCTTCAAATTACCTAGTCAATGTGAGAAGTAGATATTTCCAAGCTTCAGATTAACTAGCGTATCAGGCATTATGCAGATTGCCTAAAATAGTGTAGGAAATTTGCAGATCACCCATAGTTGAAGTTATTTTGCATAACGTCTGGTGAATTGGTTAGTTTGCGGATTGTCTAGTCATTCCGCACATTTCCACAATGCCGCGAACATATACATATCGCATCATAAACCAAGAGACTGTGCTTCTGATGCTGTGGATTATGGGAACATGATTAAAAATAATGTTGACAACCAAGAAAAATAAAATGAGAGAATTTTTAGGTAATAAAACAAAGAATCCCAGTTGCCGAAGAATTTCGTAGTTGAAAAAGTTTACACAATGATATGAAAGATGCGTAGGATCCCCATTTCAAGGTATTTTGTCAAGGGTAGCCTAATATCGATCGTTATCATCCAATAAGATCAGGTACATATAAATGTGCCCAAAATTTCTCAAATATTTTAGATAGGGTTGAGATCTGGCTTTCAGGACTATGTTTAGGATCATTGTATTATTAACAAACAAAATCTTTTTCCAGGTCAAGTTTTAGCAATGAAATTTTCAAATTCTCTTTATAAATGTCAAAATATTTATCATTATTCGCTATTTTAACAATCTTCTTCTTATTAGTGCCATATCTTTTTTAGACGTTAGCTATTCAACTTGGTCGAAGCCAAGATGAACCTTACTAGGGAGTATTATAATTTATGGGTGCTTTTCCCGTTGCCTTCCTCACAGTTCAAAGATTGATATTGGACCTTTGATCACAGCAGCGTATCCGACGTTATCATCCAATAAGATCAGGTACATATAAATGTGCCCAAAATTTCTCAAATATTTTAGATAGGGTTGAGATCTGGCTTTCAGGACTATGTTTAGGATCATTGTATTATTAACAAACAAAATCTTTTTCCAGGTCAAGTTTTAGCAATGAAATTTTCAAATTCTCTTTATAAATGTCAAAATATTTATCATTATTCGCTATTTTAACAATCTTCTTCTTATTAGTGCCATATCTTTTTTAGACGTTAGCTATTCAACTTGGTCGAAGCCAAGATGAACCTTACTAGGGAGTATTATAATTTATGGGGTGCTTTTTCCCGTTGCCTTCCTCACAGTTCAAAGATTGATATTGGACCTTTGATCACAGCAGCGTATCCGACGTCACCAGGACTTGAACTGCGATCTCTCGCTTTCTAGTCGGCCGGTGTATACTTTGCGGTATACTGGTGTATTTTATTTTATTTTTTATTTTACTTTATTATTATTTTATTAAAAATTTTTAACAACCGCGGATACATGCGGTCGTTAGTTCGAACTAACCTTAGTTCGATCTAAGCAAGTTTGCTTTTAATTTTATTGCACAGGTATATACATGTTTTTTTTTTAGTTCAAACTAAAAGCAATGATATAGCTCGATCTAACTAAGGTTGATCCAGCGGATTAGGTCGCTTTATTTAAGTGTACACATGTAAGGACTAGCCAGGTCGAGCTGACTTAGTTCGAACTAACGACCGCATGTATCCGCGGTAAATATTTACTTACTATCCCACACAAAATACCCGAAAATTTCGTTCCTGTAACCGATTATCAGGTTTTTGGTATAGTCTTAATCTTAACTTAATCTGAAAACGGACTGTCTGGAGCAGTGAAAGTAAATTTAAACTCTTGGACTGAAACACTTTGGCAAAAAAAGGAACGAAACATTCAAATGACATTAACTACTCTATAAACATTTAAAGGTTGTTGGATCGCCATAATGTGGGACTACGTATTTTACGAAAGGTAATGTAGGAAAGTTAATAAAAATTAATGAGATAGTCAGTGCTGATAAATATTTTGATAACATTAATGAAAAGTTGAATGTTTTATTGGTAAAACTTAACCGAGAAAAGATTTCATTTTTCAAACGGACAATGAAGAACGAAGTTTTCTACAGACATTATTGCTCGAATTAGACCCCCACCAAGTTTAAACCTCAACCCATCTAAAATCTTTGACCAATTTTACAAAATTGAGATAGATAATTTGAAATACAAAACATTTTATCCCAAAAATTTTCAAAGCTCAGAAGGAACTCAATTTTCAGCATCTCAAAAATTTTATAGAAACCATGACAGAATGTACAGCAAATGGGGAAACATCCACATATTAATTTTTTCATAACTAGTTTTGTATCTCAAGGTAAGAACTATTCATTGTCGCCATATAAAAATACATAGTTATTCTGTGATGAAGTTGAATAGAGGAGTTTTTCTATTTATAAATTTTTAAAATGACATATGAATATGAAAGTCAGATAAATACAGGATATTGATGCAATTGATGGGTCTCAAAACCCTCTGTACAACTTTAAAAAAATTTGAATTTTAAAAAAATATTTAATTTTCCCACCTTGATTAACTTATCAAAAGTAAACGTGGTTTTGCAATGTTGTCTACTATGCATAATGCACCTCGGTGGTTTGCCATTGCCTTCCGAGGGGAAATGATAAAAAAAATTGTTCTTACTGCTTCTGGAGTTCCAACACGTACTTGATTTTAGCAGTCACCTACTTATCTGCTAACAAGAGGAGCTTCACATAGATGCTCCGGCATTACTTTATTATTTTAATAACAGTAAAAAAAAAAAGACACGTATTTTGTCATACGCTTTAATTAAAAAAAATTTAGTTTTTTTAACCTACACCTTGTTCATTATTTTTGTAATTTATGTGAAAACGGTTGGTTTCCCAAAAAAAATTATTAGACCAACGTTGTAGCCCGTTAAATATCCTATTCGGTTTGGGCCGTTAGTTTTTTCTAAGACGTTTCGTTTAAAAGATACGGGGTTGGCAAGAAAAGTTAAAAAAATAAAACTCGGAATTTTTTGACATTTTTTCCCTTAATTTAATTCATAACTCGAAATCTGTTGATTCTCGGCGATAAGGGGTTATAACATAATTTGTAGATATTTAAATGCTCTATAGAAAAGCTCTAATCCATTAAACCCAAAAAATCAAAAATATCGGTGCAATGGCCGCTTGAAATCATAAATTGAAAAAATTGCTTTAAAGTGAGGTACCCCCCAAAGGTTTGGACTTGGACAAAAATTTTATTTAAAAATATGTCATAGAAAAGTGTCCTTTATCACCACTTAAGAGGTTCTCCACGGTCACGGGGACACCCTGTATATAATTTTGGTACCCCCTCCACTAGAAAAGCTCAAAAGCAAAATTACAATGGACATTATATTTTTTTTATTGCCATTTCCTAATTTACATATTGGAAAAATTAAAGGTTAAGATAAAATCGTGCTTTACGTAAAACATTATCAGTTTTATCACTGATATCACAACATTACAAACATTGTCATTATCAGTTCGTATAGTCGTTCTGACGAAACATGCAAAATACTTTGTAAAACTTGGATGAAAAATAAATAAATTATAGAATTATAGAGGTTACTGTCGCTCATTAATACACAGTAATTTTTAAAATTATCAAATCTAACATAGGGTTAAACCCGTTCTTTGAACGTTTTTGTTTAATTTAACATATAAATTTCGTTAATCCATTCTAACGACGCGCACTATTGAAGTTCAAATCCCTCCTCCCCTATGGGATAATTACAAATTTGAAATGGCTTTGTCACGTACAAGATTCAGGTAATTCGTAGTAATCATCAACTGATTAAAGCTTTAACTTCATACTACTGGAACTTTATAATATAAGATCGTAAAATTCCTAAGTATAGATCGTAGAGTAAAGCACTGAAACAGATAAGCTTTAATTTCGGATTTCGAAGAGGAATCGAATGGAGTTAGCTTCGGTAATCACAAAGAGCCTTATGCCCGTACTAATAGTCACGGCTGAGACGAGATTCGGGTTTGAAACCAAATTTACCTATAGCGTTTTACTAGTAAATCTGGTTTAAAACCTAAATCTCGCCTCAAGCCGTGACTATTAGTACGTGTGTCGGATACGATATTCATGGGTACTTCGACTGCAAGTTACTTGGGTAATAAAATACGTAGTGCGGAAGCTACGAAAGTCTGCCTTTGAGACACAATAAATATAAAATGTTAGAAGATCACAGCAATTTCTCAGCTTTTGTTGAGATGCTTGGGTTTTGGAGAAGCAATGCAAAGAAATTGGTCGTTTACATAGGTCGTCTACTTCTTGATACGTCGACGTATAGAGACGCAAAGAGGTTTTGAATTCAGATCACCTTTGATATCTAACTACACAATTCCGCTTCAGTGCTAAGGTCGATGCGTACAGGATGCACACAAGCTGTTATAAACAAATTTTTACATTTCGCCGTATGATTATGTTTTAATTATTTTTTATTTCTCTTACTATTATTAATAAAATTGTTAATAATGTTTAATCGTAATAAAAATTTGTTCAATAGTTTAGACTTGTTTAAAAAAGCGGCATTTTTTTTCAAAGCAGCCACTCATTAGCACTTCAAAAAGTGATTTTCATTGTGTGAAAGCTTGACCTAATCTCAAAGTTGCAATAAATTAAAGGTTCTTCTCACCATTCATAGTTTTGTCTTTTTTTATCTTTAAAATTTTATCTTTTTTTAATTGATAAATATTTGTGCCTTTAAGAATCCTATGTCCCTCTGCCCGAAAGGCTCGGCACTTTGCTGAACATTATGTAACAGAATAAAAATTTTAGGGTATTGTCATATAATTATGTTGTTTATTAATTGAAGTTCAACCCTCCTAAGATTTTTATTTTTAATTTTGCTTTCAAGACATATTGTTGTGACATTTCGAATTGTAAAGAATTTTGTTTTTCATATATGTATGTAGGTACGTATAAACCTTGTTTTGAATCACAATTTTTTTGTAAGAACAACAGCCATACGTAACCCATTATCAGTTTTCGTTCCTGATCTGCACTGGGACAATGTGACATCAGAAATAGGTATCCTCATATTACGACAATCCCATTCTTCATTCTTACTGTCCGAAAAGATGTTTTCTTTTTTTCGATATATTTTCTTCTTCTATATCATTTTGGTTACAATGACATCCTCAATAATTTTCTGAAGGTCATCCTCGCAATAACAACAGGTGGAAATATTGACGTTGTCAATCCAATCCTTGGTTTGATTGTGAAGGCTCTACTCTTCATAAATTGGGTAAAATAAATTCAATTTGTATGATTGTCTTTCATAAATGCAGCTAACACATTTTCTATGACCTGGTAGACTCTTTCGGCCTAAGTGTTATTCTGGCTGTGTGGTGGCTTTTCATGAAAAATCTTTAACTCTGAGCAATACGTAAATAGCTTTTCTATGATAATGAATTGATAAAATATTTCTTATTATTACTGTGAGTAGAAGCATATGGGAAGCATGAAATGTCAATTAGGCGATCTTTTAGCTCTCTGGAACGCTCGCAATATAACAGATTTCATCAAATGAATTTTATGAACATAAAGAAC
This sequence comes from Lycocerus yunnanus, assembly GCA_036346125.1. Taxonomy (NCBI): domain Eukaryota; kingdom Metazoa; phylum Arthropoda; class Insecta; order Coleoptera; family Cantharidae; genus Lycocerus; species Lycocerus yunnanus. Next base: position 175,757 of record JARFIX010000094.1, read on the forward strand.
GTCAATTATAGATATCTACTTATAGGTTTACTTTCTAAAATTTTAAACATCATTTTACAAATAAATATACTAGAGGCTAGATGTACTCCTTTTGGATGGATTCCTTTGTTTGCCAGTCTTATGTATTTAATACGACTGACTAAATTTGTCAAAAGACACGTTCTAACAGTTTTTAAATGCTGTCGAAAGAAAAACTTATTTGGAAGTCTTATATCAAAATAGATTTATGCTTCAAAAGTATCTTACAGAAATCTAAATTGTAAAGAGAGCCAATAAATCTGGGCTGTTCATTAAGTTGCTCAAAATTTTAAACATTAGCATCAAATCAGAGATAGATCTTTTTGTTTACAATGACTAATATACTTTTATGTCGCATTCTTCGTATTGATGAAAATTGAAAATATAAGTTTTTGCTCTGTGCCAGATTTTATTGCTTTCTTCGTTTGCGGGGTATCAAAAAATGGTCATAATACCTATTATCTGCATAGCCTCTCTACTTACCATAGGATAAGTCGTTATACATATAAAAAAATTTACCGTCAGATGTCACCACTATACAATTAGAGTAATAATATTAATTAGAAGCTTGAATAAGTATTTAGCATTAAAATATTATACATAGTTTAACTTTAACAAATTGTATAAAAAGTATGTATTACATTAAGAATATAGTAATTAAATAAAAATAATATTATATTCGGAACAGCTTTACAAAAATGCTATGTTTTAATTATATGTACAAACTATGGATTTTAATATGTATGTTGTATAAAAAGAAATAGTATCTAGTAATAAAATTTTCTAACAAAAACATTTCCGAATACGGCAGCTTAAACAAAAACATGAAGGACGGAATAAAATAATACCTACTTATATCTTCTATACATGCGTCTGGTGCAATCATTCCGCATGTCTAACTCTATTTCCGATATGATTGGAGGCAACCGGAACTGAATCGTAACAAATCCCCGGACCGCTCCGATGGTAGTTCTTGACGAAGATCACGATTTGCTTGCCAAATGCCACATCGTACAATATCCTTTCGTACATTACGAGTTATAGCATAACTGCACCACTCTAATCTTCTGCCCCGATACAACTCGTTTCTTTGTGTAGTCAGGTTTCAAATCGGTTGATATTAATGTGTAATATGTATTATCTTTAAATTTTGCGTTTTGTGTAATAGGTAGTTTAGTTAAGATCTGGCAACAGAAACAAATAAATCACACAAAACTAAAGCGCGTGCACTGGAATTATAAGTATTACCTATAGGTACTTATAGCAGCCGCGGTCAGAAAAGTTTTTCTTTCAAGAAATAAAAAAAATTAATTTATCGTTCCTTCAAATGTGTTAAATAATAGAGTAATAATGATATGTTAAAATAATGAATACTACAGATGCTAAAGGATTACGCAAGTAAATGTAAATAAGCGCTTAAGCGTCAAGTTTTCGTTTCCTCATTGCCTTTGAAAATATAAAATTTAAATTCCGCGATCAAGTAAAGTTAGTAAAAGAACGCTTTTAGCTGGACGCTTAAAATTTAATGAATTACAAAGAAATGATTTAATTAAAATGTCTTTTTTATACATAAACCCTACTTATATGATTTATTCTGACCCAGATTTTAAATCGAAACAAATTGGGATTAAGCAACACGGTGATTTAAACAGCACCCCAATTTAGTATAGTTAGATGCGACTGAATCATCGTCAAAAGCTGAATGTGTAAGATACGGGGCTTCTATCGCACCACCGCCTGAAAGACGGGAGTCTGAATAATGTGTGCGTGGAAGCGTTATCCTTGCGAGGGAGGGACGCATTGGACTGTACGTAACAGCTGATGTCACTCTTTCCCCTAAATTCTGGACCAAAATTTTCATTAAAATTATTTCTGCTTATACAAAATGTAAATTCGTAAAATATGTATTTTGTCTTTTGTTTTGAAAATTAATTCAGCTTTGTTTTCATTTTATATGAACAAAAGTGAAGAAAACGTTCTAACATTAGTATAAATTATTTCCCATGTATTATTATCATTACTTACGTGTAAATGAATAAATGAAAAATAAAAGTTTTGAATTAGAAATAGCGATAACAAGTGAATCGCGAGATCGGATCGGTTAAAATTCTATATGGCGCTACATAATAAAAATTCGACACCAACACCCCCAAGCGATGAGCACGCGCATTTAAAGGGTGAAAATAGTGGCGCCCTCTAAGCGGGCAAGTTTCTTTCCGCGCGAATAAACAATTACTCTTATATAATCGATGTCCCGAAACCAACCCTCATACTCCGGGATTGGTTCCGGAGCAAGGACTTGCACACCATTGGCGGCACACTATGAAAACTGACATCCGTACACACCTCGTAAGGTACGAGGGTCGCTAGAGATGATGGATAGTGGCACGTTATCAGTTCGCCTCGCGAAGGATTCGAACGCACTCAGGTGCTAGACACGTTAGAAACTTCCACTAGAGTGAACGTTTGGTCGCCCGGAACGGTTTCTCTTAACGTCTCATTACGTGTTCAAGACGTAATTTGCTCTTTTAATTTACTTAATCGATTTTACGAATTATTGAATCAATTCAGTTTTAATTTGTTTCTAAATATAATCAAAAGCTGTGATGTGAATTGAAAGTAAAAGTTTATGCGTGTAGCTTTGGTTTATAAAAAAAAGGTTTTCAGTTTTCAAACTGCAACCGTTATAACATATTTGTTGACATTCTTGTGCTTATTATACAGATTATTTATAATTTATTAATTATCTTATGAAAATTAATAAATAACATTTAACGTTAACTGTAAGTATATTTTTTAAATTTATTTTCCATTTTAAAACACGCTGGATATCAACGTGTAGGGATATGAACAAATTAATCTGCCCTTAATTGCTCGTTATGATTATTGAAAAGTTTTAAAACTTTTACATATTTAATTTAAATTATTTTAAATATCAATGCCTTAAATGTTATTTCAACTGTCTTTTCAAACGTTACGTTTAATATTACTACAAAATATCAATTTAACATTAGAAATCATAATTTTTTGATCCGACGCGATATTAAACCGTTTTAAAAAAACCTGCCAGCTTCGCTTACTAATCCATCAAAAACTTGGCTGAAATTAAAAAAATTATTTCCATTGACGATATTTTATCAATCATTTTTTATTAGACGTTAAAATAAAACAAGATCTCAGTAGTATACCTACCTAAAATCAAAATATTATTTTAACGTGCTACGATAAATAATAATATAAGCATATAGATGCCTTTTCTAATTTTGTTTAATTAAATTTTTCTAAGATAAAACGCCTCTTCTGCGTTTATTAGATATAAATTCCGTCAGGCTATATTTTCGAAAAATTATAAACTTTCTTTTTGTTAACAATAAGAAGTTAATAGGAAATACTGGACTTGGATCAGTTGTTAAATAAAAAGCTTTTTTTTGTTTCTAATACGTACAATAAGAATTTTTTTGGAAAAGTTCTAGTCGTGCAAAAAAATTAATTAGATGATGCTAACTAAAATTATTTTTTAATTTAATTTGAGAGAATAAAATTGCATTTTACGTTATTTTAATACTAAACGAATTCATTTTTCCAAATTAAAGCCTTCTGCATTTGAAGGAATAATTTTGAAAAAAGCCTAAATGTAATAAATAGGTTTTAAATATTAGAGTTTAATTACCTACTACGACAAAATATTATGTACATACATACATAATATAATATCCTTTCCAGTATACTATTAGTAAATAATATGAAAATTTCCTTTTTTGGATATAAATATTGAAAAAGTTAGATTTGTTTTGTTTTATTGATTTGTTTTAAATTTTATAAAGATTTTAATTGGACGATTTCAATACTAACGTCATAGAAAATTGTATTATTTGTTATATTAAAATTATACCTTTCTTATACCCAATAACTACTTGTTCTCTATTTGTAAAATGTAGGGTGTCGAATTATTACAACTATCGATTTTTTACTGTGTATCTAGTAATGAAACTTAAACACTTAAACATAATAGTTAAAATTACTATACGTACATACCTGTCGATACAATTTATTTACTTAAAAAGTACAACAATTTAATAATATAATAATTCGTCAAGGTATTGCAATGCAACGCTGTTGTTATTTAATTATTATTGAATAAGCATTTCGATAGGCAATTTCATGACAATTCAATATTTCCGTTTAAAAACTAAAACAATTATTATTTTATTTAAGATTTACTTCCGCATATACTGCTGTAGGTCTTCCCCGATAATAAATTATTTATTTCACACATAATCCTTTAAAAATTAATAAATTTCATTCACTTCACAGTTTCAAATTTAAATTATAAAATATTAATTAAAACTCAATAATCTTAAAAAATCCATTTTATAATATTATTATGTCGTATTTAAAAAATTGTTTTATATGACTAACAAATGTTTACAATTAATAAAATCAGGTACAAAAATTTTTAAAATATTGTCCATATATACCATAACTAAATATATTCAACTTTTTCACGTGAATATTATGTCAGTGTACCATTCCAATCATCCATAGTGATGGATAGCGTATTAATTTTTGTGAATTAATTTTTAACAATAAACTAGCGAAAAGTTTTTTTTTAAATTTAGGAAACGCCGAAAGAGATTTATTTTTTAATTGTACCCAACTACTTGTTATAATATATTTTATTATATATGTACATATTATTTAGGTACATTAAAAATTAAAATCTAGTTCTCGATACGTAGTACCTACTTTATTATACCATATAGGTATGTACATACATAGTACATACGTAGGTATCTCATATTTAATTATTTTCATATTTTTCACTATTTTATAAACATTAAAAAACATACATAATAACGCCCCTGTGGTTTGTTTATCTGTGGAAAAGGAAAAGTAAATAGATGGTGTCAGCAAGTTGCACCCCCATGTACAAAATAGTCCGTTTGTTACGGATTGTTAATCTTCCATAAACTGACACTTGGACCGTATCCATTACAACGTTGATAAGTGTCTCGATAAATCTACCCGTGGAGTGTACTAATGAAAATTAACTTTGGCGATGTACCCCTCAAGTCTCGCTAAGAACTGGGTCGAAACAGAAACAGTGTCGTTTAGAACTCAATATAATAAACACCTATAACAACTGCCGCAGGGAAGTTGAACGTAGCAAAGCTTTTGTGTTCTTTCAAAAGCAACTTCAACATTTCCGACGCTATCGGAATTGGTAAAAGGGGGTCTCTACGGCGTAACGTAACGATGCGCCGCACTTTCGCTCTTTTACTTTAACTGCTGATTACAATACATAGCGGAGAACATATATTTACGTTTCAAAAAATTTAATGCTAATGTTCAATTAGCTTTTCTCAAGAATATCGAACAAGTAGTTCTCTCAGTTGCGAGTCAATATAAAATGTTTTTGTGAAAATTTGAAATATCCTCAAATTATCTGTAATTAAGGCTACTTCTTCAATCATTTCAAATATTTATGTTTAACTTACTGTAACAACCTGGAAACGAGTAAATTCTAAGTTTTACGCGCACATACCTAGAATTTATCCAATTGTAACGGTGCCAATATGAAGAAACGTTTTAATACATGTAATTTTCAACTTTTACCAGTATTGTAGTGCAGTTAATAATAAATATGCTTTAAGAATGAATTTTATAATTTTCAGGTTAAGTGAAGTTTTAATTAAATTTATAAATAATTGATAAACTTTTTTACTTGGGTATTTTTAATCGAATCTTGTCAGTTACACCTAGACAGATAATTGAATTTAAAAATTAACTGGTATACAAAGATTTACTAGGTAGTGAAAAAATATATAACTATTTAATAACCCGATAGTGAATCATTTTTTTCCTTTTACAAAATTTGAGATCGACACACTTAATAAATCAATTATAAATTAATTACAAATATAGTAGATATTTGGGTATATACTCGTAGAATATATTATTACAGTAATATTATAGAAGTAATAGCGAGATAGGCTCTTATTTTCATTACTTAAACAAATTTTAATGACTCCGACCATTGATTATTGGTGACTTATTTTTACTAAAATTGTAATCACATTTTTAATGATAATATCTTATTGATTGACACGTTCAACTAACCCCTGATGTGTTTGCTTATCTTCTAGAGCACAATTTTTTTGGAAAAAGTTTTGAACTAGTGGCATTTGAAATTCCTTTTCATTATCTGAATTAAGCATGTCAAAACAAAACGGAAATTGTAGAAGCGATATTTTCGCGAAATATGGGAAGGAAGCGAAAAACGATTGCAGAATAGGCATGTAATTGAAACCTGAAATGAAATAGGAGTACATTATTAAAAGATTTTATTGAGTATTACCGCGCAACATTGGTAAATTCTAGGTTTTAGCACCCGTAAAACCTAAATTATACTAAAGTTTGGATTTTTACCCAGTAACATAATATACCTACAGAGAATCAAACGATTCGTACAGAGTTAGAACTATTTTGAAGTTTTATATTGAATACTGCCTATATTATATTATATTAATTTTAATAGCTTTTATGGTACTAGTATATTACATTGCAAATAAGTCATGCGAGAAAAATGTTAGCCCCACTAGCCCTTGCAAGATTTTATCCAATACCTCTTAATAACGATTTAAAATATGTTTAACAATTCTTAAATTTGACGTTTTAAATTTCAAATTTGAAGTAATAAAAATTTATTAGTAGGTTTATTTTCAACTATGAGTGAGCTAAAAAGTTTTAGTTTAATAATAATAATAAACTAATCTAGTCACTAGTGAGCTAAAAATTTTAGCGTGAGCTAAAACGTTTTAGGGATTGGAAAAAAACTTGCATCAGAGGATTGCATCAGAGGGTTGCACCTGGAGGAGGGGGCCAAGTTGGGTTACGACACCTCTGACAAAAAGCATACGACAAAGAAAAAAATATAATATCTTAAACTTGATTATCGGCCGGTGTATTGTATCCCGAGGAATCGTTTCCGACGAAATGTACCCAACCTACGTGTGCATAAAGTATATATAAAATATTAGATTTTTTAAAATAAATTTTAATAATAACCAAATTAAATTAAAATTAATCAGACAAACTTTTTTCCACTTTACATTTTCCAATTTATTTGAATAAGGATTGTAATAAATATTTTGAATATATGGTTCTCATCAGACAGATCAAGAGCTACGTAAATAATAGAATTCCAAAGTTATAGTATTATAAATAATTAACATTTGCTTTTATTGAACTTGAAGCATCTTTTGTATTGTAATACAACGAAGTTGAGTAAATCGCTTATAAATTATTTTAATCTGCATAAAGTTCAGATAACATTTATCTAGCTTTATTTCTATTTTTGTAGTTTTTCCAAACAAAAATCATCTCAAATTATGATTTATCTGTCAACTCGCAACGAAAAATTCTACTTTTGATTCTTATAAAAGTACGAGTATAAAGTACATAGTTATACATATAACATTTATCAACACTTTTTCCATTTTTGGAAAAAAATGTTGTGTTTCTTCTTCGGTAAAATGGTTGGCATATTTATATTTTTTCTTTTGTCTTTGTTCGTTTAGAAAATATTTGCGCTGGAAACTTTTGAAATAAACATTCAGTAAATATATTATATTTTAAACAAAAACAGAATTCTTTGCTTTATTCCATTACCACTCGGAGATATATTTTTAAGCAAATGATTTTTTTACATTTTATTAACTGTTTTTGTAAAATGGAATATAGGTAAATAAAGATATACTACGTACTATATATTATCAATACTAACTTAATTTGATCATTTATGTCAAATTCTTACCAAAAATACTAAAATTTCTGCGATTGAAAAGTAGAAAACCAGATTTTGTTAACTAAAATCAAACATAAAATCATAGAAAAATATTAAGATAAAGGGAGCACTTTTTCACCCAGAAAGGGTTTTATTTACTCATAAAACCAACTCATAAAAAAATACAAGATACGAGGCACAAACGCATTCATTTAGAAGTGAATTTAAAATTAAAAATAAACTTACAACCAAGAATTCTAACAATATTATGTATGTACATTTGTTTTCTGTCGTTAAATCTTGTAGGTGATTCATATTAGAATACCACATTTAGGAAGTGACTAAATTTGTTTTTGTTTATTCAATAATTTTTAAATACACAGTGCATAGGTGCCTAGTAACTTCAAGAAATATCCCTCTATAGCATCATCCAACATCTATCGACGATGAGATCAAAACTTATATATCGTGATGAGAATTTTTGCTCGTGTTTTTTTAAATGTTTAAATAAAAATGATTTTCTATATCAACTGTAATTAATAGTAAAACTGAACAAAAACAGTTGTAATTTATTTTATTATTGATTAGCTCTTGCAAAAAAATATTGTCTATTTAAAACATAAAACAGAATCGTAGGGCACGGGAATACCTTGAAGGTATTTACTATCGGAAGTTTCGCTAATTTTAATGATCCATCGATTATTTTATGAATCTATATCAGTGCTTTTTAAGAAGAGTAACTACTAGTCTACAAGTAATGAGCAACTTTAATTTTTCTTCTTCATTACAATAAGGTTTTGGAAGTTTTGTATTGCTGAATTTTTTAATTTTTTAACTCTCAATTTTAGATCATCAGTAAAATCATTAAGTATACATATTATTGCTAGAGTTAATATTCCGTAACTCGAAAGTACAATTTTTTCTATAGAAATAGCTTCACCAAACAAAAGAGGAGATTAATACTACAAGACTTTTAAGATAAGGTAGAATATGATAGGTTCTATACATATTAAGCCAACAATTGAATTTTGAAGTGCACGAAATTACCATAAGAAACATATATATGAAAGCAAATTATTGCCCAATATTGCGTCATAATAAATTAAATTGATTTTGTTTACCGTTCGTGCGTCCAGCCTTAGTCTTAAACTTATCGCTCAACGAACTACCAGTCGACCCTCGCTTCCGTTGACTCAAAACGGAATTATTGAATAATTTTGACTTCTGCCTCATTCGGAGATGTTTTTAGTAAGCCGACTAGAACGAGTTCTGGTCGCGTCGGATACGCTGCTGTGATCAAAAGTCCGATATCAATCTTTGAACTGTGGGAAAGGGAACCCCCATTACCTAGTAAGATCATTCCCTAGTAAGATCAGCTTGGCTTCGGCTAAGTTGATCGCTTACGCACTGTAAAGTGTATGGCACTTGAAGAAGAACCTTTTCTAGAACCCTGCGGTTCATAGATTTATTATTTTCTGTATTACTTTTGGCTCCGAGATATTTTTAATAAGGTTTACTAGTTGACCTTCGGATCTGCCGAATTAATTTGGATAATTTCGAGTTCTGTCGGACTCAGAGATGTTTTTTTAATTGTTGACTCTTGGAGAAATGATGCAAAGGAATCATTTCTTAGCGACTTTTTAATTCAAAGAATCAGTTTTGTGTACTCAACAAGGTAATTCCGCTTCGGTGTTAGGGTTGATACCTATACAAGCTGTTATGGACAAATTTTTCCATCTTACTGCATAGTTACGTAATAGTATATTACATAGCGAGGTGGAAAGCGAGTCATTACTAACTGAGGTCTGTTCTGCTGACCGACGGCGAAGCCGGAGGTCAGCAATTGCCGAAGTTAGTAATGACGCTTTACGCCGAAGCATGTATACTATTTTATTCGCAATCGTGAAGTTGGGGTTGGTTTAATGGAAATAATGCGTTTTCAAATTTATATTAAGTTATGTCATATTTGACATTTGTATCAGCGCCTCTACTTTTAATAGCTCATATCACGTTAGTGATAATTATTTTTTTAGTAGGCGTCAAAGCAAAAATTACCGTGCGTTTTTTTTTTGACAATAATTAGTATTATTGTTTTGTCGCATTGTGATTATGAGTGAATTATCTTGTACTCCACCAGAGCTTCGAGAAGTTGCAGAAAATGCAGTAGGTGATTTGTTACCCAACAAAAGTAAGGCAAGGTATGAAAAAGCCTACAAAGCTTACATGGATTGGCGTTACAATAAACAAGCACGGAATAATTCAGAAAGTGTGGTGCTTGCTTATTTTAGTGAATTGTCGAAAGACAAAAAACCTTCTACGTTATGGGCAACTTATTCAATGCTACGAACAACATTCAATATTAAAGATAATACAGATATTTCAAAATTTGCGAAATTGAGAGCTTTTTTGAAGAAGCAAAATGTTGGGTTCAAGCCAAAAAAATCAGGTGTTTTACATAAAACTGAAATTGATAGATTTTTAAGTGATGCGCCTATAGAATTTCTTCTACAAAAGGTAAAATTATAAATTTTGTACTCACATACAATGAACATAATTGTTTAAACTTTCTAGGTTGCTTTAATAATCGGCGTTAGCGGTGCATGCCGAAGTGATGAGCTGTATAAAATGAAAATAGAAGATGTAAACTTTTTAGAAAATAAAATAAGTATCCACATTCGTGATACAAAACCTATCATTCTCGATCATTCTTAATAACGCGCCCGGAATGGATTGTAATTGTTAAAGAATACGTAAATCTTCGGAAGAAAACTTGTAAACATTAGTTACTCTTAAGTAATCTTCTTATATTTTCAATAATTTTCAAAATTGCATAATATTCCATAATAAAATTATTTAAACTTTCTAGGTTGGTTTTATGATAAGCTAGGCTAATCTAGGTTGCACTTCTGGTGTCATGTAGCAAATAAAGTGTAACGGTGTAGCCAATCGTCAGAAGACTTCTACGGTTCCAAACTGCGAACCCTGACTGTAACAAATAAATTTTAACAAGAAAATGAGAAGTATTATAGGACTTACCATAAATAAGTATTCAAATGTCACAATATGTACTTATACATCAATAATTTGAACGATAAAATGCCAGGAATTGTTAACAAAACTTTTCGATGTCGAAGCTTAAACTTATCGGATCATCCAAATATTTTTTAAACTAGCAACAAATAAATCTTAGCGAAAATTTAAAAAAGGGCTATCACTTGCAATAAGCAATTATTCTAATTAAAATGTTTTATAATTTGCACGCCCAATTATGATTTCTAATTATTGTTATAACCTAACTATATTTGACATTTGCATCAGCGCTTCTATTTACGTTAAAACCACGCCCATTTGTTCATTACTGACCGGCACGTGATATAACGAGTGAATAATTTTCATTACACACCGGTTGATTTTAGTAGTTAACAATATGCCACTTTCAAACTTTTTAAAAGTCGGGAAACGAGCAATTACCGACCGATTGCGAATAATAATAATTTATTGCTCTCACTGTTATTAATGTAATTTTTTGTCAGCCCTTTTCGCCCATTCCTGGGCATTAGCCTCTTTCTCTAAGAGAAAGGTTTAAGCATTAAGCCTTTTATTGTTGATGTTGGCAGTCATCAACTCAGAGTGGATTTTTTAATGTTATTGTTATCATTAAATAAATACAACATGTTCCATTTAAAATTGCTTTTAGCTCAAAATACTAATTTTAATTTTTAATGGGAGAAGTTACAGTTTCTAAAAATCCAATGAGAAAATTGCATTCCAAATTGGATTTTAAAGCCGTTTTTTTTTAAATTTGTTGATTTACCCCAAATTTTATTTTTTTATGAGTATATCTTTCAAAATTAGCTTTAAAAATCGTCAAAATCGAAGTAGATATCTTAACTCTTACCAGGTATAATCAGTACCTACCTATAATGAACTCTTTCCTACAAAATTATCTTTCGAACGATGAGCAACATATTATTGTAGTATGGTACTCTTGGAATTTTAAAAGAAATAGTTGTTGCGGCTAAGAAGTTGATGTCATAAAAATTGATATTCAGATAGAAAGAGAGATTTATCTGTATAGACAATTTTGTATACATATAATATAGTGTATAGGTACTATGTAAGAAGTTGAACTGTAAACCAGAGGTCATGTGTTTATTGGTTTAGAGTGTTTACAGATTAATGCCATGGTTTGGATTACACGTTTTAATTTTACGTCTTATCTCAAAAAATTTATACCTTATTTAATAATAGTGCATGGGATGCAAAAATATTTACTTCAAACTTTTCCAAAAAATCTAGTTCGCACTAAAAATAATTTGTACTGATTACTGAACCAAACTACCTAAAATTGCATTATTTGAAAAGATATGATTTCGTATAAAATAATCATTCAATAACTAAAAGTGTGCAAAATTTTATTTGTCAACCCGATATGATTGGTTTAAAAAAATAAGAAATTCTAACAATGTTATTTAATATCAATGTTATTAAAATGTAGTGCCTAATATTTGGTTGCACAAAACCTATGGCAGCTCCATGCCCTCGAGCTTTTGGAGCATTCCATACAACAAAGAAAAAATCGTTTCAATTATAACCTGCCACTTTATATTGAACTTATTAAAGATATTATTTACGAATAATAAACTGTTAACTTTGTAAGGTGCACGCTTATACACTTGAATGCGTATAGGTAGGTACTACTAGACAAAAAATAATTAACAAAATTTTGCATTCAAGTCGAAATAATTTGATATTGTGTTTCAACATGTTTTATAACGATTTTTCTTTATTGAACTTCGTAAGTTGAATTCTTCAGAAACTAAGTTTAAAACATTTACTACGCCGATTTCTTGCCTGTAACACTAACAGAAACAAAGGGGTAATTTCTTCAAAGAATACTTCTGGAGCACATGGTTTCTGCTAGACAAAAGCAGTAATCTGCTTTCCTTTGGAGTACATTAAAATTTAATTTTGGATAAATTAGTAAACCGTGATTCAAATCTCCAAATGGAAATTTTGCAATAAAATTTATGCTTGAAGGAATTTTTTTCTCTAGTAACTTCATCAAATTTGGCATTTCGATCAAAACTAATTTAATTTTTTTTTCCAGTAAATTGAAGAAAATTGATTGAAAAAAGAAATCGCCATCATACTACCGGCACAGCAACTTGGTGCCACGGTGGCACCATGGCCGTCGGCCATTTCGTCTATGGACGATATGGCACATAAAGGTAAAGGTAATAATCGTTTTGGGTAAAGTTTAAATTATAATATTAATTGTCTAAATTTATAAATATAATCATAAACTTACCCATTTTGATTTGTCAATTACTACTTACTAAAATAATCAAAATTTTGGTAATGTAGATATTTATATAAGTAATATTGTAAATTATAGATTTTAGTTTATTAAAATCAAAATCAAAAGCAAAAACAATAAAATTCACATTATTTCATTATACCTACTCTATATCAATTAGGTTATGTTTTTCCAGATGTTTTGTTGTGAAACATCCCAGTTTTAATTTGTACTCTGCTATGCATTAGTATGTAGGTAGTATGGATGTGTACCGACAGATATCTTACAATTAGATAAACTCTTCTTAGATAAAATCTGTGGTTCGTGGACCCCCGGGGACCTTGATATTGCTTTATAGGGCCCGTGACGACATAACGAAAACTTATGAAGCTTTTAAATACTTTTTAAATTATTTTCTTTAAAATATTCTAGTAATGATTGTAAATAACTATTAAACATGATTTTGTATTTAACTATTAAGTCTAGGGGTCCGCGGCGAAATGATATGTTTTAAAAGAGTTTGAGGTAAAGAAAAGGTTAAGAACCGCTGTCTTAGATTATATTTGGTTATATTACGCCGGGAAAAAAAGTAGCTCATATTTCTTTTATTGCACATTTTTCTTGTGGTGCGCCGCGGAATTCTGGGAAGAGGTTAGCTAGTTTAAAATTTTAAAATTTAAAAATGTTATCTAAAATGAAAAACAGCGAAATTTTACTTCTAGTAGCATAAAATTAAATCAAAACTATACAGCCAATTATAGCCGATAAACAAATTAATCACATTAAGTAAAAGAAAGTTGAAGGTTTAAAAACTTTAAATTTACCTAAAAAGTAGAGTTTTCTGAAACGCAATTCAAAAGGTGTCCAAGTTGTCTAAAATTCGATTTTCTCTTTTACTAAAATGTACTTCAAAATTGATGCGAGAACATAATATCGTAGCACTATAATTGAAATAAAATTTATTTTAAATATGAAAATATTTTTTTCTTTATGGATGAAAGAAGATTTCAACATGAAGAACTATCATGCACTTATTTTTGCGATCCGATTTATATCTTAGAAGATATTTAAGCATTTGAAATCTTCTTGTGCAGCAAATGTTTAAAATTTCGTAAACCAGAGAAAAATATGACATATAATCAAAAAAGAATTACGGTTATAATCCATTAAGTTAAGTCAATAACAACTAAAAGAATAATGAACCTCATTGAAGATATCGACGATCGAATTAACTTGAAATGACCCACATAATAATTTAAAATACAAATAATATATTATAGAAAACTTTTTTATTTTTTATAATATAATTGTAACCCTGTAAGTGGAGAGGTTCGTTCTTGACTCAAAAATGGTCAACAATAAAGATTAGTAGTTTAGTAGTCACAAATAGATAAGTTTAAAGTTTCTAACACCATATTATTCTCATTTATTTATGGTGATGTCAATAAGAAAAATTTAATACTTTTTATTTAAAAAAAAGACCGAGATCTTTGGAAAACCACCTAGGTGCCAAAAGAACTTAAAGTTACTAAACCCTCTTTATGGTAAACAAACTGAGGAGAAAGATAGTTGGATCATGTAATAGATATTTACGATATGTGCATCGTAATGTTTAATTTTACAATACTTGATGGAAGAATTGTCCAAAGAGCCGAAGAGCTGCAGAGGGATACGTTGAAACATCAATAAAAAATAAGAAAATAATTGCAACGAAAATAATGGGCTCTTCAGGTACTGCGGGTTCAGCAAGTAACATCATGATGGAAGAACGCAGTATTAAGTTGTGAACAGCGCCAGCGTCTGGAGTTAATTTTGAAAATGTTGCAAATTGTGTAATTTATGTTAATAAATAGCGAGGGGTCAACCGCTAGAGGAAATCGTGTACAATTAACTTCTCATGATAATTCTCCATACTTCTTTGTACTTCATATAATTCAGCAGTAATTCACGGGACTTCACGTACTTCGCCAGTAATTCACCGTACTTCATCAATAATTCACCTAATGCATCGATACTTCATTGCATTTCACGTACATCATTGGTATTTCAGGGACTCACCGAGATTGCAAAATTTAAGTAATGAAGGGTGTTCCACACCCCGGATTGAGTAGTTTATTTTTTATCAGAAGTAAACTGAAAATTTCCCGTTGCAGAGGCACTGGAAGGTGTTCCACACTCCCCAGACCTCCCGGATTAAGTAGTTTATTTTTTATTTTGTTGCAGAGCCAAAGGGGTACGGAATTTATAATTACGCAGTTTATATTTAATTGTCAAATTACGAATTAAACACACTTACTTGACCATAGCTAATTTTAATAAACTTGAGATATGCTAAAATATTTAATTCACTTTTAATAAAAATAAATTATTTAAACCGGGAGTCTGGGGTGTGGAACACCCTCATGCTCTGCAACAGATCTGTTTACTTCTGTTAAATAAACTACTTGGTCTGGGGATTCTGCATGTTCTGCAATGTTCTTCATTCCAAAATTTGTGCACTGGAGGGTGTTCCACACCCCCCAGACCCCCCGGATTGAATAGTTTATTTTTATCAGAAGTAAACTGAAGATCTCCCGTTGCAGAGGCACTGGAGGGTGTTCCACGCCCCTCAGACCCCCCGGATCGAGTAATTTATTTTTTATCAGAAGTAAATTGAAGATCTTCCGTTGCAGAGGTACTGAAGGATGTTCCATGATGTACTTCACATGAGATGTGTACAAAAAACTTCACCAGCGGTTAACCTCTCGATAAATAGTTTTTAAAATTGTTTGCAACATTTTAGCTCTTCACCGCACTAGTGCTTTATTACCGCACTAGTGTGGTAAAAACGTCATTACGATACTAACAAAAATTCTGAAATATAGAGTATGACAGTAGATAAACAAAATTATTCGGCGTTATCAGATTGTCTTATAAAAACTTTGGTTTGCAAGTTACAGACGTTGACTCTTTTAGCGATGGGCCATTATCGCAGTTTGTACCTTACAAATTATAAGATTTGACTCAATTTCGAGGTTACTACTGTTACGTAATTTTGAAAAATGCCATTTTTTAAATCTTCAATTTTTTAATCTTCCATACTGGAGACGACTTTTCTCTATATTTACTTTGGCCCTCGAGTTACGGAAGACTGACCAAGAAGAATAATAATTATGGTAACCATATAAATATTCTAAATGACAATGAAGTTCAACTTAAAAAAAAATTTATATTTCATATAAAAACAATTTACGATCTTCAATACTACAGATGTCCTATTTTGGGTACTCTTCAATAACATGCGGAATTTAAAAATTGACAAATGTTTAATAATTCCATAACTTTTTATAGGTATACTATATTATACATATATTTCGGGCTTTCTTTTGCTAAGATACAACTTACGTGGTTTTATCCGTTCCCCTAAGCGGGTACTCCAGCATTTAATATCTCAAAGATGTTGCTAGCACCTTGTGAGAGAACCACCGTATTTACGTGCCTTTCGAAGCACAGAGACGGCATTGCAAAGTGAGCCTTTACCCAGATTCGAACCGGGGTGCCTTACATTAGCAGTTTATCGCACTAAAAATCAGGCCAATGACCATCTCCCATAACTTTTTATAAATACTCGTAGGTTTCAAAAACAAAGAAAATAAAAGACCTTTATGGAACGATTTTAGTAATTTTTTAAGCCTTAAAAATTAAAGAATTAAAGTATAATTTAATTTGTTTCGTGTAAAATTTCAATACTTCACATATTTTTGGAATAATATCAAATATCATCTATCTGAAAATTTTATTTCATATTGAATATATCATACAGAATTAAAGGCCTGACAGAATGATAGGCCCAATTTGTAATGCAAATTAACTTCTTCACAAAAAAGCTTTTGTATTTTCAATAGGTCTGTTCTGACGGACCTTGTACATATCGTACATACAAATTCTTTTAACAATTTTCAAAAAACATTTGTCAATTTTCAAGTTAATATAAATAAAATTAGAATGCCTGTAGAATTGAAATATTAGAATTATTGAA
Source organism: Lycocerus yunnanus (assembly GCA_036346125.1). Classification (NCBI taxonomy): domain Eukaryota; kingdom Metazoa; phylum Arthropoda; class Insecta; order Coleoptera; family Cantharidae; genus Lycocerus; species Lycocerus yunnanus. The sequence continues at coordinate 192,878 of JARFIX010000094.1, forward strand.
ACATTGAGACAATTTTTATATTACATATTATTGAAATTATTAACTACTCGCAAACTGCAAAATTTAAGGCATCCTACCACCCATTCGATCCTTTAAATTTTTAATGATACTTGAAGAAATTCATATTTTATTAAAATAATTTATATTATTTTTTGGTAATATAATTTGTAAGAAATTTACTGGGGCTTATAAATTGCGTTTCGTCAAGTGCAGAAGATGATGTCGCAATGTCGGATAAATGTTTGGCCTTAGTATTTACCAAAGTTAGATCTTTCTGAACAGATTTTTCAATACATATTTGGAATCTATTGGTGTGGCAAAATTCCGAAATACATAAAACTCGGGATCAACTCAATAAAACCGATTTATCGATTACGATGAATACTTGAATTTAACGTGTAATCCTAACCGTTGCACAAATAATTTGAGAACCAATTAATTATGGTATTCACAAAATTTTTCCTACTGCTTTTGGCGTTACAGTATCAGATCTTTTAATATTTTCCGCTGATTTGTGTAGTATGTGCCGTATGTGTGAGAGTATCATCATGTTTGTTAATCACAGCAAATTCTTCCTAAACATTTCCAATTTCCCGACCAAGACTTTAAATTTAAAAACATTTAAGCTTAAAAAAATTATCAGAATCGCCCCATAAAAGTACATTGTTGGGTAAAGTGCGACCCTCAAAAAGTCAAGTACTGCACTTTCAAAGTACGAATGGTCATCATTTGTATGCTGTACATATTGAATCATGCCATCGAGTCTATTAAAACCTAAAAATTAATCTTATCCGAAAAAACTTACTTTTTTAATAAAATTATGTAGTACCTACATAATATTATCTATTAAACACGTTTTTATAAATTTTAATTAGATTAAATAATTAATTTGTTTCCTTGACCTTTTAATTATTGTTAAAACGACTAGGGACGTATTGTTAGTTCTAATCACACCTATATAATTAATTTTATCTCATTACATGAGTTGTCATATAAACGTACACCCACAATTTTTCTACATAGGCACATGGACAAAACAATTTCATAAATTATTACAAAAAAATTGAAATTATTATTATAACGCACAATAACAATTAATAAAAATGTATATCACTATGCCGGATATTGTTATAAAATCAAGACAATAAATTAATACGACACGTGATCTACTTATTGAATTCAATTTGATTTTAACATTTTCACCTATTATTGATTACTCATAAAACTAAACAATGCTTTATTTATGTACTTCATTTTCAACTGACAATGGAATAATTAAATAACAACTCAAAGCTTATAAAAAGTTACTGTGTTATGTGGCACTTGACAAAAAATTATTGCAAGATTTATAATCAACAGTTACGTGTTCAATTGTTTACTTAATTAATAAGAGTTAAGTAGGCATCTTTGATTGGTTTTGGATTAAACCGTTTTATTGGTTTGTAGCTGTCCTGATTGAAATACATTTCAAATAAATTAATGGTTGTGCGTGTGTAACTAACTATCAGATGCAGCTTACAGAAGTGATGTGCTAACCTAATTTCTGTAGAATGTTACACGAAAATCATATTTTAGAAATCCAATTGATTGATTAATTGAATTTTAATATAAATGTGGTGGAAATCAAAACGTTATCATAGTATATCAATATTTACTTTAACAATGTAAATTTTATCTAACTCATCATCTGCAGAACGAATCACTATGGCATGATAAAACTCGTCGCTTACGTACCTATGCATGTTTTTAGAAAGGGTTTCTGATAATAAATTATTCAAATAATATGAAAAATTATTCTACATAATATCTACCATCTACCTGCGAGAATCAAACAAATCGAGAAAACTAGTGGATTTTGGGTTTATACTTTTTATTCTGAAAGTTTTATAGGTATACTAATACTCTAATATTTCAACACTTAAAAGTATTTTATTATTTTAAATTAATTTTTGTTTCAATATCGGCTAAAATTTAGCGAAACTGGAATCTAATACTTATATACTATGTTAAAATAGTACCTAAATGAACTCTCTATGAAAAATTATTGTTAGAAAATAGCATCTCGTATCCTTCACATGAAAGAGCATCCGGGCACATCGACGCTGGACATCGGTCCATTACGATCTTTTGTTAAAACTTGACATTATTATTATTATTTTGAGCATTATTTTGATAGCGCACAAAGATTCAACCAGCAAAAGACGTTTTAAGATAAAAATGTTGCGTCCGGCACTTAAAATAAATATATTTTACGAGAATCCAACTTTTTATATTGCCTTGAAAGATGCTCCAATATTTTATAAATTAATAAACACTTTAAATTAGTATCGATGCTTGCAATGACAAAAAGCAATGGATACCATTGAAATGGCTTTGTAATGTTTATAATTAATTTTTTATTATTATAAATTAATTTCAATTTAACCCACTCCGTCTTAAGGTAAACATTTCGAATGAATTAATTGCATATTATGGGTAGGTGTAGAGGTATGTGTTTCGAATATCTATTAACATGGTTTTCATTGTAATAGAAATTTGTCTAAACAAAAATTTCTAAATGACATAAAATGCGAAGAAAAGTTGTGTTTGCATATTATGCGAATACTACGATAAATGCGCGATTTTAAATATTTTAAGCATAATATACCTAAAGTAGCTTTTATAATGATAGTTGATGAATGAATTTAACAATAATAATAATAAATACCATACAGACATAAAGAAGTAGTGCCATTGACAAGTGAAACTTCCTACGATAATAGAGAACAGCGAGGGTTCTTTTGTGATGCTGACAACTGACTTCCAGAACCTCTTATCTGCTGAATGAAGTATAAGATATGCGTTCCACCCCCTTGGTACCCTTCGCGACACCAACTTGTATCTGGGATTCCTTCATGCGTGTTCAATATATAAAAATCTAGAAGTGTTCACCTTTCACTACCAGATTCCATTTGTCACCTAAGATGCGAATAAAAGGCTTTTGTTAAGCTCTAATATTTTAGAGATTTATGATTTTTCTCAAACTTTTTCGATTTTGTCTAAAACCACTACATCAACAATTATTATCTATAATTTTTTTTGTAAGAAGTATATACAGCATTCTTAAATAAAATTACTATTAAAGTTAAAAAACAAGTACGATAGATAGTAACAAACCACTATTTTAGTAAACTTAGCAATTTGTGTTGAGCAATTTATTTTCTAATAATATACCAGTATAATTAATATTTTAAGATTGAATGTAATCATTTCAGGGTTAGTAAAGTTTTAATTGAATTTGTAAATTAGTACATTTTTTCACTCTTACATATTTTTCGACACTACGTGATAATATTATGTTCATGATAATGACTTACATTATATTTTATAAAAAATTTACTAATGTACAAATTTAATTAAAAACTCACCAAACTTGAAACTAATAAATTCATTCTTAAAATACATTTTCACAAGTTAATAAGACAATTACTATATAGTTTAATTAATAATAAACAATAAATATTTACACAATAGTGGAAGAGAACAGAGGTAATTCATATACTTCACTGTTTGTAGTTAAAACTTTTACTCGTGTAATTTTGAATTTTAATGCCAAATTCCTATTAAGTACTTCTTTTTGCTATTTATTTTAACATTTTCGTTTTGTTAGGTTTAATAATTTTTACAATATGTACCTACTTTTTACCCACATATACATATTTTTATTAAGTATAACTTACTTACGAATAATAATAATCCTCAAGCGGGCTTCGACTTGTGTTTTTAGCCAAGATGCTATTACACCATGATTATTATACTACTTGGTACGATGTAATGGCGTAACTCTTGGCGTAATTTTCTATTTATTATATACCTATTATTGTTTTATATTGATGAGCAGTGCGAGTTTATACCCAAAAAAAAAAAGGTAATTAAAATAATAAATAGAAATACATTTTAAGCAAACATCATAAATAGCTCTAAAAGAGATACACGTTACCCCCAAGTTGTTGAACATCAAGTAAACATGGGATGAATGGGCTAATCCCGTACAGGAAAACCGCTGCAAAATGAATCCCGATAACATTCGTAGTAATGGTTAGTCCTTTCCACCACAGTTTCTATACTACGATATAAGGAGAGAGTCCTTATAAATATTAGCAGGTACCTACCCCCTTACATATTATATTATTTATTAAAATAACTATAATTTAAAAATAGAAATTATTATACATCTTAATTTTCTGTCCTAATATTCATCAGCAAAAATTATCTAAGTTGCAATCACTTGATTGCCACCCTATCATGAAAATATTATTATCAACAAAAATACAAATATTTTCTATGTTTTGGAAATCCAGTTGTGACTTTTCTCGTAATTAGTTTTAGACCAAGCAGAAGCTTAGATTTTAGGTAGCGTATTAGAAATTTGTATTAGCCCTAAAAACAAAAATATATTCGTATAATATAAATACTTCGTGTCGGTTTATTCAAAGCCAGTAACGTTAGAGGTGGAATTACAAACATCTAAATTGAATACAAAGTACAAAACACCCCCACAAAACCAAATTGAGACTAACCGAGGCTTACAACTGTCCAACAATTGTAACATTTTCACTCACGATTTGTTAAGCTTTTCAAACACTCTCGATGCGGTTTATTTGACATTTCAATTTTACCTACTGATCGTACAACTGCTCCTGATTTCTACTAACCATAACATTACACGGTACCCTCTCGCATATTAATAATGTTAAGTAAGTAATAGCACAATAATAAAATTTATTTAATAAAAAAACAAATCTTACACACTTTGTCTACGAAGCGAGTGATTGACGTTTTCTAGAGAAATTTTGCCGCGCTTGGTGATTTGTCGCTAAATTCCCTCACACTTGTCAGTTCCTTTGCTTTTCAACGACAGATGAACAAATCATGAGTCTGAGCACGTTGCGTCCGGATAAATTGCAAAAAATTCTCTTGGTAAAACTTGATAATATGAAAAATTCTTTCAACTATTCCAATTGACATTTAATATTTTTATTTCAAATTCTAATAGTGATAATTAACAACTATAGTGTACCTAGTCGTAACACCATAATAATAATTATATTATGTTACATTTATAATTTATAATATAACTATATTTATTCGACCAACAATATGGTATAAAGCAAATCTTGACAGGATAGCGAAAAAGTGGTTCAATTTTTAATTTTACTTTTAATTATTGCACTGTGACTTAATTAATGTCGTCCTGTGCGCTATGAAAAAAATAACGAGAAACTATTAAATCCAAATTTTTTCCATGATAAAATCATTTTTGTTTTGTCCTTAATATGTAAATAACATAATTAAGATTTCTTGGGTGACAGAAAATAAGTGTATATTATTATTACATAGCAGTAAAACATAGCCGTATTGCAATTATTATAGTAGATTTTAATGAAATTTTAATTGAATTTGACAATTAGTAAATTTTTTCCACACTTACTTATTTGGTCCATTATATTATAAATGTATACTTATATTTCGTTCTATTGCATACTCGTCAAATGGATCTGGATTGATAATTGAATTTTAAAATGTAAATTATGGAAAAAGTAACCGGGATGTCCATAAATTCATTTATACTTTATCATATGTAATATGACAAAGTATTGTTTTCGTGCAGAAAAAATTTGAGATTTTGATGAATTTACATTTTTTGAGGTCCCCTGAGTAAAATAAGACGATTTCCAAAAAAGTCTGTGTGTGTGTATGTGTGTGTGTCTGTGGTCAAATTTTGTGGGCGACCTACAGCAAAAACTAATATAAATTCTCAAACAAAATTTTGAATTTTTATTCTTATATTGAGACTTAGAACTGATTAGATTTTGGTTAAAATTGGTTCATGAGAACTTTTTTTTTTTATTTTTTTAAATTTTATTATTTAATATTAGTTTTAATTATTATTTTAAAAAATCATAAAAATTTCAAAACCAAATTTAGGATTTAGCATACTTATGTTGAGATTTAAAACTGATTAAATTTTAGTTAAAATTGGATTATAAAAACTATTGTTTTTTTATTTTTTTAAGTTTTATTATTTAATATTGGTCTTTATTTAATATTTTAAAAAGTAACAGAATTTTTAAAACCAAATTTGATATTTCCTATTTTTATAGTAGGAGTTATATAAAATTTGGTTAAAATTAGTTCATGGAAACTATTTTTTTTTTAGATCTTATTATTTAATATTAGTTTTTAATTAATATTTCAAAAAGTAATACAAATTTCAAAATCAAATTTAGGTTTTCGCATATTTTAATCGATATTTATAACTGATTAAACTTTAGTTAAAATTCGTTTATAAAAACTATTGATTTTTATTATTTTAAATTTTATTATTTAATATTAGTCTTTATTTAATATTTTAAAAACGAACAGGATTTTCAAAACTAAAGTTGAGATTTGTTATGCTTATGGCAGGAATTACAGCTGATTAAATTTTGGATAAAATTAGTTCAAGGAAGCAATTTTTTTTAAATCTTTTTATTTAATATTAGGTTTTATTTAATATTAGGTTTTATTAAATATTTCAAAAACTAATGAGAATTTCAAAACTAAAGTTGGTATTTTGTATCTTTATATTTAGACTTAGAGCTGATTAGATTTTAGATCACATTGGTTAATGGAAAATATTTTTTCTTTTTATTATTAAAAATTATTTTTTTAATATTTAATAAAAGTATGATAAAGTCATGGGCATGGCCATATCCGATTTTTTATCCTTTTTTACAAAATAGTCAAATTTAAATAAAATTTCATTAAAACTTGTAATAATTACTAGTTTAATATTTAAAATAGTTATTTAGGCTAGGGATGTAAGAACCTTATTAACGTTCGAGGCAGGTTAATATAAACCGAGGTGGATGCCGAGATGCCATGTAGGTTATTATATTTTTCTCGCTACCGCAATATACCAGTTTAATATAATAATTAATTTTAAAATAATACGGATGATTTGATATCGATTGTGAGAACGTTAATTCGAATTCTGATTTTAATATATTTACTTCTAAGTTTGTTTTGTCTGCTACTTAGTAATAAACAAACAATTACAAATAATATTTATGATATTCTTGTTTTATCCAATACCTCATAATAATAGAGCTATCACTATGGAGATTTTAAACCAATCAACTAACATAAGTCACTAATGAGCTAAAGAGTTTTAGCTCACCCATAGTTGAAAATAAGCATAGGTACTAATAAATTTTTATTAATTTAAATTTAACAATTTAAAACGTCAAATATAAAAAATATTAAACATATTTTGAATCGTTAGGTATTGATAAAATCTTGTATGGCACTCGTGTGTTAATTTCATAAGTCACTTAAGAAAATTACTCCACTCACCTTATGGGTTCGCGGGCTAACATTTTTCTCGCGTGACTTATTTGCAATACAACACACTAGTACCATAAATAGCTATTATTATTTTCCTAAGAACGTAAGTGATTATTAAGTTCCGTCGTTACCGAAAATTAAATAAACAAATGTTACGATCAACTTACGCCTATTGTAACTATCAATGTATGGCATACTTACATGAACAGTAGCGGGAAAAACATTATTATTACACGAGCAATATTATACTAGAGTGCGTAATGTGAATAGGACAGAACTTGGAGAGGAGAGGGGGGGGGGGGGGGGGTATCAACATTGGTAGTAGTCTTTAGTCGTTGTACAGTTGACTCTTGATAATTTAGTCCTCCACATTTTAGTCGGGACAATCTGTTATCCAAATTGTGTTAATGTGAAATCTACTTCTGGCTTGCATCTTACATCTTACATCCTTACATCTTCTCTTCTGTCACGCTTATTTTTTTATTTGCACTCCAAGGTAGTTGAAGTTATCAACCTTTTCAAATACAAAGTCACCAAATCGTGTTTGCTTCAACCTATCACTCGCTCCTCTTTCACATTTCATGTACTTTGTTTTATTCTCATTTATGATCAGTCTCATTCTCTCGCTGTAACCTTTATGGTTTCCAATAAGTTTTCTATTCCTTTTTTTGTTCTAGAGACGATCGCGATATCATCGGCATATGCTACTATTTGTGTTTCCTTGTTTATTATTGTCCTTTAGCAACCTGTACGCCTAATTACTTTTTACAGCACGATGTTGAATAATGTTGCAGATAGGCTGTCGCCTTGCCTCACTTCGGAATTTATCTCAAAGTTATCTGTTTCGCTTTCTGTTGTCTTTATAGTGAGTGATGAACTCTCTAGTGTCATTCTAATCAGTCTCACAAGTTTAGCCGGTATTCCCATCTCTTTCAGTGTTTCCAATAGTGTGTATCTATTCACCTTATCAAGGCTTGCCTGAAGTCAACAAACAGCATGTGGATATCTATGTTATATTCATAGCCTTTTTCGTAAATTTGCTTGATAATATGCAAGACAACCACCGTTGATTTTCTTTTTCCAAAGCCATACTGATAATTTCCCACTATCCCATCTGCGTATGTAGCAAGTCTATCATGAATTATCAAAAATAGTATCTTGTATGCTACATTTAGAAGCGTTGTACCTCTGTAGTTGTCACAAATTTCAGCATTACCTTTCTTCTTTATAGTTATAATTACTTCTTCGCTCCATTTTCTTGGCGTTTCTTCCTACAACCGTACTTCTTTTATCAATCCGTATAACGCTTCATGTAATGCGTCACCTCCTTCGTTAATCGTCTCTGCCATCACTCCATCCTTGCCCGGCGCCTTTCCGTTCTTTAATTTCCTAATTACTTCTGTAATCTTTTCTTTTTGCGGTAGTTTGTTTTGTATTTGTTGTGTATTCAGCATAGTCGTGAAGTGCTCCGTCCATATTTTTTTATCTAGTTTGTTTCGTTTTTTAGTATACCTACCTTCTTTATTTCTCATTCCTTTCGTCTTCACTGTGTGGGTTTTTTTCCTATTTTTTAGTACTTAGTTGTAAAAACTTTTCATATTATGTCTCGTATTACTCGCCTCTATCTCTTTCATTTTCTCTCTTACCCACATATTTTTCTTTAGTTTGTCTAGTTTATTAGCTTTCTGTCTTCTCCTTTTGTAGCTTTCTAGATTGTTTTCATCATTAGTTGACAGCCATGCTAGTTCTGCTGTTTTTACTTTACAATATGTAATATAAAATGTATTGTTTTCGTGCAGAAAAAAAATTGAGAATTTGATGGAGATATGATAGGAGTTAAAGCGGATTAAATTTTAATTACAATTCTTTTTTAATCTATTAATTTAATATTAGCTTTAATTAAATATTTCAAAAACTAATACGAATTTCAAAACTAAATTTGGTATTTTGTATCTTTGTATTGAAACTCAGAGCTGATTAGATTTTAAGTCAAATTGGTTGATAGAAAATATTTTTTTCTTTTTATTATTAAAAATTATTTTTTAATATTTAATAAAAGTATAATAAAGTCATGGGCATGGCCACATCCGATTATTTTTTTCTTCACTTTTTTCATCGAACCATTTTTTCCATTTTGTTCTCTCTATCTGTCCTAATACATGAGTCCCGCTTGCTGGTATACTTTCTAATTATGTATATTTTATGGAAAGATCAAAAACTAGTATGTATTATTATTTGTTATGTATACTAACTCTAGAAGGTATTTTTTTACTTTGGATGTTTTCATAAGGCAAAGAAGCTATTTTATAAATAATTTACTCAAGCAATATTCCTATTAGAAACCAGATGTGACAACACATCATGACTTTTCGGATATAATTACTACAGTTACTCGATAGGTGTAAATTAATTTAATTTTTAAAAGTTATTATTTTTGTACAAAAATATCTGTGCATTGTGCAATATCGATATTTTGCTCGTAAGATATAGTACACATAACAGGATGAAATACCTAGTTGCATTAACTATTAAGAGACGGTCATTGGCATGGTTGTTAGCGCGATGAACTGCTAAGGTAGAACTCCCGGTTCGCATCCGGGTGGAGTTCGCTTTGTAATGCCGTCTCCGTGCTTCGGAAGGCACGTAAAGACGGTGGTCCTCTCACAAGATGCTTGCAACATCTTTGAGATATTAATTGCTGGAGTACCCTCTTGAGGGGGACGGGTAAACGACCTTGGTTGTATCCTTACATAAGGAAGCCCGAAATATACAGCCTTGCTCATTAGAAGTTGGCCACCCCACGTTTTCACCATAGTAAGTTGGCCCGGTCTGATTTTTTTAACATATTTTACCTGAACATATACCTGTCACCTTTTAAAAAGATTACAATGCAAATTGGACTAAATCACAATTACAGCAACTAATCTTTTTCAAATAATGTCAATTTAAACCTTTTATCATTTACTACCTGTCGATAACAATATTTTTATTTTGTGTACAAAAATAAAAATTTCTACCACCGAAGCTTTTAGTTAAGTGTTCCAAAGTCGTATTAACAACATCACGCCTAAAAAACCTCATTTAAGTGTCCTTCAATGGAGCCATATCGTCTTTTTGGATTCGCAGGGTATGTCGCATCAAAAAATTGCAAAACGAATAAAGTGTTTGAAGTATACTGTGACAACCACTTTAAACCGATACGCCGAACTGGCTCGGTGGAAAATAGATCAAAAATTGGACGAAAACGTTTGACAACCGCCAGGGAGGATCGGATTTTGGAGAGAATGTTGCTGAAAAATCGCAGAAAAACATCAAAAGACTTAAGAAGGGACTTAGCAATGCACTGTGGGGCACAAATTTTGTCACAAACTGTTAGAGGACCCTTGAAGGAAAGTGGATTGCATGGTCGCAAAGGACGTAAGAAGCCCCTTTTAAATCAAAATCAAATTAAAAAACGATTAGAATTTGCGAGAAAGTACAAAAATTGGAAAGTTGCCGATTGGTCAAAGATAATTTGGTCAGACGAAAGCAACATAGAGGTACGTATTTTAGGCATATTTTAACAAAATAATTTTATAATTACAACTAAAAAATACGAGGAAAAATACTTATTTTCATTTTTTTTTTAAATTAAACGAAATTTAAACTAATTTTCCAGCTTTTCGGTCAACCTGGAGCAACATCCGTGAGAAAAAGGGTGGGGGAGGAGTTTAATCCTGATTGTATTGTGCCTACCGTTAAATTTGGCGGCGGCAGTATTATGGTTTGGGGCTCAATGTCGGCCAGTGACGTGGGAAAAATTAAAATATGCGAAGGAAGAATGAACTCAAGCACCTATATCGCAACTTTACAAGACCATTTAGAGGCTACTATTGATTTATAAACTTTTTCAATGAAGAGAGCCCTGAAAATGTTTTTAACAGGACAATGCTCCATCCCATTGTTAAAAAAACAAAGCGATGGTTTACTGAAAACAAGATTCCCTTTTGGAGTGGCCACCACAGAGTCTGACCTGTCGCCCATAAAAAATTTATGGGCAATATTTAAAAAAGGTAGCACTTTGTAAAACCAATTCAAAAAGGCATTAAAACAGGTAATTTTAAAAATGGGAGAAAATCAATAAAGATGTTTGTTATAAATAAGTTGCTACCATGCCTGATCGGCTTAAAAGCGTCATTAGGGCAAAGGTGGTGCCACAAAATATTAAATTTTGTTAATAAACACATAGTTTCAATCTATATTTGTAATTTCTTTTATTGAAAACCCTTCAAATTGCCTAAAATCCATAAATCATAAATATCTACAGGTGGCCAACTTCTTTTGAGCAAGGCTGTATATATATTAATTATTAAATATATGTTAATAATGATTTTAATGATTTTTTTGAGCAATAATAAATTCCTAAAAATTAAACAAAAGTTTACTCGCGCACTTTTTCTCTCCTCTCTTTTAATGTCCATCATGATGTTTATCATACTTGCCATTGTTATATTTTTTGAAGAATAATCGATGACTTAAAGCATGAGGCATGTACTTTCGGTATATCTCAATAAATTATAAATTTGAAACAGTAAACGTTCGTTCGGCATGAGTTTTTGAGTCCACTACTTTAGCAATCAATACTGAGCGTACATCTTCGATGTCATCAATCGTTATTTTAAATAACTCTTCCCGACGACAGACGCCACTTATGCCCAAACTTTGCAGTCTAACCTATATTGATAAAATTAAATACCAATACCTTATCAAGGTTAAGATTTGGTCTTTGATTTGTCTTTCGACTTACATTATATCCTAAATTTTAAAAGTTATCTGTCATTTGGTAATTCTTCTTCTTCCTCTTAATTTAGGACTAGGTCCTGTAATATCCAATATCCAGATCATTTACAAATTATTATTTTTGTAAACGATTATTACAGGTTTTCTATAGATTTTTTTCCAAATTTAATAGTATTAAGGTAGCAAATACCAAGCTAATTTGACTATAAGAACAAACCACGGTTAAAAACAAAGTACAGATAACGTACCGTGTTCAAATTTACAACATGATATATTTGAACATTTGCCGAAAAGTTGTTATAATTTGAAGTAAACAAAATTTATAGTTAATGAATAAATAAATAAACAAAACATTACTGCGGAACGAAATATTGTTTACTATTTTTACTCTAGTGCTCCTAAACTAATATAAAACCGTACACTTGTAACTTATTCTAATACGTTTTCTTTTCCTGCAGTAATCACATCCCAAAATCTTGGGAAAAAATTAAAAACATCTACTTTTTGCTAATTTTATCGATATATTTTTATAAAATTTAGATTTATTTTTGTCCAATGAATTGAAACACTAAAAAAAATCTATTCTTACCAATTATAATAGGTATCGTTCTTGAAATTGACTCGATCATCCAACATCCTTAAATTGAAAGAAAATTTAAGAATGTCATACTTAAATAGCATTGCAGAGAATAATCAATAATTTGATATTCTAAGTTAAAAATGCTTTGTTTGTTTGCCACGATTGGATCGATTTCGAGAAGGGTAAGAATGGTTTTCTTTCCGTGTAATGTGAATGGTCAAGCGCTTATAGCGCTACCCTTTCGGGTCAATAGTCACGGGTTTGACTCTCGTGGTGTACAATTGGTCTCACACCAAACATCTTATTACTGGCCTCAGGTAACATTATATATGGCCAAAATACGGTTTGATGTCATTTTAAAACGTTATAAAAGCTGACTCGTATAGATAGAGATTGTTAATATTAATGGAGATTCAATTATTGTATTCGGTTTGAGTTTCGGTTATCCTGAATTATTTGTGTCATGGTGTGTCATTCCATGTACAAGTGGAAATTATCCAATTATGGGTGCAGGCCTTTCCCGACAAATAATCATCAACAATAAGTTATTTCGTACATTATAATATGCTTTATATTAAGATTTGCATATTACGAAACTTAGAGATTCCACAAAAATATAATCAATAGTATCAGTAAATAAAATTTTGCTTAGGTTTTTGTTTTGGTATCATGTTTATGTTTGTTTCTATTTCGATCTTTTTACAGGTAAATCAAGATAAGTCTATCAATTTTACTGAAGGTGTAGGAACGTAGGCAAGTTGAACAAATTGATTTAGAACGAGGTCCCATTTGGAAAGCGCCGGTTTTTTGCATAACCATCAAAATAAAATTAATAAAAGTAGTTCAATTGATTGTATTTTGATAAACTTGCAGTGCCGTGATTTGGCTTATCCAACTGTGGCCCCGTTGCTAGCAAAGGTTGTCAGTTGACGATATCAGACTTTAGCTTCTCACACCGTTTAAAAAGCACAGTTGCTGCAAATCTAGTGTTTCCTTTCAATGGTCTCAAATAACTTAATAGTGCTTCCATAATAATAAACAACCTTGAAACCCTCCAAATTATTATAAATTATGTTTTGTAATAACTGTGGTTATGACTATGCTCAGGTCATAGCGGTGTGAACCAGCTAGGGGGGGTTTTCGTCAGCGGGCGGCCCTTGCCAGATTCCACGAGACAGAAGATTGTCGAATTGGCACATTCTGGAGCTAGGCCGTGCGACATCTCGAGAATTCTGCAAGTATCCAACGGTTGCGTTTCCAAAATTCTCGGAAGGTAATAATAATTTCTTACATTGTTTTATTAATTAATTTATTTACTCTGAATATTATCCTGCAAAGTAGTATACCTTGTAAAAACTCAATATGTTTAGTGTTTACATCGAGGATATTCCTCGTATAAATTATGTACCTGAACAGAATAACCTAAATTATGCTGCCATATTATAATAAATAACTACCAATTTTTTTTGGTTTCCTGACTCCAACCTTTGGCCTCAGGAACCCTCACGAAATAATTAGTAACACCAAATATTCATTAATCCATAAATTAAAAATTTTTAAATTTATAAAATTTAAAAATCAAAATAGTGGCTTCATCATTTTCATTGGTTATTGATCATCTTTTCTTCGAGTTCAAACTATGCTAAATGGTGATTAGGACAAGATTTCACTCGCAATTCTCTTATTGGGCTGGAAATATTAAATATTAATTGAGACATAACGCAATATATACTTATCCGAAAAGCATTATTTATTTATTATATAATTTTGTTATTTTCTCTATTGTGTTTGTTTTCTTTTTTTATTTAATATTTTGGTGTTAACTCAATTATATATACATAATAACTTTATAATTCTTTTCTTTTTAATGATTTTAATTGAAATCATTTTTTTATTTGACTTTTTTTCTTATTAGTTTTAATGAAGAGCACTTTTAAGGGTCAAGGGGTTTTACATGTAACCTAACCTGGGCTCTCTATTGGTTTTTCAGGGCCCTGATTGTAACCATAAAATATTATTCGACTTATTAACATGTAACCCAACATTTGAAAAGTAAAACCTACTAAAATATAAAATAATCTAGCCCCCTCGGTCACCTTTATCATGTTTGATCATAAATTTTAGGTGTGAAAGCGATTATAGTACGATTTTTCCAGTAGTCAATATTGATATTTCCATTTCATTTATAAACAGAGTTGGGCAAGCGCTTCTTGAAGTTAGAGAAGCCGTGCTTTAATTATATTGTGTACTTATTTCAAAAAAAAATATTTTAAAAGGCAAATTGCCCAAATCTGTTGATAAAGCTGCATTTTTTCATATATTATAAACTATACTAACTTACAATGGCTGTTACAAAGTCATGAGACTATAAAAAAAGATATTTTGTTGTTTAGATATTATGAAACTGGATCTATTCGACCTCGAGCAATCGGAGGCTCAAAGCCACGAGTGGCTACCGCGGAAGTGGTGGCAAAAATATCTTCTTTCAAACGAGAATGTCCCTCCATATTTGCTTGGGAAATTCGAGATCGACTTCTTCAAGATGGCGTTTGTACAAACGATAATATTCCTAGTGTAAGTATTAAAACTTTTTCTGTTAAGGCTTTAACATATTTATATAGTAGGCAACTTTCATTAAAAATAATAATTTAAAAAGTTAATATTAGCATTGTCAAGAAGTTAAGTAAACCCGTCTTCTCTTGAAAGTTAGAGTAAGCGAATATAATTTCATATCAATCATTTATTTGAAGAGTGTTTAATGGCAGCATAAGCTTGCGATAACAACATCAGCTTCAGATCCCTTTTAATCAGTTTGTAATCATCGGTTTAACCTGCGTGACGAGCCTCTTATAGAGCTTCACCCTGCAGCTATCCGCATATTAGTTTTCCCCATCCTACGTGTAATAAAGGAGCAGCTCTTTAAACACGATCTGAAAGAACTGAACAGAGCCGAACTTTTTAAATTTTTGATTTTTATTACAATATTACGTGTAAAAGCAAATGGTAGAAATTAATATACAAACATATTACTGTAAATCTTAAAAAATTTATTGGCAAATAAAAATTAGTTACTTTTGAAATTTTGGTCATTGCATATAAAATTTTTGTACCTACTCGCAAAGTCATTTAATCTTGAAAAAAATTACAGCGTTTCTCCTTCCCAATACCGTTTAGAATGTTGTAACTATCCTCGACCGTGATGATGTAAAACTGAAGTTTATAAGTTTTTGTTCTAGTACAGTCAAACCTGGCTATACTTCCACACTTAGTATATTATAATGTCTGTGGATATATTTTTCCTACTCCTATAACCTAACCTAAACATTCGGAAGCAATATTTGGATTATAACCCCTCGTGAACCATTAAATCCAATTAAATTTTTAATAATACAGGAGTTGAGAGTATAGGTATATTCAGAACTTAAGTCTTTTTAAAAAACTCAAAAGATAAACCACGACATGCATCGTGATTAATAAAGTAATCGTGGAAAACATAATATTATTGGATAGTATTATGAAATGTTTTACCGAAGAGTTTTGTTTAGAATTGGTTAATGATTTTAAAAAATTAATAAAAAAAGTAGACAGATACGGTTCTGAGTATCATTTAAAGAGAAGAGAAATCTTTCCAGCACCGTTTATTGGATGCATGCAAATTTCCATGGCAACGTCCCCTCGCCATGTCTCTATTTCAGAAAACAAAAACGTTATGGATTTTTCTTTAAAATGCGCAAGAATTTTTCTTCTTACTTTCTTATTATTTTAATTTTAAACTTTTGTTAATGAACTTAGACAATATGCCCAATGGTTCACGACATTATCAAAAATTAAATTAGTTACAAACGATGCTATAATATACATTTATGTGCAGTATGGTGTATGCTATGTATTACATTAGATAGTTATTGCCTAGTTATAAACAGGAAATTTCAAAATAAACTTTAGAGATGTGTTCTAAAGCTTTCTGTAAATAAAAAGAAAGAAGTTATATCAACGTAAGTTTAAAAATTCTTATTGAAAACGTATAATAGTATGTTACATAACCAGCGTGGAAAGTGACATATTTCGTATAAGCGCCTAAGTACACGTGCGAGCACGAACATGAATACGTAAAATTTACCTTTTACTTGTGTTTCTTATGAATCTTTAAGATTGGTGCGAAAGTTGTTTATTTTATCTACTACTAAATTCAGAAGCAAATGACATATTTTTTTAAATACATCCTTGTCGCACTAATGTAATTTAAAATAATTTAAGAAACAAGTGGTCGGTTCTTCATCTTTCCTATGCTCGACTATACGTACTACGTGATTGTTATTTGTGTATTACTTAGTTGTAGGAAAGCTTATTATTTCTTATCTCTAATTTAGATTAGAGTTAACTTAAATTAAAATTTTGTAAATATTTTGAAATGATTTCAAAACTATTATTAATCACGAAGTGAGAACCTTAAGTTTCTCCATTGTGTCACGCAGGTCTGGCTGACTGATCTGATTTGTTTCTTGAAACAATGACAAACAAATAAAAAATTCATTCCATTTCACCTAATATTTTTTGATCTCATTCAACTTGACATGAAAATGAGTGAACTTTATATTTGCTTTTCGTTACTTCAAAAACAAATCTGTTTGTTCTTATTGGGCCACCCCTTATAATTTATAAATACATAGCTACATCGTAAATAAATTTAAACCCTTTTAAAAATTAAAACAAACTATGAATTGGGAATAATATTTTTTTAGAAAAAAAAAAGTTTAATGGATAGTATATGTATTCAATTATTTTTTTAATAACTTACTAAAATTTATAGATAACAATGTACTTAGATACCTACATATCTTTGCAGAATAAAAACTTATCATAAATTATAAAAATTTAAATCGTCGCGTCGTGTTGATGCACTGTGCATCAAAATTCAGATGGCTGCTAAAAATACCAGAGATAGTCTAACATTTTAAACCTGATTCCTTTCGCTTCACTGGCTGAATCTCCTCCAATCAATGCAATACGCCCCCGCATTGCAAACAGGGGATGATATAAAACATGCGTCGCGTTTCTTTATAAAATCTGCTTAATATTAAATAAAATTTTCGATTTCTTTTTGTTGTAAATATAGTTTTGGCCTTTAAGAATATGCCACAAATTTTCAAAACAATATTCAGCTTAGAAGTATTCGAAATTGGCGAAAGCGTCGACGCTCTTAGAGCCTCTTATACGGCCAGACGCTTTTCTCGAAACCACGTTTTTGACCTGGTTGACAGCATAACTCTGTCAAATTTTGTCCGATCGACTTTATTCAAAAGTTCTCTTCAGAAAACTTATCACTATAGCATCGTAGGAAATTCAAAATTTTGATTAGAACCAAAATGCCCATTTGAAAAAAAGTCAAATTTTACAAAAAATTTTGCGGTAAATTGTTTAGAAAAAGTAAATACTTTATAAAAAACTCTGATGCTGCGATAGTGATAAGTTTTCTGAAGAGAATCCTTTTGAATACAGTCGATCGGACAAATTTGACAGAGTTATGCTGTCAACCAGGTCAAAAACGTGGTTTCGAGAAAAGCGTCTGGCCGTTAAAGCTCTAAGATCACGTTTCAATGAAACTCTGCTGAATATTGTTTTGAAAATTTGTAGGCATATTCTTAAGGCCAAAACTATCTATTTAAGCAACAAAAAGAAATCGATGTTTTTTAATTTACTGATATTGCCCTTAATATTAAATGAATTCGATGTACCTTATATATTTTCTTGTCAATTTTTTGTATACATTTTCCACAGTTTGTAACAAAACATCATAGGTCGTCCTTGATAATCCCAAAATTTTAATGCAGAATACGCGAATCAGTCACTTCGTTTTTTCCATTTATTGTCGTTAACCATGACGTCTTCGAATAACAAGAATATCATGTAGTAAATGTATGGTAAATAAATAAATTCTTCAATATTTATAAAATGTAAACATTTTGTAAAAGTATTCAGGTGGTAGTAAAATTTCAAAACCAAAACCTACAGTTAAGTATTGTATCATTATTATAATTTTAGTAAAACTATGATATTCTTACTCATAATTTTATTAAAGTTGTATACAAAATTATACTGTAGAATGTAGGGTTAGCAAACTCGTAGATACAAATTTGAAATGAGTGAAAGATTTACGTTTTGCCAAGAAACTCCCGACTACGTTGGTAACCAACCACCACCCCCATTTATCCGTCGCAGACTCTTGACCTAAAGTAAATATTGACTCCAAGATCGATTTTGGTGTCCTTCTTAATTATCATTTCTAATGTAAACATCTCATCACTAAACTGTTTTTACACACCAATGTTCGTAAGTGTAAAAACTTTATCCGCCATAGCAAAAGATAATCGATTTTAGTATAATATTATTTAGGATTTGCCTACCCCAATAAAATTTAAATAGCGGATCAGCATGGTACGAGTATATAGGTACTACACAATGTCAGATCGTAATTTTGATTTATAAACTTCTTTGAAAACAATTACATTTTGAGTTTTTGATCACCTTCAGATTTGAAATGAAAACAAGTGTATCTTAGCTTAAGTATATTTTCACATTTGCTCTATTTACTTTTGCACATACTTATGTAATTATATTATTGTATTTTGTAGGTAAGAGTGTATGGGTTAATAAATATTCTGTATAAAATAAAATGATAAATACAAATGGTAAAAATAATATTTAGATTGGACAAACGAATTAGATTTTGTATGCCTAATTATTATTTCATAGAATAAAATATATTATTAAATATTTACATTATTACACTTAATTTTTCAGTCATACATTACATTTCTTTTCTTGTACTACTATTATTTTTGATGGGTAGGAATGTATAATTATGTAAACTACATACTTACAACTTCTGTACATACATAAAATATTACGAAAAACTGAAAGTCGTGAAACGAAATTACTTTTTCTATAATTAAAAAAATATTATGTTAGTATGATTAACGGACAAGCGTGCCGTTTTTTCTTCAATAGCATAAAAATAATTATTACATTTACTTTTTTAATTATTACACTTCCAGCGGCACTAAAGTACTTTAGTGTACACTTTAAGTTTGACAAGTGAATGGCATAAAGTCAAGTTTTTCTAATATTTTGGGAAAAAACACCCTTAATAATCCTTAAAATATTATGTAAAGACTACCTTCTTCATTGCGCGAATATTGAAACAAAATGTTTCAACCATTTTAAATTTTTTAATATTTTAAATTTAATGCGACTTTTCTTGGTTTCAAAAAACGTATTTGAATTCAAATAATAATAAATAATAAATAACAATAAATAATAAAAATCATTTGAATTAAAAGTATTTTGGTTTTACGTGAAAATTCTCGATAATACACTAACTTGGCAAATGCAAAACTTGCTTGTCAAACTAAGTTCTACTTTGAATCCGAATGATATAATAATATATCCTTATCTACATGTTAACTAACTATTAAAATGCCGAACTCTCGAACTGTTTAAATCTTTAGGCTTATAAAATTTAAAAATTTCCTATTTTTCATATCTATCAAAAAGATTATCTACAAAAAGTATTTTGATGTTATGCAGGGTCTCGACGAAGGGCCTACAACGTTTTACAGTGAATTCATGAAACAATATTGTTTGAACCCAATTACACAATGAATTACTAGACTACTATCCAATAGGGCAAATATATAGTAGATAAAACGGTCAAACAGATCCTTGCAGAAAATATTTTATTCAAAATAAAAGATTTATTTTAAAAAAGGCATTCGTCTGACGAATTTCAATGAAAGCTAAACATACATTAAGCTGGAAAAGTATAAAACTAATTATTCATTAAAATTTAAAAAGAAAATTATTTTTGAAAAAATCATATCCGATTTTATTTTATAAAAATATATATACCTACCTGGTTACATCAAACTCAATTTTCCAACGTCATTTACTACTTTTCGGTAATGACTTAATTATTTAGTAGTAATAATTACTAGTAACGACGTTTTAAGTGGAACTTTTAATTTTTTCCTTTATTTTATGGTCTAAATGTGTAAAAAGAAGTCAATAACGATTAACAATAACTAAAAATTTAATTTGATATGCCTAAATACATAATGTACCTATCGCTATATGTATTTTCGTAATTTAAAATCCATACTTTAGGAAGCGCACCCATGAGTAATTTTCATTTTCATGGTGCTGATTATTAAAAACCAAAAACGTTTTTATTGTCCCGAGTGGTATGTAGAACAATAATATCTAATAGTTTGATTTTAGAAAAAATGTTGGTTTAGAAAATTTAGCAAAATTTAAATTTATTGAAAGCCAGAAAGCGACTATTAGAAGCTAACAAATAAAATCAAGAAAATGCTGTTCATAAACTAAAAGAAATAATAGCATCAGATGAAATCACATTATAAAGAACTGTGATGGTTATCAGAAAAATAAAATTGGGAAAAAACAGCGAAACGCGATGATGGAATTAAACCCTAAATGATTAAATACATGGGTGAAAATGGAGTTAAACAAACTCTTTAATTTTACATTTGAACAAGAATTAATAAAATTTCCTATATACATATATATTTCCTATATTATAAAAAGATCGATAATAGAATGTGCAAAAACTATAGGGGTATCTCATTGCTATGTGTTAACAGCCAAAGTTTATGAGCGATCATTAAACCAAGATTAATGAAAGTATTAGAACTAACATTAAAAAATCACAAAGAGGTTTCAGAAAAGGATATACCATACAGGACTGCATACAAGGTTCCTGTCTCCGTGACACCTTTGCCCTTGCCCATGAAAGGCAATTCATGAAAAAGTACTTGTTAGAGCATCTATAAAACAAATTTGGAAGATACTATAAGAGATAAAAGTTAAAATGAATTTGATTCAGGCAATACAACGTATTTACAAGAAAACAACAAATTAACAAGATGTGATGAATCAAACAAAGGCCAAAACTAAAAAGCTGAAAATAGGATACAGAAATATGCGGAAATAACAGAATGCGCTACACCATAATCAGGATACATTTATGAAAAGTATCATTAGAAAGTAAAATATAAAAAATTAAACGTAGCAAAACAAAGGTAATTGACATTGGGGCAGAGAAACTAATAAAAATTAATATTGATGGAAGACAAATAGAACAGGTTAAGCAATTTAAATATCGAAATAATAGATATCTAGAGAAAAGTGGAAGTCATGAAACTAAAATAAACAATATAGTGAGTTCATGAGTTCAAAATGACAATATATAAAACCATTTACTTACCGGTACTAATTCTTGGATGTGAGTCGTGGAACCTAAACCAAAGAATGAAAACTATTAAGTATTTAAGAACAACAACCAGTGATAAAAAACTAAAATGGCAACAGTTGAGGTGGTTCGGGTATCCAAATAGAATGAAAAATAATGTCAGTGAAAAATATGTGTCAATTGAGGATAATTAGAAGAGAAAGAGGCAGATCAGACACTAAAAGATAAAAAAAACATAGAACGAACAATAATAATTATTGTTGAAGTAAATTATTTTCCTTCTCAATCCGATTACCCACGAGAGGATTTGGTGACTTCATTTTAAAGGCTCTGGCACTCAATACCTCGGTGGTTTGCCATTGCCTGTCGAGGGAAGACGGACAGAGAAATTCTGACTCCGTCCGGGTTTGAAGCGGGGATTGAATTGAAAACAGCAAAACATGAAGAAAAAAATTAAATATATCAACACTTCCGGGTACAAATGAAAATTTTAATTTGTATTAATTGATTGTTGTATTATATGTACGTACATTATATAATATTATATTATTCTCTATAGAATTCGACACATTGTACGGCACACGTTAATAACTTTTTGTGCTAAAAATATATGAGTTCCAAACTACAGCGGCACGTGTTAATTTCAAAAAATTATAAATCTAAAATAGCAAGTCAGATTTGACCAAGTATTTGTTAAAAACGATTTATTTTCTTCTCGGGAAACGGTATAAAGGGTGAATCGAATATTGCAATACGCAATGTGCAATAATCTGTACCCGACACGTGACCGCCAGCCGACCCGGAATTGGGTGCAATATTCGGATCCTTTTAGATTCATCTAAAAACGTTATTACGTTATCCAATGGGGAATTTGAACAAGATTTGCAATAAAATACTCAAAAGCTCTTGCCCTAATCGCTTTTAATATTGGCACCTTATTTAAATAACTCCCATCATTAAATACTTTTATAATTTGGTATTATGTCTTTTATATTAGATAGAGGTAACGTTTGCATGCTATTAGATAATATTATTACTTTCTTTATGCGCGATTATAAAGTTAATTAATAAATTACAAAGATAAACTTGATTATCTGTATCACAAATTTTAACTTTTTCAACTCAACTATAATAATAAGAAAACATTATACGATATTTACGCATGTCACATGTTCGTTAATAATTTGGCGTCTTCTTGATTTTAACTATTAAACCAAAACAAAGAATCTTTAGGACCTGAAGTACAAGTGAGTAGTACCAATTCATTAAAAGTTGATGTCGATGTCGTCAATGGTCGCAGGTTATACACAAAGCACAACGGGGTGCTCTCTATTGGCACTCTATTCATAACTACCCCATGATATCCATTATGACTTTTTTCTTCGATCTTTTGTATTAATAAAAAAATAATACTCGAACCATGTCGTCAACTTTGAACTACGTTTGGTAGGGCATTTCAATAAAAATCATCCCTTAATAGTCATATTTGCGTATTTAATCTTTCTCTTTCTAATTCGTTACGAAAACGTTAATAGAAAAAGCACAACAGAAGAACGTTAATGAACATTTAGATTAAATTCTTTTTTTAAATAATTCCCATCATGTAAGGTGGTCTTTCATTTGACGCTTCACAAAGTCGTCGATTTTCAAAATTTAAAACAATTAAATTATCACAATTCTTATAGGATTTTATTATTCCTTTCAGGTGTCATCAATAAATAGGGTACTTCGTAATTTAGCAGCACAAAAAGAACAATCTACTCAACATTCGCCAGTAACATCAACGGCCGATAGTGTTTATGATAAACTCAGATTACTGAATGGTAATCAAGGAAGTTGGAGGCCTACACCTTGGTATCCAGCTGGAAGTAATCCATTTCCGCTGCAACCTCTTAGTCCACCATCGACAATTCTGTCTGATGACCTTAATTGCAAAAAAGGTAAGGAGGATAAAGTTTATAATAATTCATTCATGATTCAACTATCATTAACATATTTTGAAACAAGGCTACGAGGCATCTGAGGCAAGCTTTCTCGGATGTAAAATCATTAATAATATGCTTGTAATATTAATTGATGATTTCGGAATAGCACCGAGGTTATCCTAGCCTAAGTGGAAGATAAAGATTGTCAAATTATTAATTAATTAAATTTCGGATTTTATTTAACTAGAGGTAGTTAGAAAACCAAATGCATATGATACGTCAAAGTTTTACGCATAATTCTCTATTTCAGTAAATACATGATCATCGTTTTAAAATACGCCCTTCTTGTACTTCATAATAGCTCTTTTATTAATTTTCAGTTTCTGAGAATGTGTAAGTGCTTTCAAACTATTCGGAAATCTGTTAACACTTACAGTATGTAGGTATTTATTCGAGTACTTTCCCGTACCAGTCACCACTCATGAGAAATCATTTGATACATTGAGCTATGTTGTATTGGCACCTGAAAGTCAACTCCTGAAAGGTGCTGGAAGTGAAGAAGTAAAACATGATATGAAGACGGTTACAGACTGGCAATCGGTGTCGACTGCCAAGGATCCCCAATTCGAGCTCGGTCGAAGCCCAAATTGATTGTAACTGTCTTTCCTAGACAGGCAATGGCAAACCACCGAAGTAATCTGCTATGAAGATTTCTCTCAAAATAACGCGAACATGCTCATTTTTTTTATTGTTACACATTTAATATTTTCGAAAACATTTTTTTAATTTTTCCAAGAGAAACTCAAACATATTATTAGCAAATGTAAGCATTTGAGCCAAGTTAGGGAGTGAGTTTTGAAAATTTCATTTTTAGGGATAAACAAAAGGATTAAACAACTCTAAAAAATTGAGTTTCTATTTTTGAGATCTTATATTGTACCGATATAATATATAAATAGGAATATATATTTTAATATCTATAATATACTGTATAGTATACTACGGGGCGCTAAAATGCCATACAAAAATAAACTTGATATGTTTCAGTTGATTATAATAACTTGGTGAGTCTTATTAATTTTCAAATCTGAAATACTTTTAGAACAAAATGACGATCACATTCGATGA
Source organism: Lycocerus yunnanus (assembly GCA_036346125.1). Classification (NCBI taxonomy): domain Eukaryota; kingdom Metazoa; phylum Arthropoda; class Insecta; order Coleoptera; family Cantharidae; genus Lycocerus; species Lycocerus yunnanus. The sequence continues at coordinate 217,926 of JARFIX010000094.1, forward strand.
GTATGTATTACAAAGTATAAAAAAATAAACAATTTTCCTAGAAGTGCCGCTTCAACAACTTTATATCGTTTGGAAGATGCCCGAGTTGATATATTGTAGTGGATATGTTTACAGTCGTCTTATTTGCCTTGAAATGTTCATGAAAAATTCAGTACCTTGTAGGTACTGCATAAGTATGATAAACAAAGTAAAAAGTTACTTTTATGTATTTTACTTGCTTTTTATTTTAATTTTATATAGTTTGATAATAATTTGATAAACATTCAATCAGTACTTGAATCGAGAAAATATAATTTTTCTGCAAACGTCAAAGAACTTGACTTTGTGTCATTCAATGTCAAATTTGAAGATTTACTTTTGTAAAAGTAATTGTTTTACTTTATTGACGAAGACCAGCGGCACTGTAGTACTTTAGCTACACTCTTTCAACGCTGATATGATAAAGTGCTATTTAAATAGGTATTTATAAAACTTAGTGATGTTGCGTATGTGCATTTTAGGAGCGCATTCTACTATGGGTGAACTACTATATTTTATGTAAACTTAACTACTTACTACATTATCAAGTCAAAAAATAATACCGCATTTTTTTATTTTGGAGTTAGAAGTGTCATAATAACTCACAAGCGTGAGTTGTTACTTTATCGTATATAATATGAGAAAGTATTGTTTTTAATGCCATTACTCTTATAATAATAGTTGAGAACAAGTTTTCTACGTACATTAGCAATTATTGGCTCACGAATGTGACAGATTTAATCGTCTTCTAATATAAAACTAAATTATATAAATACAATATTTTCATTAGAAAATAATAAAAGTCGCGTAAATTTTTTAAAATTTGCTAATTATATGAATTCTAGCTCCACAAAATTTTTGTTTGGCCTTAAAACTTTGCTTATGCACACGCCGCAACATAATATGTAACTAAACGCCATATTTTACAAATATTCTGATTGGCTCAATATGAAACATAAACACGGTGAATTTAAAAAGAATCGTTAACGTTGTATTATTATGTATTTATTATAGGTACATACTTACTATGTATCGAATAGGTTTTATTGTTTCTCTTTTATTCTTTAATAATATAATTGTGTTTGTCTGTTGGTCAATAATACGGTATTATTTAAAAAGAAATGTGCAATGTGATAAGAGTGTTTTAAATAAATCAAAATAATAGCGTGCAAGATTTAGTATAGTTTAAATTGGGAAGGAACTACTCAGGAACAAATTAGAGATATTATAATAAATGAGAAAGAGAGACAGAGTGAGTGAGAGTGGGATAGATATGTTCAAAGGAGCACTTTGTAGAGAGCTAATCTAACCCCGGGGCTCCCGTTTGTTATACATTGTATCAGTTTAGATTACGCCGTTCTGTTAGTGACACTGCGATTAAAAATGCAAACACTGCTTATCCTGCCTCTGGACATTTACTAATTGAAATTTTAACTTTTAACCAATTTACTAAAATTCAATTTCCACCCGTCGTAAACCAAACACAACACTAATGAAATTATCGCACATTAATTAAAATTTGTTCAATTATTCAACGCCACTTTGTAACATTTCCATTTCACTGAATAGTTTAACTATTCTCGCGTTTTATGAAAATTTAATTTTTATATTATTTTTGTAATTGTTTTTATCTAACAAGTCTCTGTAGGTATATTATACAATTATAATTTTATTTTTTGGAAAAACTCGATTGATATAATATTCTTTTGATAATAATAAATTTGCTAAATTGAGTATTGTACGTATTATAATCAAAAAATTACTAATTAATTATTGCGCTATTGCTATATTATACATATTTATATTAAAATTTCTCTAATTAAAATTTTCAGAGTAAGTAAACATGATTCGATCGTTGCTTTTAAATTATTCTATAGATAGATGCTGGGTGCTTAAAAAAATATAAATAAATATACATCCTATATATTATATCTGTCGTAATACAAAAACAACCATTAGAAGATGATAATTAAAAATTTAATAAAAATAAAGATAGGTTTTTGATCTTATAAGTTAAGGAAGTGTGACGTCAAGATTGTCTCTTGGGTATTGATTTGGTTCCCGCGGGCTCTTTGTCAGACACCCTCGCCTTCTAACGTCGTTTGTTTGTTGACACTTTGATTCAAGGCGTCAAAGCTCGCCGCATTCGATGATTACACTGATTTTAAATCTAAATAGACTATCTACATTTATTTGTAATGTGTGCTTTTCAGCCATTTAAATCGAAATTTTATGTTTGTAGTGATTTTGTAGCTCTATACACATTACTTTTCTCTTTTGCATATTCATATTAGCATTAGCTGCACGAGATTACATTTTAACATTTTAGTATTTATCTACCTGAGTAATTAATATCATCCAATTTCATATCATATACTAATATTGAGAAGACGTAGTAGGTACCTCCTGACTATTTTTATAATAATCACTGAAAAAAATTTCTACAAAGAATGCCTAAATATTGGATTATTCGCCTTTTTAATAAAAGCAAGGAAGATTTTTATTTATTTATGAAGCCATACGTAGAATAACACAATCAACTTTAAAATAAAATACAAGTCGTAAAAAAGTTGAGAGAAAATCTGAAACTTGGATATTTCAAATAATTCACTTAAAACTTATAAAGTTCTTTAAGAGTCGCATTCTTCTTAAGCATTGAAATCGAAACGAAAACATATAATAGCAAAAGTATGTTATCGGCTGATATAAACTGCCATTTCAACTGGGATTTGAATCGGTGCTTGAGTCGAGAGGCGGCTTTACAAAGCTAGCATGCAGTAAAACCCGGTAGTCGAAACGTGGGAGCCTTTTTTGTTCGGATTTATTCAACGATATAAATGCTGTTAGATTGCATCCACTAACAATACATAGAAAGTACATGAGATTTCTTAAACACCATACAACGTCGTACTGTCAGAACTCAAAAAATTATACTGTAGATTTTCCTAATTAAAATTAATAATATCCATCTCATATACGTATAAGGACAAGGCGTACACGATATTGTCCATAGATTCCTTTACGTTATGTCCATTAGACATATTTTTATTAAGAAAAGTTAAAAATAACCTGCAAATAAAAAATTTATCGTACAACTTTTGACTTTTGAGGAATGTCATGGATGTTTTAGGCTTCTATACGCAGTATACAAAAAATCCTTATGATGTGGCTAGGTGTCCGTCCATCCGCTTATTTCAATTAAGAGTCGATCATAATAACAGAAGTTAACCCTAAGATCACCTTAGTCCGAGGTTTAAATTCCGCGATCGGTTAATAACCAACTAATCGCCGAACTTGAATCACGGATGCATTAATAAATTAACAAAATTCGAAAAATACAAAAACAATACTTTTTTCATTTATAAAAAGTACAAAAAAAAGTTTGTAATGGAATTTGATAAAATCTTCATCGTTAAATGGTCTGGCTCGGTATATGTATCCAGAAATTCCGACAATCCCTAACTGTGACTTCTATGCTTTTTTTATTGTTTTAAAATTATTTAATTAAAAAACACCTTCTTCGAGTACCACATTCGCTCAGCGCACATTAACAATTCTCAACTTGACCGACACTATTAAGATGACTTAATAGGAAGATTTTCCCGAATTTCCCTTTGGTTACCACACAGTCTACGATGAATATTGAAATAATACACAACTTTTCGAGTACCCATTCCTAGGACATTAATGTCAATTTGAGACACTATTAAGAGACTTAAAGGAGATTTACCAATTTCCCTTTGTTACCACACCTAATGAAATTAAATAATACACAATGTATAAGGACAAGGCGTACACGATATCTGTCCGAGTACCGCATTCGCTTTAGCGTTATGTTCATTAGACTGTCAATTTTTTTTTAAGACACTAAATTAAGAATGAAACCCGCAAATAGGAAGAAATTTTTCGTACAACTTTTGACCTTTTGATGAATCCATGGATGTTTTAGGTTTTTATACGCATGTATATTGAAATAATACACTTATGATCTGGCCAGGTGTCCGTCCATCCCGCTTATTTCAATTAAGAGTCGATCATAATAACAGATAGTTATATTCTAAGATTACCTTAGTCCGAGGTTTAATATTCCGCGATCGGTTAATAACCAACTAATCGCCGAACTTGAATCACGGATGCATGAATAAATTAACAAAATTCAAAAAATACAAAAAACAATACTTTTTTCATTTATAAAAAAGTACAAAAAAAAGTTCGTAATGGAATTTGATAAAATCTTCATCGTTAAATGGTCTGGCTCGGTATATGTATCCAGAAATTCCGACAATCCCTAACTGTGACTTCTATGCTTTTTATTGTTTTAAAATTATTTAATTAAAAAACACCTTCTTCGAGTACCACATTCGCTCAGCGCACATTAACAATTGTCAATTTGACCGACACTATTAAGATGACTTAATAGGAAGATTTTCCCGAATTTCCCTTTGATTACCACACAGTCTACGATGAATATTGAAATAATACACAACTCCATTGGGTTTACCAGTAATTATAAGTACTACGATATTATATTCACCAGATTACTGAAATATACAATACAAAAGTAAAACTTCTTGTGCAGAAAGTGTACTGTCTTCAGACACCCAAGAAACCTAACTTGTAATCATTCAATTATCAAAATTTAAGTTTCCGTTATTCGTAAAGCAATAGCTTTTCTTTACTGACGCCAACGAACAGCAGTTAATTTTACCATAATATGTAATAATTATTTTTTATACTTGAAGGAAAAATCCGCATGATTTTTCCAATCATCCACCAAACATACAAAACAAATAAAATATATTATTGTTCGAAATTAAACATGTATCTACTGTTTTTTTTAAACGTAAAATAGTATGCTGTTTTATTAGGAGACAAACAATTAAGAAAACTTCAAAATTTAAAAATGAAATTTTTATATTAAAAGTTTTAATTGCATACTACTACAATAAAAACAAGTAATCCAAATTAGAATAACTATATTATAAGAAGGGGAATATACAAATCGTTCACATGCAACCAAGCTCTGTGGGAACGAATGCCGATATCAATCGCGCACCGCAGGATTTCGTATATTTTCCTATTGAAGTTAACTATATGTTTTAAATCAGATAGTATTTGTAAAGCAAATCGTTAGTAAATTTAGAACATTCTCATGCATGATTTTCTTAAATAAAAGAAAACAACTGTTTATACACTTTTTAGAGACAAAACAACAAAGTGTATCAATTTGCGATTACTCCCAAAAAATTATAAGAACACAGTTTGCATTTTCTAGCGCTGGCTGGTACCAGTATTATAATTATTTATTGTATAAAATTATACACGAAGAGCCATTAGACAATTAAATCTACAATTCTGGGAAACGATAAAATAACAAGAATAACTGGAACAATAATATTCTAATCAATAACAGAAAACGTAACAACTTTTGTTATTAAAATTGTTAAGTGACTGCACATTATCCTATATTATAACACATTATGTACCATTTCGTACTGCTGTACCCAATGCAAAGCATACGACTATCCGTTCCATCAGCAAGGATTTTCTAACAGAAGCAAAAACAAACTGAAAACCTTAGAATTGATATTTTAAAACGCAATTCTGACGTGTTCCGACTAGAGTATGTTGAAAATGACGATATCTGGCAATGCATATTAAAATAAATGAAATGAAACAAAGAACTTGAAATGATTTGGTCTTATGCAACAAATGAGCATCTATAGATAACCAAAGATGCGGGACTGAATACCAAACTTTAGAAGAAATTGCGAAAGGCGAAATACGCTTCACACAGCAAACGCAAAAATTACTTGTCGAACAAAGTTCTATTTTTAATGCAAATACCTAGAAACCGAAAGGGGTAAAGGTACGAATAATATACCAGCTATACAGCGTATAGCAAAAGTTCGAGGTCAATTTGTGAGCCATGAGAAAGGCAACGATAAACCACCCCATTTTTTATATTCTTTAGTAAAGTCATATAGGATTCATTCAAATTGATCGCCTACGCACTGCAATAATATGAGTTTGTTAAAAAGGACGAAATACAGAATAGTCTCTTGTTACTTGTAAATAAAACCTTATTTTCAAAAATATCCTTAGAAGATAATCCAAATGGACATTTAGATTAAAAACATGACATGAAGAATTTCAAGTAAACGTGTGATAATTGCAGTATAAAGTTTGCACTCGCAATGCACAGTTGAACAGAATAAAATTTGAAAATCAAGTCCTACTTTAAATTCTTGAATATTGCTGCAAAATTACTGTATTTTGCTGTAGACAGCAAATTGCTGTCTTAATTACCGCAGAAAACAAAATTGTTCAATTATGTTCAATCAAACAGATAAAAAATGTTGAAAATAATACCCTAGACACACTGCGAGAGATTTTGTTAGTGTCATTGATGACATAGTATCCACATGTGAAAATAATTTTAAATTGTCAACTTTTTGCATAAATCCACTGCCTTTAGCAAATTATTTTAAAGGCCTGAAATGAATCGTTTAGAAAAATAATCATTTGTTTAATGATCATTAAACTATCGGTGTGTCCAAAGGTATTAAACTTTGTAAGACATTTCGATTAAAATATACAGGAATTTCAAGAAAAACAATAACATAAAACTAAGAATTTTTAACATTTCGTCTCGTAATTTAATTCATAACTCGAAATCCGTTGATTCTATGCAATAAGAGGTTATAATCTAGTTTGAAGATAAGTGAATGCTGTTTAAAAAATTACTAATCCGTTAACGCCAAAAAATTAATAGTTTTGGTGCTATGTACTGGTTAATACTGGGGTAGGTATTAGTAATAGTTAGATATAAAAGATAGCATCAAAAGCAAAAAATACATAAACGTGAATATAGAACTTAAAGGTAAACAAAAGTCTATTTAATTTATTCTAAAATTATTAAAAATAATAACTTGAAATGAATAATGTTGTTTTAAATAAATTAAGAAAAGATAAATAAATTTTATATTTGCAATTAAAGCAATACTACTAATATACCTACATTTTATCTGTTCTGTATATTATTAATAATTTTAATCTCAGTTTAAGTTTTAAATTACTTTTACGAAAATCATTACGAGAATAGGTATTGATGATTAGTTTTTCTTGTCCGTGAACTCCATATTTTATATTTTATTCTAAAATAAACAACAAAAAATAAAAAAAAAAACAGAAAAATTGCATCTTTAAAAAAATTATTAAACAACCTTCATAAAGTTTTTTACTTATTTTAAACCTTTTTTTATAAAATTAAATAGTGAAATTGGGGCTCAATAAGCTAAGCTTCAGTGCAGTGGGTTCCAAACCACAACCCGTTAATAATAATAAAATGTAAAATAGTGAAATTAAATAAACATTTTTGCATGCAAACTAAATTATTTCATTTATGAAAAATTCCTTTCATAAGATAGATATTATGTACGAGTTACGGAATGCCTACCTAAATTAAAATTGCGTCTACTTCAAGTTGTAAACCTTCCTTTAGCCCACCCATTATAAACGTATTATTATGATGACTCTAATTAGAATACACTTCAAGATTATTTAATTAACGCAGAAAATAAATACATACATAGGTACATACTGCTAAAAAAAAAGAATTATATATTTATTTTTTAAATAAAATATTGCCATTTCGAGTATAGGTTTTAAAAATAGACATCTAATATGTAGGTACAGAATTAGATTTTATCCAACATTTACTTTTACCCTACTTTCCTTTGATACATTTTCTCCAATTACACAATAATGTTAGCTCATTTAATCCTAAAAATTCCCATTTTTTTACAAATTCTCCCAAAACTAAAGTTTAAAACAAAATTGCAAAATTTTAAAATATTTGATGAACATGAAAAGTAAGACACTTTGAATAAAATTCCAGGACGTTCATTTAACTAATCTGAAATTCCTAACTACCCAAAGAGCAGATATTAAATTTGTGGAATTTTGCGGTGTTCTGAATCCGCTGTAAATTGTTAGGAAAGGAGAATGAATGCGCTACTAATTCGCTTGGACAAATAATAAGTGCACATTTCTGCATGTCAATGGCATTTATACATATTATATTCTGTTTAAATTTAATTAAAATTGAATTAATTTTCAATAAAAAATTTTATTTAGAAAATGTATTTATCAAACACTAAAATTAAATAATATTATATTTTACATAGCCATACCTAAGATTACCCAGATTACGCCATATTTCATCAAAAAGCGGTGTACACACAGACAGACAGGTCTTGGAGGAACGCAAGGGTATAACTTACATACTAATGCTGTACTTTCATGATTTATTTTTAATTTTTATTTATTTTTGTAAATGAAGCATTTTTTTATTATTACATAAACGAAAATGTTAAATTGAATTATTGTTTTTGAAGATGTTTCATAAAAATTATGACAGCACTGATAAATTAATATTTATAACTACACGATTCTCAGCAAAACGTCAACAGTTCAGTACAGCATCTGCATTAAATAAGAGATAGAAGTTAAATCATAATTTCAAAATAACCTTAATGGATGAACTGCATGTTTCGATATTATTCACGATTTTATTCGTAAAATACATCTTCTCAGATCACATAGCTTAAAGTTTCCAACCACCCACAACACGAAAAGCAAATGGAAATTATTCTTTCGTCCGTTTGTAAACATGACAACTTCCGAACCCAGAACGAACTTTAAAAATTCTTTCAATAATCTGATTCTTTAATCAATATGACGAATTGATTAGATTTAGGGTGGTGTGCGTCTTTTGTATTGGTTTAGTATTGACATCAAACAAATAGCTATATCTTTTCCACAAAAAAAGGGTGAAGAATTTGAAAACAAATAGTACCTATTTTATTTTTGAGATCGGTTTTGTTAGAAAAATAATTTTTTTTCTTGATGCGGTTACGGAACGAAATTCGACGAATTAACTATATTATAGTTGCCTATCCCTTACTTACTCTTGCTTATCCCACAAGCAAGGCCCACGGGACAAGCAATTTTCAACCGGATTCAATTAGAAAAGCAACGTGGTTTAAAAGAATGAAGTGCGTTATATTGTGCGTTAAATCAATAATTATTGATTTTTCACTTACTGGTTTACAACAATGGTCGAGACAATGGTAGTATTTTATGGGTACATAATGAAATTATCGCATATCTTTTAAATATCACCAGGCATCTAGAGCAAAACAAATTTATATCCTTTCCATTATAATATTTAATTTTTATAATTTTTGTCGATTTACATTTTATTTATGAACTAACAAGAAAACCCGCATTAGGTACTTCGATGTAGGAAGCGGTTAAAGGCGAATAAACACTTTTGTATGTCGAAACAGGTAGAGTTTGAAGTTGAGCTGAAGTCAAAGGAGCCGCTACAATTGTAGCTCGAGGTACAGTTACGTGAGGTGAGCTTTTTTCGACTTGTGCAACGGTATACACCAAGTTTTGACTTTGAGGTTGCGATAATACCACAGCACTCTGAGGTAGAACTACAAAATAAGATTCTTGTGACTGCTTAAACACATCAGATATCTTAGAATTTCGTTCCTTTGAACTAATCTTTGCTCTCTGAAACAATTAAGATTATAATGCTAAATTAAACTTTATGTTTAAAAATACCTGTGGTAAATCCAGACACTTCGGCACCACTTTCTGTTGTCGTGGCCCTTTCGGTGGTGGTCCATAAGAAGGTGCAGGGTTGGGTGCACCATAGGTTTGTTGTCGTTGTAATTTCGGAAGAGTAAAAGATGCGCCTTGTGGTTGCCATCCTCTGGGATTATAAGGAGCACTGGATTGTTGAGACGTTACTCTCTGCCGATGTAAATCTCGAAATCTTGGAGGTTCCGTGGCACCTAAAGTGACCACCACTAATACGATAGCAATTACAGTCTGAAACAAATTTTAGTTGTTATTTTAAAAAAGATGCGTTTTTATATTCATTTCAATTCGCTATTGCTTTTTGGTCTGCATAGAAATCATTGATGTAACGGATATCAATGCGATAATGTATAATCAGTTTTAATTGTTAATTTAAATAAATCCGTTTTTACCACAGTTAACATAAAGTTCTGAAAATTAATTATCCAATGTTGTTCTTAAATTCGAATAAAATTTAAAATTGTCGCACTTAACTATCATTGCAGAAAACAATCTGCAATGTGATATCTTAAGTTAAGCATGCCTTGTTTGAATTTAAGAACGTTAGATTATTGGGCCAATTTCAAGAACGCTAAGAATAAATTTCTTTCGGTGCATAGATACTGTCAAATACTTTCTACGTATCTATCAGAATGTTATTTAAATAAAAATTTTAGATTTAAATTTTCACCCTCTGACTGTTAAAATCTAAAGCAAGTTAAAAGTAAAATAGGCAATCTCCATCCAAATAGTATAAAAAAAGAGAAGTGAAACAGGAAGCTAACGTTAGGTATATGTATACCTTCGTTTATGTACAGCAAAAGTTTAAAGTAACGTCTCCATTATTTGCTGTAAGTTGAGATTTTAGTAATACACATTTCATTAAAAATAAAATTTAAAATTGATATCATTAAAAATAATGAAACGACGCAAAACTATATCGTCGCACTGAAGTACCCAGTATAAACGGAACACTTACCTTCATGTTAATAATTTTGAAATGTTAACACTGAACTAATGATAATTAAATTGAACGCCAAGTATTTATATCGAAAATTTATCTTTCAGACGTGACATAATTTACATATTTTACCCTGTATTTGATTGAATTTTTTTTTTAAATTCATGATACAATATCGGCATTGGCCTCAAAATCTTTTCGGTTGCAGAAGTGTTGTAATGTTTAACTTTTATAGGTGTAAACATACACAAACCTTTGCAACCGAATAATAATTTAAATTTAAATATAATTTAAAAAAGTAATACTTTTTTCATTAAATTATTAATAAATAAAAATGTTTACATTTTAAAGAACGTCGCGACGTTTATCGTTTTGAAAATTCAGATACTCGGTTGAGTAATATCCGAGATGATAATATCACAGAAAAATATATTTCGAATTCTATTCTCTAATAATTTTAATAACAGATTTTCGAAATGTTTATTCAAAACGCAAAATTAATACAAAGAGAAACCGTTTAGAATTATTGCTGAAGTATTTCCGAAACTCGCTTGGATAATTTAGTGTATTAATATAGTATGTTGTACACCAAGAGACTAAAGCATCACTTTATATTGGTATTAAAAGGAAGCAAATCTGTAAATTTAACAATCGAATAGCTAAAAAAAAGGTTTAACTAAATTTATAGATTCTACGTATTTTATAGGTTTTACGCCTGTTTTTCTTTACACTTTCTCTTTATATCTTAGGGTATTTATTGATAAAGAGGTCCAGTTTGTTATCCATGTTTTGAAAGATCTCTCCGGCTGTCAAAATAAGAAATTTAATAGTTATTTAAAAAAAATTGATTTTGAAAAATTAGTAAGTACTATGATTATGTAAAATTAAATGTGAAAGTAAATTTTAAAAAAGTATACAAGCAAATAACATTACATTCGTACTGGTATGTATGAAAATAAATATTTGAGATGTTCACAAATCATAATATCTTCAGCATAATTTATCTAAAATACATTTTAAAGGAATTATTTAACCCATATTATAAATGGGGATTATCTACATATTAAAATTGAGGGTAAATGGCAAAAGGGTAAGTGATAATCATGAAATTTGTTAGCTTTTCACCGACCTTGTAACGTTTTATTTGACGGAGGTGTAATTATACGTGACGTCTTTATTATTTCAACAATGTAGGTAGGTATTTATTATTAGTGTTATGCATAATGTGTATACCTATAATGGTATGAGAGTTAATAGCCGTCGATAATTTGTTAATCTATTTTATATAAATAAAAGACAAAATTATTGAATAAAATAGAATTTGTTCGTAAACTATTCTGTGAAAATTATCGAGTTTTACATGTCGGCAAAATTTCAAAGGGTATCAAGTAATTTGTAAAGGCGTAAGTAAATCATGCGAACAAAAGTGACAAGCACCGCTCCTCGTTATCTCTTGTAAAGCTGTTTATAGATACGCATTCCCATTGCAAGACCCATCATCCTTCTAAATTTATACCGAGTCGCGCTAACAAACCTACAATTTTACAAAAAGCAGGAAACGGATTTGCTTATCCTAGCGTATAATTGAAAATTTAAGTATTTTTCAACTTGTTTGCAACTTGCTACTTATCCCATTTATTCAATTTAGTACCTCTCTTTACATACAAACTCCAAGTGCCGTACCGCGTAGGTGGTAAGCAATGGAAGAAAAGTATAATAACATCAGCTCATGAGCCCATTCAATTTTTCCATTAACAACTAAATAAGCAAAGCTACCCAAGTTTTTGCAACTTATGCTACCAAGTTAAACTGTAAAGTAAAAAAGCGAATGGAAGATAATTTATTTATTTTTTTACATCATATAAAGCACTCCGTATAATCCGCCAAACTAACTTGTACAATGAACTCGACAAAAGGTAAATGTCTCGAATGAATGTCGTAAACTTATATGGTTTCAGTTTTTAATCCATTTACAGACACAAAACAAAGAAAAATTTAATTTTATGTTTTACTTCGCCGTCGTTTGCCATCCAAAATTAAATTTATATCTTTCCACTCTTAAAGATTTCATCAAATTACTACCAAAACTGATTTTAAAATTTCAATCTAAATGGATCGCAGGTACTTTCTAAAATATTCCACGATTTCATAGTATTAGGTACATATTGGAACTGATATAATCGTTATTATATTAGGTATTATACCTAGGTAGTGAGTTATCGAATTTTATTCTTTAGTTCGAACGATGACTTTTTTATGCGCATCGGAAAATATAAAACCTTTTTTTTTTAATAAAACATTTAATTTTAATAACTGACACTAAATATTTACACTTATTATGTTGCGTCGAATTTCCCTATTGGTTCCGTTACTGGAATATCTGATACATGTATCTCTGAGCGAACAGCAGCCCTTCTTTTGTCCTGATATTGAAATGGAATCATTTGAGTGTAAATAATTTGCTTTGGTACCCTGCTCTGCTCCCCTGCAATGCTGACAACTTATTAGTAAAGAGTTTCACAACCGCTTCTATATATATTTATTACATACCGATAATATCCATCATATATTATTACATTATAATGCAGAAGTGTCGAAATTGCATAATAATAAAAATACAAATATATAAGCGAGTAAATATACAATATGCACATATAATTTTATAAATAACAAAACCATAATTTTACTTTTTCCCCAACTTATCCATTTATTATAAATATTTATTTAGAAAATATCACATATAATGTACCACATGTTTAATAGATTTTTACATCGCAATTTACAATATTATGTTTTCTTATAAATTGCTAAAAAATTAATTTTTTTAAAAGTATAAAAAATTAAAAAAAATAAAGAAATTTGCAAATTATTAAGGAAATAAGAAAGAACGAAATCGTTTGTACCATCGATATTTTTGAGATACAAACTTATGAATAATATAAATTTTTTATTATTATCTAAAAGCAAAAGGACGATATACAAAATGTCCGATAATACTATTTGTTAAACGTCTACTAATAATATCATTTATTCGTATAATAAAAAGGGGTGTTTCCAGTTTAATGTAGGTACCCTATGTAATAAAATGTATCGTGTAATTTGCTCCAAGGGCCACTAAAGTATACCTATAGAAGTTATGAAATATGGCAACCCTCGTAATAATAGATTATTTCTACACCGAATTAGTATTGTCAGTGTCAATTCGGTGTGAATGCATTTACTAATAAAGCTACACTAGAAAACTTAAGGGTTGTTGGTTAGGTACAATCGAAAATATGTTGAGTTGAAATTGAGATCCCACTTTATGCCTACGTAGATTTTACGTTATATTTTTGTATTTAATTAGTTGCCATTTTTACTCGAGATCTTGATAACGCCACATATAACTGTCCATGACTTAACAAAGGCCTATCGATATAAATACCAACTTTGTCAAAGCTCTGCCCTTGAGACTTATTTATAGTAATAGCGAATGCCAACACTATCGGAAATTGTCGTCTATGCAGTACAAATGGTAATCTGCTTGCAGATGTATCGCCTGTATCCAATTTAATTCGGGGGATAAATATAACATTGCCGATATGATCACCAGTCATAATCTTACCAGTTCTATATATTATGTACGTTTCTCTCTATACCATTTCTTTTATATATGCATTTAATGAATCGGCTCATCGGATAATACATCGGGATAATCGGATAATACATCGGATAATCGGTTTACATAAGATTACATAATGATTAAGAGATCGATATGATATCGCTACCTCTAACATAAATATCATCAGTTGCCGCAAACCTGGTTTATATTATCTTCCGTTGTATGCCTTTATAAAAATGCGTTTTTATATATTATAAACATAATATAAAATCTGCGCGTTGTATCTGCGCGTTACATTTTAGCGTTGCATAAAAACCCTTACCTTTTTATATTATAGGGTAGATAAACATAATATAAAATCTGCGCGTTGTATCTGCGCGTTACATTTTAGCGTTGCATAAAAACCCTTACCTTTTTATATTATAGGGTAGATAAACATAATATAAAATCTGCGCGTTGTATCTGCGCGTTACATTTTAGCGTTGCATAAAAACCCTTACCTTTTTATATTATAGGGTAGACATAGCCATACCTAAGATTACCCAGATTACGCCATATTTCATCAAAAAGCGGTGTACACACAGACAGACAGGTCTTGGAGGAACGCAAGGGTATAACGTACATACTAATGCTGTACTTTCATGATTTATTTTTAATTTTTATTTATTTTTGTAAATGAAGCATTTTTTTATTATTACATAAACGATAATGTTAAATTGAATTATTGTTTTTGAAGATGTTTCATAAAAATTATGACAGCACTGATAAATTAATATTTATAACTACGCGATTCTCAGCAAAACGTCAACAGTTCAGTACAGCATCTGCATTAAATAAGAGATAGAAGTTAAATCATAATTTCAAAATAACCTTAATGGATGAACTGCATGTTTCGATATTATTCACGATTTTATTCGTAAAATACATCTTCTCAGATCACATAGCTTAAAGTTTCCAACCACCCACAACACGAAAAGCAAATGGAAATTATTCTTTCGTCCGTTTGTAAACATGACAACTTCCGAACCCAGAACGAACTTTAAAAATTCTTTCAATAATCTGATTCTTTAATCAATATGACGAATTGATTAGATTTAGGGTGGTGTGCGTCTTTTGTATTGGTTTAGTATTGACATCAAACAAATAGCTATATCTTTTCCACAAAAAAAGGGTGAAGAATTTGGAAAAACAAATAGTACCTATTTTATTTTTGAGATCGGTTTTGTTAGAAAAATAATTTTTTTTCTTGATGCGGTTACGGAACGAAATTCGACGAATTAACTATATTATAGTTGCCTATCCCTTACTTACTCTTGCTTATCCCACAAGCAAGGCCCACGGGACAAGCAATTTTCAACCGGATTCAATTAGAAAAGCAACGTGGTTTAAAGAATGAAGTGCGTTATATTGTGCGTTAAATCAATAATTATTGATTTTCACTTACTGGTTTACAACAATGGTCGAGACAATGGTAGTATTTTATGGGTACATAATGAAATTATCGCATATCTTTTAAATATCACCAGGCATCTAGAGCAAAATAAATTTATATCCTTTCCATTATAATATTTAATTTTTATAATTTTTGTCGATTTACATTTTATTTATGAACTAACAAGAAAACCCGCATTAGGTACTTCGATGTAGGAAGCGGTTAAAGGCGAATAAACACTTTTGTATGTCGAAACAGGTAGAGTTTGAAGTTGAGCTGAAGTCAAAGGAGCCGCTACAATTGTAGCTCGAGGTACAGTTACGTGAGGTGAGCTTTTTTCGACTTGTGCAACGGTATACACCAAGTTTTGACTTTGAGGTTGCGATAATACCACAGCACTCTGAGGTAGAACTACAAAATAAGATTCTTGTGACTGCTTAAACACATCAGATATCTTAGAATTTCGTTCCTTTGAACTAATCTTTGCTCTCTGAAACAATTAAGATTATAATGCTAAATTAAACTTTATGTTTAAAAATACCTGTGGTAAATCCGTAGACACTTCGGCACCACTTTCTGTTGTCGTGGCTTCTTGCGGTGGTGGTCCATAAGAAGGTGCAGGGTTGGGTGCACCATAGGTTTGTTGTCGTTGTAATTTCGGAAGAGTAAAAGATGCGCCTTGTGGTTGCCATCCTCTGGGATTATAAGGAGCACTGGATTGTTGGGACGTTACTCTCTGCCGATGTAAATCTCGAAATCTTGGAGGTTCCGTGGCACCTAAAGTGACCACCACTAATACGACAGCAATTACAGTCTGAAACAAATTTTAGTTGTTATTTTAAAAAATTGCTTTTAAAATAACCCTTTTGGTCTGCATAGAAATCATTTAAGATTATTTGTTTACCGTCATAGATTGATGTAACGGATATCAATGCGATAATGTATAATCAGTTTTAATTGTTAATTTAAATAAATCCGTTTTTACCACAGTTAACATAAAGTTCTGAAAATTAACCCAATTATCCAATGTTGTTCTTAAATTCGAATAAAATTTAAAATTGTCGCACTTAACTATCATTCCAGAAAACAATCTGCAATGTGATATCCTAAGTTAAGCATGCCTTGTTTGAATTTAAGAACGTTAGATTATTGGGCCAATTTCAAGAACGCTAAGAATAAATTTCTTTCGGTGCATAGATACTGTCAAATACTTTCTACGTATCTATCAGAATGTTATTTAAATAAAAATTTTAGATTTAAATTTTCACCCTCTGACTGTTAAAATCTAAAGCAAGTTAAAAGTAAAATAGGCAATCTCCATCCAAATAGTATAAAAAAGAGAAGTGAAACAGGAAGCTAACGTTAGGTATATGTATACCTTCGTTTATGTACAGCAAAAGTTTAAAGTAACGTCTCCATTATTTGCTGTAAGTTGAGATTTTAGTAATACACATTTCATTAAAAATAAAATTTAAAATTGATATCATTAAAAATAATGAAACGACGCAAAACTATATCGTCGCACTGAAACCCAGTATAAACGGAACACTTACCTTCATGTTAATAATTTTGAAATGTTAACACTGAACTAATGATAATTAAATTGAACGCCAAGTATTTATATCGAAAATTTATCTTTCAGACGTGACATAATTTACATATTTTACCCTGTATTTGATTGAATTTTTTTTAAATTCATGATACAATATCGGCATTGGCCTCAAAATCTTTTCGGTTGCAGAAGTGTTGTAATGTTTAACTTTTATAGGTGTAAACATACACAAACCTTTGCAACCGAATAATAATTTGGAGAAATAAATACAAAAAAAAAAAGAAACACACTTTTTTTCATTAAATTATTAATAAATAAAAATGTTTACATTTTAAAGAACGTCGCGACGTTTATCGTTTTGAAAATTCAGATACTCGGTTGAGTAATATCCGAAATGATATCACAGAAAATATATTTCGAATTCAATTCAATTTTAATAACAAATTTTCGAAATGTTTATTCAAAACGCAAAATTAATACATAATAATTAACAGTTAAAGAACAAAGTTTAGAATTATTGCTGAAGTATTTCCGAAACTCGCTTGGATAATTTAGTGCATTAATATATTGCTGTGTTTTTTTCTTTGATTCCTAGACAAATCGGATAAGCTTTAAACTTCCCCTCGGAATGTGAAATTCCTCGGGTACGGCACTTACCTGTCAGCAAACTAATTTTTATTTTGGTGGCTCACAAAATTCGGCTTTCTCTTTTCCCAGAGCTTGGGTTCTCATTTAAATTAAACTTGAAAACAAAACTTAGAACTTGTAATTATTTACTATATAAGAAAACTTTTGTAATACCCTTGTACATAAAAACAAACCTTATACCTAACATAAAACAAAACCTATAATATAATTGTTCATAATAATTCATCAAATAAATCTTAAAATTAATTAATTGTTTTTATTATCTTAATTTTTTAAAATTCAAGTTTTATATCTCGCGCACTAAAATAATTTGCTAATTAATCAGCATTTAGTCACGCCTATACGTGTAGTAATTGTTCTTACTTGACGCGGAAGATTCATCTCGTGGTTTACTTTGATGTTGCGCTTTGCACATGGTTAAAATTGTTTATCCATCGAAATATCGCCCATCGATGAATAATTAATATAAAACTTTGTTTTATTACCTTTATTTGATGGTTTATTAGTGTATTTTCTCTTTATCTTTGACAATTGATGGAATTGTGGCAGATTCCACACTTCTTTGTTGGATCACGTTTTCTTTGTCATCGACCTCATTTGTCGATTCCAAAATATTCTACTTTTACTAGTAGGTAAGTTGCACTTTATACTTTCAATTGTTTAATCAAATTATTTCAGATTAATTACACACAAAAGTGCAAAATTTTAGCACTTCAAAATTTTTACTCCATGTTGCTCAAGATGTTAAACCAAAGAGGAAGTCGTTTTCGTAGGTTTTTCTTATCATTTCCTACTTTTATATAAAAATTTGCCATTGGCTACTTAATTTAAACAAATAGTTTTATCTACAAATACAGGGTAAGTCAGAATTTTATTACACTTTATTTAAACTGTTTATTTTTAAATTATCATATTTTAATGTTTTCAAACTGGTAATTGTTATTTTGTCACCTGCACTTTTATTGTTTATCACTGATTTTTTCCTTACTAACTAATTTACAAAAAATTTAAAAATATAAGTTAACAAAATTAAATCTAAATTCATTTTTCAACTGTACCTACTTACAACAGTGGTTTATAAAAGTTGAAATTTACCGTGGTTCTCAAAAGTTTTATTTTTCTTGTCATATTTGTGTAATTTATTATTAATTAAATCCTGCTTTTTAGGTTTAATCATGATTAGAATAATTAGAAAATTCGTTGGATGGTCGACCTTTGTATTGTAACTGAAGATTCGAATTGAAATTTTGTGAATATGGAGATCGGCAAGATTATTTATTTTAATTTAATTTTAATTTAATTTTAATATTTTTGAAATTGAAGGTCACATGTCAACATCCTCTGACTTTTTGTTTTAAAATGAAAGAATGAAATTCGGTTTCTTTTAAAAGAAAAGGCATTCTCTTAAATTTAAGATTTTTAAATTACCTCATAGCTTATTAATTTGAAATTTAAATTCCTGACATTCATATTCTGACTTTAAATCTTTATTTGCAACCAAAATTTCTAAAACTGTACTTTCGGAGCATTCCGTTAAATTGTTTCTTCTTTAAATTTTCATTTCCATCTTACGGTTTTTCTTTAATAACTCAACTAATGACACAGTCCGATTGCTATGATCCGGTATTAATTTCTTATACTAATCCGTTACTCCGAGAAATCCTCGCAACGTTCTAATATTGTTCGGTCTTTGATAATTTTTGATTTCTGTTATCCGTTCTTTACCGTAATTTAGATTTCCATACTTCTTGCAATTTTCACTGAAACGTTCAGCTCTCCTCGGCTTTTTGTCTATTTTGAGAGCAAATCTTTACGAGATATATTTTCCTTCGGGATGTGGTATCGGGTAGTTTTTTGACTTGAACGATTTTTTTCTTAAAACAATTAATTCATGCACATACTCTCTAGCGAATCGAGGTTCTAAATTCACCAACCTTTTATTAACTTGCAACATTTTTATAACTTCTTCAACATATTGTACTTCACAATTTATTAAACTTTCATTTATTTCTTCTTTATTATTAATAATATTATTTATGATTGTGCATTCCGCATCAATCTCATCATCAATAACTTCTTTATCTTCTTTCAACCATTTCACTTCTTCCTGTTGCATATTAACTTTTTGGTTTGGTACATTTATTATATCAATCTTTTGTGTGCCTTTTCCATCTCTTCGTTCGTTTTCTTCAAATCTTTTTTCCCCCTTCTTGATACCTTCCTGGCTTTTCTTCATCCTCTTGCAATTCTTTCCTTCAATATTTTCATTTACCGCAACCTCTGGTTACCTCATTCCTAACTTCTCAAATTTATTTAAACCTCAACTTACTTCACTTTCTCTCTATTTTTTATATGAATTTCAAAAATTTATCAGCGTGACTTCTTCCATTTCTACACTAATCACATTAATACATGGTCACCTAACTTTAAATCTTAGTCGTTTCACTGTCTCGTAAGTTCTTTATTTATTCAAATAATGCTATCCTGAGTTTCAAACTACCCTCGTTACTTTAACTTCCTTTACATCTACTATAATTCTGGCTTATTGCCTTTCCCTACTTCTACACTATTATTCGGCCTGTATCGCCTCTTCTTTCATCTTCATCTACATAATAACAACTTCATCTTACTTCGGCTCATTTAGCCCTTTATACTATTCTTTATTAACTTCGGCTCTCACTTGGCCCTTTATTCTATTACTTCGGCACTTACTTGCCCTTACTACTTCCTCCTATTTCGTTCTCTTAACCCAGTACAACTTCTAATCATAATTTCAATCACTCATTCTACAGTTACTGATCTATCCTAACTTTGATTACCTCCCCCCCCATGCATAACTCAATTTGCTAAAATTATTTCCGCTTTAATTTTTCTTTCAATTCTACAAATTTTTCTTACTTCCGATTACTAATGTTTAACCACCTTTCAAAACCTTTCGATTCACAACTCTTTCAAACATCAAAACCTTTTACTCGTTCCATGAAATTTTAAACCTTCGTTTACAAATTCCTTCCAAATCTTTCTAAGTTCTTAACTGGATCTACTTTCTAAGTACTCTCCCATCTTATACTTTTATCCAATTTTATCAAATTTACACTTATTCTATTTTAAATATCTAACTAAATTATACTAACTTATATCAACTAATTCTACTAATTTTTCTTACTTCGGATGACTCCATTTAAGTTTTTCTCGTTTCTTCCTCTTACTCGAGCTACTTTGTCGGTATGCTTTTCCTACCCCTTTACAAATTTTAACTAATTTCTCATACCAAGCAATGTTTCCATGATCATCGTAATCTTTATACCCCCTTTCTTTCTTTAAATTCTCTTCTACCGTTTCTTTTTGCTCTAGCAATTTTTTCAAAATTTCAGTTATTTTAACCCCCTTACTACCTACATTAATTCTTCCCTCGTTCTCATAACCTTCATCAACTAACTCAAATTTCAAATTCTGATTCATTATTTTTATTTCGTACCCCTCTCGTTGCCTTTTGTGTATATTGAATTTTCTTCCGTTAAGAAAATTGACCACTTTTTCTATTACAACTACTTTCCTATCTAATTTAATGCAAACTCCTTTTAGTTCTTTCGATTCTACCTGAATCATCTCGTTACCCCCTAATCTATCGTTACTATTATGACCTTCCTCAACTTGAACTGCTATCTTTGCCTTTTTAATCTCAACTTCTTCGACTTTAATATTTAACTCAACTTTTTCTCCCTGTTGTCCCTTATCAGTTTTCTTATTTAACTTCCCTTTCTACTTTCTTGTAGCTCTCTTCTGAACTCTTTTAATTCATTGACATACTCTTTTACCTCTCTTCCGAACTCTTGCATTTCTTTCCTGCCTTCTTGTAGGTGAAACAGTATTAGGTCCAGCTGGCTTAACTGTGGTTTTTCTTCCATGTTTTCACCATTACTTGATGATTCGTTCGAAACATTCCATTCTCCTTGTTTTTCCATTTTAATTTAAGTTTTAAATATTTTAAAATCGCAAACAACGTTTTGATATAAATTTGAATCTGCCTTTTCCTTTGAAAACGAATACCCAACTTTGTTGTGACCTTTAATTTCTGTTTGTAAAATTTTATTTTTTAAAAATTTAAAAATATTTTTTTGAAAAATTTTATTTTGAAAATTTATTTTGTGCCGTTTTTGTTTTTGTGAGCCCCACGTTGGGCGCCAATTTAGTTGCTGTGTTTTTATTTGATTTCTAAAAAATCGGATAAGCTTTAAATTTCCCCTCGGAATGTGAAATTCCTCGGGTACGGCACTTACCTGTCAGCTAACTAATTTTTTTAATTTTGGTGGCCCACAAAATTCGGCTTTCTCTTTCCCAGAGCTTGGGTTCTCATTTAAATTAAACTTGAAAACAAAACTTAGAACTTGTAATTATTTACTATATAAGAAAACTTTTGTAATGCCTTGTACATAAAAACAAACCTTATACCTAACATAAAACAAAACCTATAATATAATTGTTCATAATAATTCATCAAATAAATCTTAAAATTAATTAATTGTTTTTTTTATCTTAATTTTTTTAAAAATTTAAGTTTTATATCTCGCGCACTAAAATAATTTGCTAATTAATCAGCATTTAGTCACGCCTATACGTGTAGTAATTGTTCTTACTTGACGCGGGAAGATTCATCTCGTGGTTTACTTTGATGTTGCGCTTTGCACATGGTTAAAATTGTTTATCCATCGAAATATCGCCCATCGATGAATAATTAATATAAAACTTTGTTTTATTACCTTTATTTGATGGTTTATTAGTGTATTTTCTCTTTATCTTTGACAATTGATGGAATTGTGGCAGATTCCACACTTCTTTGTTGGATCACGTTTTTCTTTGTCATCGACCTCATTTGTCGATTCCAAAATATTCTACTTTTACTAGTAGGTAAGTTGCACTTTATACTTTCAATTGTTTAATCAAATTATTTCAGATTAATTACACACAAAAGTGCAAAATTTTAGCACTTCCCAAAAATTTTTTCTCCATGTTGCTCAAGATGTTAAACCAAAGAGGAAGTCGTTTTCGTAGGTTTTTCTTATCATTTCCTACTTTTATATAAAAATTTGCCATTGGCTACTTAATTTAAACAAATAGTTTTATCTACAAATACAGGGTAAGTCAGAATTTTATTACACTTTATTTAAACTGTTTATTTTAAATTATCATATTTTAATGTTTTCAAACTGGTAATTGTTATTTTGTCACCTGCACTTTTATTGTTTATCACTGATTTTACCTTACTAACTAATTTACAAAATTAAAACTATAAGTTAACAAAATTAAATCTAAATTCATTTTTCAACTGTACCTACTTACAACAGTGGTTTATAAAAGTTGAAATTTACCGTGGTTCTCAAAAGTTTTAATCCATTTACAGACACAAAACAAAGAAAAATTTAATTTTATGTTTTACTTCGCCGTCGTTTGCCATCCAAAATTAAATTTATATCTTTCCACTCTTAAAGATTTCATCAAATTACTACCAAAACTGATTTTAAAATTTCAATCTAAATGGATCGCAGGTACTTTCTAAAATATTCCACGATTTCATAGTATTAGGTACATATTGGAACTGATATAATCGTCATTATATTAGGTATTATACCTAGGTAGTGAGTTATCGAATTTTATTCTTTAGTTCGAACGATGACTTTTTTATGCGCATCGGAAAATATAAAACCTTTTTTTTTTAATAAAACATTTAATTTTAATAACTGACACTAAATATTTACACTTATTATGTTGCGTCGAATTTCCCTATTGGTTCCGTTACTGGAATATCTGATACATGTATCTCTGAGCGAACAGCAGCCCTTCTTTTGTCCTGATATTGAAATGGAATCATTTGAGTGTAAATAATTTGCTTTGGTACCCTGCTCTGCTCCCCTGCAATGCTGACAACTTATTAGTAAAGAGTTTCACAACCGCTTCTATATATATTTATTACATACCGATAATATCCATCATATATTATTACATTATAATGCAGAAGTGTCGAAATTGCATAATAATAAAAATACAAATATATAAGCGAGTAAATATACAATATGCACATATAATTTTATAAATAACAAAACCATAATTTTACTTTTTCCCCAACTTATCCATTTATTATAAATATT
This sequence comes from Lycocerus yunnanus, assembly GCA_036346125.1. Lineage (NCBI taxonomy): Eukaryota > Metazoa > Arthropoda > Insecta > Coleoptera > Cantharidae > Lycocerus > Lycocerus yunnanus. Next base: position 241,938 of record JARFIX010000094.1, read on the forward strand.
TATTTAGAAAATATCATATATAATGTACCACATGTTTAATAGATTTTTACATCACAATTTACAATATTATGTTTTCGTATAAATTGTCTAAAAATTAATTTTTAAAAGTATAAAAATAAAATAATAAAGAAATTTGCAAATTATTAAGGAAATAAGAAAGAACGAAATCGTTTGTACCATCGATATTTTGAGATACAAACTTATGGATATTATAAATTTTTTATTATTATCTAAAAGCAAAGGACGATATACAAAATGTCCGATAATACTATTTGTTAAACGTCTACTAATAATATCATTTATTCGTATAATAAAAAGGGGTGTTTCCAGTTTAATGTAGGTACCCTATGTAATAAAATGTATCGTGTAATTTGCTCCAAGGGCCACTAAAGTATACCTATAGAAGTTATGAAATATGGCAACCCTCGTAATAATAGATTATTTCTACACCGAATTAGTATTGTCAGTGTCAATTCGGTGTGAATGCATTTACTAATAAAGCTACACTAGAAAACTTAAGGGTTGTTGGTTAGGTACAATCGAAAATATGTTGAGTTGAAATTGAGATCCCACTTTAATGGTCTAACGTAGTTTATAAATTTATACCATAAAGGATAATTAAAACCGTCATAAATTGTTAACATTTTAATAAAAAAGACAAAATTGAATAAAATAAAAAATACAAAATTTTATTTTTAAGCGGAAAATTTAAATATCAATAATTTTTAATAAAATAACAAAAACAAATTTTATTTTTCCAAACTTTTTAAAACCATTCCCCTTCAAAACCCCCATCCTTCTAAATTTATTAGAAGTCCCCAACAAATACAATTTACAAAAAAGTGAAAGGGTTTTTACCAGCGTAATTGAAAATTTAATTTTTTCCTTTTAACTTGCTTTTTAAAAATTTTTAATTTTTTAAAAAAGGGGATAAAAATAAAAAAGTAAATAAATTTGGCCCCCAAATTTTTTTTAAAAATAAATAAGAAAGACCCAAGTTTTGAACCATCTAAATTTTAAAGTAAAAACGAATGGAAGATAATTTTTTATTTTTAAACTAAAAGCCCATCCGTATAAATCCGCCAAACTAAATTGTTGAACTCGACAAATAAATTTTCAAAGAATTCGTAAATTATATGGTTTCAGTTTTAAATTTAAGACCCAAAGAAAAATTTTAATTTTTGTTTTTTTCGCGTCGTTTGCCTCCAAGGAATTAAATTATACCCCCCTTTTAAGTTTATCAAATTTTAGCAAAACTGTTTTTAATTTTAATTAAAGGGTTATTTCTAAAAAACCCGATTTAGTATTAGGTCAATTGGTGTTAATGCATTATAATAAACCTATAGTAGAAAACTTAAGGGTTGTTGGTTAGGTACAATCGAAAATATGTTGAGTTGAAATTGAGATCCCACTTTAATGGTCTAACGTAGTTTTGACTTGTGTCATATTTTTTTTATTAATGCCGTTCCGTCTTTATTGTTTTACTTACAAATCAACCCTTTCAAAATTATACCAGCCAACGTATCAGTTGGCAGCCAATTCAATTTGTTAAATCGGACGAATCAATTGCCCTTCATATGCATATAAGAGTAGGTATTATGCATTATGTATTTCTTTGGTTTAAACCATTGCATTGCTAATAATATATATTAGGAGTATTATTATAATATTCCGCCTAAAACTTTTTATAATAAGCGAGCTCTGGTAAACTTCAAGATTAATAAGCATCGACCATTTGATTTTCCATATTATAAATGTAGTTTTTGTAATACCTAATAGCTCACCACAGTCTTAGGTACCAACTCGATATTAAAAAATTGAAAGTTTAGTCAAGTTAGTTGATCGTTTAAAAGTTGGCTTACTCTGATCTTCTCTCCAAGATAGCGTATAATGTAGTTATATAGTAATTTTTTTCGTTACTAATATTACATGCAATGGCTACTTTATCGAACCATTAATTATTACAAGTTTGCGAGCCAACATATTACATAGTATAGCAATAAGTAAACGTGGAGAAACGAATCTTATAAAATTTGCCCGATACTTGTGTAAAATGTGCACAAATATTTAATATATCTATTGGCGTAACAAAAACTTACAAATGCAGCTTTTAACAGTGAAAACATGAACACATGTCCTATGGGTCGGCAGAAAAATTGTTTTCAAGTTACGCACTGATGCGAAAACGCCTAGATTGCAAATATAATTGAAAAAGGTGGCCGTTTAAATATGAACAGGGGTTTTTGAAATAATTTATTGTGCGTTGACGCGAACACGGATAATAAAAAATTGTCTACTTTTTCGTAGAGAGTACCTTTGTTATCGGATTAATGTTTTTTAGGTAAATATGTGCGCATGTTAAGCAATTTCACTAAAAATTTCAATATTTATTTTAAAAGAAAGTATATTTATGGAGTAGAATATCAAGGTAACAAGCCTACGAATACGGTATAATTCATAGCGTTTCTCTACAACGAACCCATTCCAGAAGTCCTTATCGTCAGTTTCTGGCTGGCTGGGTCCGCCGTAACGCAGATCGGGATGTCTTATCTTAAGGGGGATTCTACCCAAACCCCAAAACAGACTCCCACCCTCGGCTCGTACAACGTTTAAGTTGCTCCTGGTTTGTAGTCGCAAGTTTACGCATCACATAAACCAAATAATATAAAGAATTACTTCTTACCCTTAAGGCACATTTTTATTGTTTTAATTTAGATATCTCTTTATTACAGTTACGGATCTCGATGCTGTCCATTCCGACGAAACAAATTCGGGAGACAATTCTAATGCCGGATCGAGTGCTGGAACGGACGACGACCAAGCTAGGCTAAGGTTAAAAAGGAAACTTCAAAGAAATAGAACATCTTTTACCAATGACCAAATCGATAATTTAGAAAAAGGTAACACACAGTTACAAATTTTCCATCTCGATTCATTTCATAAGTTCATATACATACTACCTAATATTCCTTTTCGTACATTTGAACTTATCCAGATCATTTTTATTACATAATACAAATCAAATAACAAAAATATGTTCATCAACGTTTCGGCTTTTTTTTGTTAATCCTGGCCGTCTCGGAAGCTACATTTTTTGATTTAACCTATCATTATTAATATTAATATTATTAATACTTTAAAAACAATTTTTAAAACCAAAGTGCACAATGTTTTTACAAATATAATTATCGCCTAATGATGCCATAATATAGCGAAAATATTTGTCAAAATTATACTATATTAGAGTACCTATTTCATTTGACCAACCAAACCAAATTCCCCAAAACAATTCATTCGGGGAACTAGTTTTAAAGTTCTACAGCTTCAACTTCGCCTCAAAAAATCAACAAAATTTGTCAATCCAATGCAGCAGATACTGCTAGATCTGCATTGTGGTATTTTATTTGTGACAATCGGCGAAAACTTTGTAGGTACATTTTAGTTCTGAAAATGTTTAGTGCATTTGCTGATGATTCCAAAATATTGATATGGCTAATTATTATTTTTATTAATCTAAGAATAATAATTATTAAACAATTAAATTCATATTAAGACATTATTATATTACACCTAACATATGTACATATATAATTATTAGTTTTAAGAAGTGACTTAATTACAACTTATCTTTGTTTTCAAATCTTTGTTAGTATCTAATACACAAATTTATTGAAAAAAAAATATTTAAAAAAATTCTGATCAATGTAATTTTGATTTTTTTTTATCGACAGCTGATTTCTTTTTTAATTTACCTTGTTCTTGTCTATAAAATTGTTTAACTCGCATAGTCCTTTGTTATATTGTTTCTATTAACATCGTCTCCCAGTCATTAATAAAATTTTAAATTGTCTCTAAGTACCTACAAGTTTAAAACAAAAATTTACTGCATTTCTAGTTTTAATTAGGTTTTGAATTACTTCAAAATCTTTGCTGTTTTGAATAATTCCTTCGCAACTGTGTCGTCTGTTTAGTACATCAAATAAGTTATTTAATCTTGTAGTAAAGGCAATTGTACAGTTAACGTTTTTAAATTTATGGTAGCACATGGTACATGTAGTACATCAAGCCATCAGCAACAAAATTGCTAAAAATCTGAATCGAAATGGACAGTTATTACAAATAATAATATATATTAAATGTTATGTGAGATTACCTGAGTTTCTAGTTTTTAGTTTTTATAAAACCATTCGGATTTAAATGTATTTTAATTATTTCGTTTTGGGCACACTCTTGCATTATTTTCCTTGCTCTTGATCTACTTCAAGGAGTATTTTATAATACTCCCAAAGTATTCTACCTTCAGGTGTCTACAATAAAGAAATTACATATTAACGTGTACATACTATGAGAGCTCTCTTTTTAAAATCGATTTCTTAAGCATTTTATCAGATGAAGGGTATCGGTGAAAAATAAAGATGTTTTGAATCATCCATAGGGTGCATAACTTTGTTATTTGCCTTTGGTAACTTCCTGAAATTCCAAATTCCGTCCACATCATTCTATTCGTAGCTGCCCATCACCGACCATGCCATGAACTTTTGCTCCACAATTTTTTAATTTTTAATAATTTCTAAAACTAACTGAGCAAGGCATGTGTTCTGTTTGTTGGACCCTTTGCAGCATAAACTGCTATTGGTTGAGGTTATCAGCCAAAAATGACCATATGAATTCTAAAGCATAGCTGCCTGTTGGTCTGTAACAATGTTGAAGATTTTTATGCTATTTTCCAAAATCTTCTGCTCCAATTAATTTTAAAGTTTTTATATTAAATTGAATGTTAATGCAAACTAACATCTCGTCAAATATTAACATACCCTGCTTTTTAAATTCATTTTTTCCTTTATTTTTATCTAAAATTATTCAAAAAAAATTTTCATCGAGTCCACGTTTAAGTCTTACTTGCGACAAATATTTAGGCACCGTGGATCCACTCCATCACTAGCATTTTTTGACTCAAAGGTAAATTATCTATCTGATCAATCTTTTTCTGCACTTCCATTTTATTTACAGTTGTCATTTTCTCGCAAACTTTCTGCAATTGTAAGTATACTTTATTCTTCTTCCACGCTTATAACAGTTAAATGCATTTTTTATAAAAAGATTATTTCTTGATATTATAATAGTGATCTTTGGAGCAGTAGTTTTTAAATGACGTATGATTTTTTTAATTTTTGGTACCACGCTACTGCGATCTAGGTATTTTCTATCTCTGTCGGGACTTCTCTTACGCATATGCCAAAACTTTAGGAACGTTTATTTCCGTTTCCTATAAACATAGCTTGTCAGTTCACCTGTTTAATTATACATCCGTGATTATATTATGTATTATCCATAACAAAAAAAACAAATAAGCACCACTTTAAGACATTAATATTAAATTATTATTAGCCACATTGATTTTTATTTCAAAACATTAATAATAATAATTTAAATAGGTAAAATAATAACATAGATTTGCTATTTCTTTAAGAGGTCCGTTATAAATAAAGCGAATTTATAGATAGCAGCGATGCACAGACTTGTTAAGATCAAAGGGTGAGGTGGGTGGGTAAAATATTACCTTATTTTCAAAATTATTATGTAATTCTTATAATAAATAAAATAATAATATACTACCAATTGACCAAGTAATCGTCACACCCAAATTACACTTACCCCAGTGTTCGTCATTGTCGTGTGCGAATGTCCGTCAGTTGGGAAGGTTTGTGAAAAACCTTGTTAATTACCAAAGTAAAGTAAAGTAAAGTTAGTAAAGTACCAATCGGAAAAATTTATTTATTTTCTACTTTTAAGTAAACATATTTAAGTACCTACACATGTTAAAATAAAAAAATATTTGATTCTAAATTTAAAGCACCTAAGTAAGTAACATAATGTAACAGAAAAGTTATTATTCTATTTAATACAAGATGAACAGTAAAACTTTTTGGCATTCTTAGATATGTTTGCACATATTTCATGTACCCAGCATTTGCAGGATAAACATTGTATCATATCTTGTTCTACTTCCTCATCACAAATTTTGCAATACCAACTGCTCAACGAACCACTGCCAACACTTTCCTTTTTCTTATGTTTCATATTTTGTGCCCTAGCGGCGTTCTCCGTTTCTTTCTTCTTTTCAGCAATTTCTTTTCTTCTACGCTTATTATCTTCAGTTTTTTTAATTTTTTCGGCCTTTTCCATTTCCTTTTTTGAAAAGTATTGTCGCCATTCTTGAGACGTTGCCACAGCAGGTACCTTTTCTTTTGACTTTCGCTTTTGACAATTAGAACTAGTAGAGGGTGTGGAAGGCCAAAATAAAGATTTTTTAAAAGGTGTTGGAAATTTCTCCATTAATATTTCTGTATTTTCTATGATCATAGCTTCTGCAGGTGGTGACTGGCATTGTGCTCTATACAGTGCTTCGACTTCAATTTCATCGCGGTGCGATGTAGCTGGAACACTGTTTTCTGAATACGTAGTGATCTCGTTATCTCTTTCCTGGATTTCAGATTCAATATTTCCTACAATATTGGAGTCTGATGGTTTTGGTTCCTCATTTATAGACACCGACTCAGTACTTTCATTCGATTCTTTCAAACTATTGCTATCGTTACATATTTTCTTATTTTCTTCTCGTCTTTCATTCTTATCTGCATTAGTCGATGTTATCCTGACAAGTTTACCTGTATTTGTAATTTCATAAATATCTTCTTCTGAAAGGGCGTCTAGCCAAGCAGAATTTTCAGCTACTTCGTATTCTGTAGACCACAAAGGAGACTTTTCATTAGCAATCGTGGAATTATCGGGATTAATTAAAACATTATTCTCGTTACAGTTGTATATTTGGGGATTTAAAGTTACATTTTCTGTTGACCTATTGTGTGTATGTGCAGTTTTGTTCTTCAATTTTGCCAAAATAGAATAGGAACTATCTTCTAATTCGCCGAACCAAGTCACACCAGAAGACTTAAAATTCTTTTAAATTAATGACTACCATAGGAGGAGCAATATCACCTGCCGCATTTCCCATTAAAAGAGTAGTAATGCATTCTTTTTCATCACTGTTAATTACGGTGTGAACAGTTTTCTGGCCTTTTTTTGCTAAAACCCGATTATCCTTTGGACTTAAAAAGAAAGCTGTTTCATCACAATTAAAAATTCTGTGAGGATCGTTGAAAACATCGAGTAGGTTATGCTCAACCATGTACGTTTTGACTTCTGTAAACCATTTCCTTAAATTTTCTTCTGAAACAGCTGCACGCCTTGCAGTAAGATTTTGAGCACTTCTTTCTGCTATGATGGGGTGGCGTTCAAGAATGCTTCATACCAATGGCGACCGGGCCTACCATTTGGAAATTTATCTTGCTTGCCTAACTGTTTTAATAATAATTGAACGCTATCGAGAAGTTGCTCTTTCCTTATTGGAAAGCGTACAGATGCTAGATAGACAATCCACTTTTCTAGTAGCATTTCTTCTTCACTTGATAAAATGGAAGATGGTCCCATTTTTCTTTTGATTGGAGACTTTCCTCTAACTTTATCCGATAATGTCATTCTTGGTACTTTGTAAGCCTTTGCGGCCGAATAGACTGACATACCATTTTCAACAGCTAAAAGGGCTCTATGCATATCATCTTCAGTATATTTGAATCTTACTGGTACCATTTTGCCTCGAAATTAGTATTCGTCACTTATTGGGCCCTGTAATCGTCATAATGATTTAAGGTACGTTTATTCGACAAACTAATGCATAAGTAGTAAGACGAATACTGGTCCTCGTACACGTTTAATTTTATGAAGCAAGATTGTGTAGTAACTTCGTTATTGCAGTACTTAATGATAAAAATATTGCGATTTTAAAATTAGATTACACTTGTACCACTAACCGTCAGTGGTGACGGTAATTGGTACATGACTGTGTTTATGATGTACCAATGCTCGTCATAGTTAAATTAAATTGTTAGTCAAGAGATAACTTCAAAATTTTGTTAAGCATAGGTTCATTAATTATTGAATAGCAGAATTTATCCATAATAACTTTAATATATAATGCTTGCAAGTATAATTCAGGTTTTAAAAATACACACTTACCTTAAGCAAACTACTAAGCAATCACATCAAATCTTCACGTACATGCACACTGCTAACTGTAAACTAGCAAAACTCAACGTTTTTATAATCTTATACTAACCCATATTGATAAAACTAAATGCTGACATATGAAACTTGAAGACTAAATAATATCATGAAAGGTAGATGTCACCGAATGCTTAATATTAGAGAAAATTATTGCATTGTGACGAATACTGAGTCACTGACGATAACTAGTACATTTACCTTACATGTAGTACATCAAGCCATCAGCAACAAAATTGCTAAAATCTGAATCGAAATGGACAGTTATTACAAATAATAATATATATTAAATGTTAGGGTAAGATGGGGTCAAACGGACATGGGGCAAACGGACATTTTTAGAAAAAATTCGTAAGTTTTTTCAGAAAAGGCGCCGCGTTATTATTGCAGTATTACTAGTGTCGTTGACATTTGAGGTAATTAATAAGAAAGTAATTTGTTAAAATTTTTCCAATCTAAGGCTATTATTGCATGTTAAAAGTGAGGAGTGATAGGAAATGTAAGTAAAATTAACGTGTTGTTATATTTTTTTTAGAAATTATTTAGAATCTAAGTATTTTAGTAAAAATTTAAAACTTATAGTTAGGTCAATTAAAACCAAGTGTCTTTGGAATTACTGCCACGTAATTTCATTGTCCTAATATTAATATTTATTTAGATTTTGAATTTAAAAAAATTCCGATGCGGGGCAAACGGACATATTGATTGAAATTGATATTGATTGATTGATATTGATTGAACCGGATAGTACAGTATTTATGCTTTTTTTTTAAACAATGTTTACAGAAAAATGGTACAGATCCGGATTAGAACTACAGAGAGGAGCTCGTGGAAGCTCGTGGAATCAAGAAAATATGAATCTTGTCATAATTGCTGTAAATAAAGATAAAATGGCTCTTAATTCAGCTGATAAGTTGAATAGCGTTCTTATCATCATTCATTGCGACTAAAAGTGCGAATTTAACTATTTATAACGTATATTAAACCTTATGTCCGTTTGCCCAGGAGTGTGGGGCAGACGGACATTTTCACTTATGTTTGTTTTAGGTTAAGTTCTCAAAAACTGTTTCTATTTTTCAACTTTAATCTCATCATTTGTTAGCTTAATAATTGAGATATCAAACCAAATAATTAGTTCTTAAATATTATGTTGCTTTTATTAAATATAACTATAAAACCCTTAGAGTGTCCGTTTGACCTACTCTTACCCTATGTGAGATTACCTGAGTTTCTAGTTTTTAGTTTTTATAAAACCATTCGGATTTAAATGTATATTTGGTCACACTCTTACATTATTTTTCTTGGTCTTCATCTACTTCAAGAAGTATTTTAAAAGTATTTTACCTTCAGGTGTCTACAATAAAGAAATTACATATTAACGTGTATATTTTCTTAATGAATATTATCCATGACGAATATGTACATACTATGAGAGCTCTTTTTTTAAAATCGATTTTTTAAGCATTTTATCACATGAAGGTATCGGTGAAAAAATAAAGATGTTTTGAATCATCCATAGGGTGGAAAATTTTGTTGTTTGCCTTTGGTAACTTCCCTGAAATTCCAAATTCCGGCCACATCATTCTATTCGTAGCTACCCATCACCGACCATGCCGTGAACTTTTGCTCCACAATTTTCCAATTTTTTAATAATTTCTAAAACTAACTGAGCAAGGCATGTGTTCTGTTTGTTGGACCCTTTGCAGCATAAACTGCTATTGGTTGAGTAAAGTTATCAGCCAAAAATTACCACATGAATTCTAAAGCATAGCTGCCTGTTGGTTTGTAACAATGTTAAAGATTTTTTATGCTATTTTCCAAAATCTTCTGCTCCAATTAATTTTAAAGTTTTTATATTAAATTGAATGTTAATGCAAACTAACATCTCGTCAAATATTAACATACCCTGCTTTTTAAATTCATTTTTTCCTTTATTTTTATCTAAAATTATTCAAAAATTTTATCGAGTCCACGTTTAAGTCTTACTTGCGACAAATATTTAGGCACCGTGGATCCACTCCATCACTAGCATTTTTTGACTCAAAGGTAAATTATCTATCTGATCAATCTTTTTCTGCACTTCCATTTTATTTACAGTTGTCATTTTCTCGCAAACTTTCTGCAATTGTAAGTATACTTTATTCTTCTTCCACGCTTATAACAGTTAAATGCATTTTTTATAAAAAGATTATTTCTTGATATTATAATAGTGATCTTTGGAGCAGTAGTTTTTAAATGACGTATGATTTTTTTAATTTTTGGTACTACGCTACTGCGATATTTGCATGGTGTTATCTATCTCTGTCGGAACTTTTCTTACGCACATGCCAAAACTTTAGCAACGTTTATTTGCGTTTTCTATAAACATAGCTTGTCAGTTCACCTGTTTAATTATACATCCGTGATTATATTATGTATTATCCATAACAAAAAAAACAAATAAGCACCACTTTAAGACATTAATATTAAATTATTATTAGCCACATTGATTTTTGTTTCAAAACATTAATAATAATAATTTAAATAGGTAAAATAATAACATAGATTTGCTATTTCTTTAAGAGGTCCGTTATAAATAAAGTGAATTTATAGATAGCGGCGATGCACAGACTTGTTTATATCAAAGGGTGAGGGGGTGGGGTAAAAATATTATAAGTGCCTATATCATATTAAGAGATTATTACTGTTAATTTTTTAATATTATTTTTTTTATAATTTTGGCCCGATTTTAATCACAGCTGAATTCGTAAAATGTCCATCAGTGATGGAAAATTATCTCACGGTTATATTCTCCAAGACGGGGGGCAAGTATGGTGGCTAAATATAAGATTATTGGGCCCAGTAGGTACTTTCATTATCATTAATCACACATAGAGAATTCAGTTTATGTTTTAAGCGGAGTAGTTGCTGTGTTAAATGACTTAAATGCAAGGAAATATGCTCGTATTGGATTTTTACGTTTTACATTTTTATATTATAATATACATATATAAATTATAATAAATTGCAAACACTGTGGACCTTGTCGTAGAAGCATTTCTGAAAGAGATATAAATATCCTTTTTTTAACACTCTCTGGAAAAGTTTGAACACCCTTTGAAAAATTCCCAGCATTAGGATCTTATTAAAATAAAAAGGATTAGGAATGCGTTTGTGCCTGTTTTTACATATTTGACAATAATCAATACATTTTTATGTTTAAATTCCAAGTTGGTTTTGAATATTCATAATATAATAAAATTTGTGTTTACGTTTTTGATGAAAAAAATATTTAGCCTACACCCCGACATCCCATAAACACCCTATATAAAGGGTGGCCCATCTGTTGGTACGTTTTTAAAAATGCGATCAAAAGAGTAGGCATTGATATTTTTTATTAATTTTTTTGTTGTTGGAAAGCTACAAGTATCCGCGTCAAGAATGAAAAACGATTTCGTTCATGTGGCTCCCTCTACTGGCCTTACAGTATGCCATTCGGTCACCCCAATTAGTGATGACATTTTGAACTACCTCGGCGCCAATTTCACTCAAAACAGTCGTAATGTTGTTTTTTCAAAGCTGGAATTGTCTCTGGATTATTCGCATAACATCGGTCTTTAACGGCACCCCACAGGAAGAAGTCCAGCGGTGTCAAATCGCAGCTACGCGCAGGCCAATTGACATCTCCTGAACGGCTGATTATGCGGTTGTCAAACTTGGTGCGCAGAAGGTCGATCGTAAGTCGGCTTGTATGGCATGTGGCGCCATCTTGTTGAAACCAAAGGTCGTCCACATTCATAGCGTTGATTTTAGGCCATAAAAAGTTGGTCAACATGGCTCTGTAGCGTTCGCCATTGACGGTAACGGCGTTGCCAGCATCATTTTCGAAGAAAAATGGGCCAATTATGCCACCACTCAAAATCCACACCAAACTGTTTGGAGGATGCATTGGTCTCTACGATTGCATGTGGCTGTTCCGAACCCCAAATCCGACAGTTTTGCTTGTTCACATATCCGCCGAGATGGAAATGCGCTTCGTCCGAAAAGATGATTTTGACCAAAATCGACGTCATTATTGAGCTGGTCTATGCCCAGCACAGGAACGATATCGAAGACGGAGGTCATTATGCTATTAATCACCTCTCTGAGTCACTACTGGATCTGGTAGGCGACTAGATCCGAGGCTTTGCAACTTCTCATCACTGACTGTGCGACTAATCTCAGTTGTGCGTATCGTGTCGAGTTCTCGGTGCGGATGCTCTGTCTCACACTTTGGGCCACAGCCTCAATATTCTCGGTGTGCGCACTGTCCGAGCTCTGGGACCACTTCTGTCATCCACTAACATCCCTTTCTCACGAACTTTCTTCACCAATTTGCGTATAGCGCCTTCGGTGGGTGCTTTATCACGACCCATATTTCTTTTCAAAATTCGCACAGTTTCGGCGACACAGCACTGACTTTGAAAATAAGTTTTAAAATTTCAAAACGTTCTTCAAGAGAAAACATGTTGTTTCGTGCCGCGGACGGTATGACTAATGAACTGTAAAATTTCGGGTCTGTAGCTCGTTTGCCGTTGTCATACGACGAAATTCAAAACGTACCAACAGATGGTCCACCCTACTTAGTTTTTGGCTACAGACCTGCAATTCTTTAAGAAATTACATTAAACCACAGTATGGGTATATGTTCATAAAGCGTAATTTTATAAAAAAAATGGCGAGTTAATTAACCGTGATTGCGATTTTACCATTATTTTGTAAATTATGATAGATAATGATGCTGTATAGACATAAAAAGTAAATTTGCGGACGGTCCACAAATTTGGTTAAAAACGGCTTTAAAATTAATTTAGAATGCAATTTTATCATTGGCTCTGGTGAACTATAACCCCGCCCATCGCAATTAAAATGGGCTGTGGCAACATTTAAAATACCAGAATCTCGTTTTTACAACGAATTATGAAAGATAATGGGTAATTAGCTAATAAAAAATTAAAGTTGTGATCGGACAACAAATTTTCGAAAAAAATCACTTTTGTGTGAATTCATTTCTGAGGTGGTTGCACTGTCAAAACCTATTCTCCGCACCCGCCCTCGCCTCCGGGGCTCGTAGGGCTTCGAACGGTTTTGACACGTGCTAAACTCATTAAAACATCCCTTAAGCGGCTCCAACTCGAAAATTTTGAAAGTTGACGCGACGGATCTCTGAGCGACTGGTATCTCCCACCACTAGTCACTGTCGACCCAGGCACAGCACACGTACCGCCAACAGAATGAATGATACCTTTTCATTTTAATACACTTACATGTATTTCTTATGGGAAAATTGCAATTTTCAAAATTAAATTGTGGCCTTATTACAAGTCCGACTAAGTTCATCCTGCCTTTAAAGTTCTTGTATTTTCTGTTCTTTCGTTTGGTTGAACCATTTCTATAGGGAAAAGTGTACTTTCGAGTCACGTTTAATTAACTCTTGCCAAAAAATAATGATAGTGAGTACCTACCGTATTTTTCCTTAGATCGGCCGACGGCAACGTGTTGAATGTATGTACCTATTGTTATCGAACATGGATGATTGCACAACGAGCATTATCTGTACGCACGTTCGTTCAATATAATGATTTACTTTCAATTAATATCATAAACCATACTATTTGTCATGTCTCGTGAGAGAAGAAAGCTCTTCCAAGTAGTCATTCGGTCGATCTTCACAGATTTGGAAAAATTCTCGATCAGAATTTTTGCCGTTATCCGCCTCTAGTATATAGAAAAAAAGTCATTTTTACTATAGAGAAGAAAATGAAACTACACATATTGGTCTCGTCTGGTCAACAACTTTTAAATGTATCATAAAATTAGTTTAACGGTATTCTTATATATGTACCTACGTTATAAAAAATGTTTGCGCACTTATTGAACTCCCAAAAAAAACCCTAAATATACCTAAAAGTTCCTATACCAAAACAGCAAAGAATTAGTCTTTTTCGATTTCACTCAGACGGGAGCGGGGAGAAATTTCGTAATCAATTTTCTGTTTTACTGAACTATACTTAATATGCGCATTTTGTTTAGAATTTGAAAGAACTCACTATCCTGACGTCTTTGCTCGTGAACGTCTTGCAGCAAAAATTGGATTACCAGAAGCGCGAATACAAGTATGGTTTTCAAACAGAAGAGCGAAATGGCGAAGAGAAGAGAAATTAAGAAATCAAAGAAGAGTTGGCCCAACACCACCAGAGCATCCCACACCGTCAGTTTCTCCACCAAGATTACAAAGTTTTAACAATAACTCGTCCATGTATTCGCCTATAGCTCCGCCGATGGCTATGACCGACTCTTACAGGTAGTGATTCAAACGATTTTTGTTCTAAAGTCAAGAATAATTATTTTTTGTTTAGTTCCATGACTTCGATGTCTTCGTTTAGTCATAGCGGAATGGGACCATCGCCAAGTTCGTGTCTTCAGCAACGCGAAAGTCCAGGAATGGCGCCTTCTATGACTAGCTATTGCATGGGTCGTCCTTCTAGTTACGATTTAGGAATAGGATATGGATCGCGTCCGTCTCCTTGCAGTCCTGCACAGCCTTATCAAATGAACGGTCATCAGTATAACACCAATGGAAGCAATTCGACAGGTACTACACTAGCTGTTTGAGTATTCCAAAAGTTATTTTAAGCTCTTTCTCTTATAGGACTCATATCTCCAGGTGTTTCGGTGCCCATAGCAGTACCAGGGCAAACAGATATGTCAGCTCAATATTGGCCCCGTCTCCAGTGACCATGGTGGATGTAAAAGACAACCGCGATGTCTTATTTTTATCTGCCATTATGATGTGTTTTATACATAAAACTCTGAAATCAGAATCCGTACTTCCAAAAATTTGATCAAAAGTCGAATTTTTGATTTATATACATAACTTATACTTATAAAATCCTGTGATGTTTGTGTAATTTGTGCAAGCTAAAAATGGCAATCGTGATCTTATTTTATTATCAAATTATCACATAATTAAGTGATTACGATTTGTTAAAGTGCAACTTGTTGTACTCGTTTGATAATATGTTGATCACACATTCAAAACGGTCAAAGCGAAAATAGTATTGTAAGTAGGTCTTTAATATTAGTTTAAATTTATTGCAATATTTTTAAAGAAAATGGAGTCTGTCTAATAAAATTGGACAATCCTCAGACCATTAGATTACGTCCCTTAATAATTAGTTGGTGATGTAATTTGACTCATTGTCAGTTTCAAGTTGATTTGCATGAAAAAATTGTTAAATTGGAAACACATCACAAAACCCCTGATGGCGTGCAGATATCAAACTTACAATACGGAAAGTCAAGATTTCAAATGGGCAGACTAAATCTTCTTATAATTATCGATAAGTTTATAAATGTCAAACATTTTACTTTTTCATTTAACTTTTACAAAAGATGCGTTACTCGATAATAGGTACATATTTACTTATTTTCACAATTTTAATGAATATTTTGTATAGGTAGGTATACGTGTAATCCTCGTATAACATTGTAGTTATGATCTACCGACTATAACATATCATCTTGTAGTGCGAAATCGCGTTATACGAAACTAACGCCCGAATTCATGGACAGACAAGTACCCAAGTCGCATATTCGATACTTAAGGCCAAATGCAACACTTCGCCAAGTGTTCCCGTCCTTCCAGTATCGACTGTGCGATTTTTAAATACAAATGCGATCCAGAAATATTACTGAATACCAGTTAAGTATAAGTACCATGAATCCGGGGGGTAATGCCCGTTAGCAACGCAGCACTTAACTATTGCTCGAATTTGAGTAGTAATTAAATTAGTTTAAAAATTGCTTAAACTTAAAAGTAATTATTAACCATTGCGGTGCCAACGGGCATAAGAGCCACTACAAGGGTTACTACGTTACAAAACAGGTACGGAACTAGAGTGGGGTCAGGGCCCATCCAAAAATGTGCTAGTTCATCTTCTGGTCCACCTTGTAAAACATTGAATTAACAATAATTAATTATTAAATGACACCGATGAGAGTGCGTCTTTGGATTTTCTCTTGGCCTACCTAAAACAAATCGAGTCTGGAAAGTATTTTTAATTTTTCACTTTTTAGATGTTTTAATTGATTTTCCGAGACATCCACAAAAGTAAGGAGAGAAGTGCGGCAAGGGCGCATACTATTTTCAACTCTGTTTAATATTTAGTCCGAAAAAAGAATGAGAACGGCTCTTAGATCCACAACGGCCATTCTGGCAAACGGGACTCCAATAAATAACATCAGATAAGCGGATGACACGGTGCTTTTTGCAGAAACTATGGAAGGATTATAGCAGTTAATAGACCAAATAGGAGAACCTAGTGAAGAATATGAACTAACCCTAAATATTCAAAAGACTAAGTAAATGGTTGTAACAAAATCTAAAAGACCAAACGAACAATTAATAATAAAAGACAAAACGGTGAAAAGGTTAAAAATTACCTGGGTCCCCCGGTAAACGACGAAAACAACTACACCGAAGAAATCAGAAGATGGATCGGAAAGAGAGAAAGGCGAGATGCACTTTTGTGAAAATGAAATAATTGTTTGTCAACAGAGACCTGAGCCTGAAATTAAAATAAGAATGTTGAGATGCTATGTCTTTTAAATCCTCTATGGACTGAAGGCATAGACGCTCAAGGTAGAAAATATAAAAAAGCTAGAACCCTTTGAGATGTGGACGTACAGGAGAGCATTAAAGATATCACTAAAGGTAGATGGATTGAGTGACAAATATGGAAATAATGCAAAGAATGGGAAAAGGTAAGGAAATAACACTAAACATCAAAACACGTAAATTGCAATATCTGGGCCATATAATATGAGGGAATAGATAAGATATGCTCCTAAGTCATCATACAGTGTAGGATCGTGACAAGAGAAGTGTCGGCAGGCCTAGAATATCGTAACTCCAAAATCTCATCGAGTGGTTCGGCTGCTCCTCTACCCAGTTGTTTCAATCGAGTGTCCAAAATTTAGATAATCATGACGATTGCCAACCTTCGTAGAGGAGACAGCACTTGAAGATGAATTGATTTTCATTGGTTAATGCACATAAAAAGTGAATAGTTGAAACGTACAGAGTGAAAACTTTTAAGAAATATCTTCCTGTTCTGGCTCATCCAAATTTGAAGATCTAGTTCCATTGCCTGTCACACGTCCTAAAAAAATACACTATTTTATTTTTATAACTATCGGAAAAATAAAATAAAGGGAATTTCCCGATAATTTTCTTGCATAATAGTTACCGAGTTAACAGCGCGTACCTATTAACAAAAAAGTAATACTGAAAAAAATACCGACGTTTGCCGAAATTCTATAACCATGTTAGGGTCATCCAAAAGTTACGTCACGCAAAAAAGAACAGGAGTTCAAACCTGAGCCGAATGATGATTTTTGATGAAAGAAGGAGGCGAGGGTTTCTAAAAATTTAACCTTTTTAGAAAGTCACTTTTTCATTCTAAATATTTTTTACTTGCACACAACTTGTTTTTATCGTTATAATAAAAATTTTACCCCGACCGATTGATTTAGGACGCCTGATGTGCCGTAATACTATTTGTAAAGGTCAATACTTGTGATAAGGTAAGGAGGGGGTTAAAAATTCAAATTGCGTGACGTAATATGTGGATAACCCCTTACAAAAAACAATTTTGTGCAAGAATTGTCTCAAATTATCGACTCATGTTTTAGAATTGGCTTATGACAAAATTTCAAATTAGTCAACAAACAATTCTTTAATAAACAATTTTATTTAAAATAAATGTGATCCTGACTAAATGTAAATATACATTTTAATTTCAAAAATGTTAATTTTTTAGCGACATATCTTTAAAAAGGCTATCGATGATAAACTGACATTATTTTATTAAAAAATGATATAGATGAGCATCTGTGTATGTGATTTTATAAATAAGACTTTTAATGTGAATATTAGTTTAGTATTTATAATAATTATTGTTCATAAAGAAGTTAATTTTTATTGTGTGTAAATAAACAAATTGTAAAATTCAAACTAGAAAATTTATTCAATAAATTTTTGTTAAATTTACCGATAAAATTTTCCACTATTATCCTTCCTCAAAAAAAGAAAATTAAGAAATAAATAAATCAGATTTTTTCAAATATTTTTTAATAAATTGCTACCTATTTTATATTTACAATAAAATTTTAATATTAAAAAAATTATACCACACACAATACTAACAGAAATACAGACAGCACTGGATAAAAATATAGTTAAATACAAAGAAGAAAATAGACAATGTTTTACTTTTTCAAGTATTGTTTAACTTTGTGACCGTAATAAACTAATCATTTAATAAATTATCAATATCTTTAAAAATTTCTTCTTCGGCTTTGAAATTAATATTAGAATCTTCCAAATCTTCTTCGTCAAATAATAAAATATCGTCAATTTTTGAAGTTTCACGTTTGAATTCCACTTCAATGCTCGTTTGCCTTTCACTAAACCTATCATTATTTTTCTCCTCTAAATCTGGTTTATTAACATTTTCATCCATTGATTCGGGCAGATAACTTTCAACAACTTCTTGTTTATCCCTAAATAATTTTGGTTTATTTGAAATTATTTCATCGGTACTGCTCGACACTTTTCTTCTTAAACGTTTTGCAGGCATTTCTTCGCTTGTACAATTTTCACTATTTTCTAACAAATCCTCTGTATTGGAAGTACTACTAACTTCGGAACAAGTGGTTAATACATCTAAATCTCCCAATTTTCGCTTATTTGAATCTAACTTATTAATATTAAGTTTTGACAACTTCTCAGCTCGAATTTCGGCCAAAGATTTAACTTTTACTGTACTCAAATTATTGTCAGCAGCGTTCTTGTTTAAAATTATTCTTTGCTTTTTTGCATCATCGGCTTTATCTATTTCCTCTTCCATACCGTCATCAAAAATGGATTTATATTCCGTTTTCCGTTTTTTGCGTTTCCTAATTTCATCCAAACTTAAAACTTGAAAATCTTTCAGTTCGGACTCTTCGTCCAACTTAATATTTAGTCTTTTCATTATACGCGTTCGGAGATCATTGGCATCTTCCATAGCTATAATTTCTGTTGTTTCTTGAACATCTGAAAAATTAGTATTTTGTGTCAACTAAATTTATAAAATAAAAAAAAATGAGCATTCGACTCACCTGGATAAGAATAATAAGCTGCCGACTCGGCCTGAATCTTTTCCAATCGAATTTCTTCTAAAGTTTTCACTTTAACGGTCCGCGATTGATTAACTTTAGAAGGAGAAATCGTTGATGCAGATTCGTTATCAGATTCTGCAAGAATACACCACATTAGTTTTATTTTCTTTCAAATTAAGAAATTTAAGTTTTAACATTAATTTTATTTTATTAATCAATCACCTGCAGTGCATTCTTGCAGTACAATAAATTGGTCAAATAACAAAGACAATTGAAAACACAATCTTTAATTAATCTTACAATATAAATTACTACAAAATTAACACTTTTTTAAATATTCAACAATACAATTTATATAATTATCTAAAATAAGTTG
Source organism: Lycocerus yunnanus (assembly GCA_036346125.1). Lineage (NCBI taxonomy): Eukaryota > Metazoa > Arthropoda > Insecta > Coleoptera > Cantharidae > Lycocerus > Lycocerus yunnanus. The sequence goes on from JARFIX010000094.1 coordinate 261,619, forward strand.
AGATTTAAATCAATTTTTAGACTAGAAATTATCATTTCTCATATTATAAAATCCAATATGTAGCTAAGCTTTTTATTTTAAATCTAATTTTTTATAAATGTTACAGCCTTTGTTAATATAGTAAACTTTATTTTTCAAATTGTTAATTTGATGACGTATACAGAATAATCAACACTAGATACATTATTGACAATAACACAATATTACAATAATTCTAAAGATAATTAATGGGTAGTGATGCTTAAAAGAGAACCTCACCTGCACCTGCTGGATTTATTTTAATAACACTTGGTCAAGTTGCGCTTAATTGAAAATTAAAACCTTTTTATAAGCAAATTTAAAAAAATAATTGTCAACTTTTCATTCTTTTCTGCCTAAACCAAGCCGTATTAAAATTAACTCAACTTGTGCTTGGTCTCGCCTTATTAATATAATAATGACATCCTCCCAGTTTCTTTATTTATATTATACCTAAAAGTCTCTTTGAAAAAAGTAAACCATGCTAAATATGAAAATGGTGTGACTAAGGTGTAAACAAAAAAATTAAAGATGAATTTTCTCAGCATTTTATAATTGGCTAAAAATCCATCATCGTTTAACATGATGCATTAAAAACATACACGAAAAGAAAAATTTAAATTTTACATAAAAAATTTTAATTTCAACTTCTCTCACTTAGTAAGAAGAATTCATTTTCAATTTGACACAGCAGAAAGCCCTCAAATAACGTTCTGAACTAGGGTTTTATCAGTCGGTTTGTTCTAACTAGCTACCAATGCACAGCAAAGTTGCCAATTTAAAAAACACAATTACATCAACTTCCTTAGTGTAGTGCATAAGGCACTCGCATAATACTAAACAATCGGGGATTAAATTTTTAATACGCTCTAAAATTATCACCAAATTGCATGTAAAGCATGTGTATACTTACTCACAAGTCTAACATGCGCAGGTTAGGTTCAAATAATAAGAGCATTTTCCAGTTTCACGTCTCATGCCATTTATTACAGAATTGTACAAAAATTTAAAAATCGCTGATTTACACAATTCTGTTCATACAAACCCGAAAATTATTTGCCGTACTCGTTTACAATATCACGTAAAATTCAGGAGTTGCTCAATACAACGCTCTTAATAAATTAGTGATTTTCGACAAAATCTGTAAGTTGTAAAAAATGATTAAGTAAGTAAAACAGAAAGCTCTCACTAAAAATACGCTGTTATTAAATTAAAACATTAAAAAATTGCAGTTTATACTGCATTATTATAGTCTAAGAATCAGTGGATATTCTTGGCACGTCATTTCATCAAGAAAATGTTATTCATTATTGTAATATAAGTGCCAATCATAGAATTAGCAATCTGGCAACTTTGGATTACATCTGGACATTAGCAAAGACTCCCAAGATTCGTCCTAATAAGTTCAATAATTAAATAAATTTTTATTTAAATCTATGAGGGCAATTTTTTTATTAATTTTATGAGTTACTGTAGTTTTTGTTTGGAGACGTCAAATTAATTATGTCAATTCTTCAATCAGTACTTACATTACAATGATATGAACATGACGCTCCAAAAATGTTTACCTACTCTCAAACTAATAATAAATCATTATCTATTACAAAATAATGTTTACTCATAAATAATTTCAAAATATTGCTTAAAAATGTAATTTTTATGATATTTAAATCACCATGTGAAAAGATGAAAAATAGTAAAAATGGAAGCGTCACGTAATTTTTTAATGATTTCTTATAAACAGTATGGTTACAGATGGAGTTTTAAATTAACTGTTTCGGTGCTTTAATACGTTCAAAACAGATCACAAAATCAATTTACAGCTAAATTATAATATAAGAATTTAAATAGCAGACATAAGAATTAAATCAAAATAGGATCAACTTGACAGTATTAGACATTTTAATTGTCTACAAACGGAATTAAGCATTATTTTTGTCTTTTATTATTAAGACAGGCTAGGTTTACCTAATTTGAAGACAAATGCCTGCATTATATGGTCACGTTAAAACGCATTTGCCAAGCCTATACAAAGAACAGAAACACTTGGTGTTTCTTGGAAGTCAAGAATAACTGTAGCCATCAGTCAGAACGTTAAAAATAAATTTGCTACCACATAATGCATCTAGCCAGAAAGTTGAACTGCTCTATAGTTGTAGATCTCCTTGTACATTCATGTTTAGTTAATAAGTAAAAACTAGTGACTTGTAATTCATTCCCGTTAGTATGGGTTCTATCCCTAAATATAAAAATATCCGTAAATACCATACAAGACTTATTGTGAACTACAGCCATGGACACCCTGGTATACTTGGCTAAGCTATACTTTTCAATCCAAGTTCCCATTCTCGAAATTTTTTGTTTAGTAATACAAACAAGCTACCATCTGTTATCATAATTGTTTATTTCTTAAACAAGAACTACTAAATCCATTTTAAGGGGTAAAACCGCTCTAAGATTTTGGAAACATCGACTTTCGTTTTTTTGTCTTAAACAATACTTTAGGATCATAAAAACAATATGCAGTTGGTCCTACAGTCAAAACAATTTTTTAAAAGTTCAATTATAATTTTATTAATTAATTGTAATTGATTGTAAAACTTTAAACGCGTTTTTCTCGAAACCACTTTTTTCAAATTGGGAGAACGGATTACTTCAACCATTGCATGGATTGATTTGAAATTTAGATATTAGCTTCATAATTACATTGCCTAAATGTAAATTTTGATTTAATGTAAACTTTTTTTTTATACGCAATTTACTGTTTATTTTTTTGGCAAAAAAATCTATTTTTTCAAAAATGTACCATTTCTTCAAAATTTGATTTAGAAAAAATCTCTACGTACTACTATAGCCAATAGTATATAGATTATAAATTTTTTTAGTTTTTTGTTCCAGCTCTTATACTTTAAGAGAAAATCGTCCTCGCGTGACGATGTGTTAAAAAAAGATGTTTTTTAAGTAAGGCTCTATCGCCACCATTTTGTATCAAAATGATAATAACAAATTTTTTTTCATACTTCAATATGTGCTAAATAAACCTTCTGAAAAGAAATTCTATTCCTACTTTCATACTCCCAAAATAAATTGTCAAAGTCAGATCTTTTTGCTGCCGCTAGAGTGGTTTTACCCCTTAAGAAAACTGTCTAGTTTTCGTATTTTACATGATTTACTTTCTGAAAACTACAATTAAGGGTAGTCCACTGAGAACTGGAAAACATTGGCGTCGCTAGTGGCGCAAAAATTATTTAATTTAGTTTAATTTCACACTTTAGTGAAATTTTACAATTGTTACATCTACATAAAGTAGATGCCCCATTAATATAGTCAACCGTAGAAGAGCACATTCAATTTCAATCTAGAAAGCTAAAATCTTCTCATATCTTAGTATAAATACGATTATCTTGATGTTTTTCTTATTTATATAAACATATGATTCAAGATTCGGAACAACTTGCAAAATTTTTAATTTTTGAGCAATTCTAAACGCAAACGGCCTAAGACATCAATTACTCAGTATAATACTGGACAACGCTCTCAATTAAATAAATGTTACAAAATGTCTCTAAAAATTAATCAAAATGTATGTAAATGAATGCAAAAATGATTTAATCACAAGCACAGTTCTTCTTCTTTTGGTGCCTATCTGTTTCAGATGTTGGCGACCAAACACAGTATTTCACAAAATCTATATCGCCAAATAAGTGCCATGATACCAATTCGATAATCGTTAGATAAGAAATGCAAATTAATTGAACACTAGAATTTTAATATATTTTATTATTATGACAAAAATTCTACTATGCAAAAAAATGTGTCACAAATTTCAGCGTAAGTCAAGTGTTAGTTTGAAGATTATTTCGAAACCCTTTAGGTATTATTTTTTTTAGTTGAGTTTTCAAAAACCAATCAAATTAAAGTATCTGTCTGTAATCTGTGTTTCTTCTATACTTGAACTTGATTAATTCTTACAAACACTTACTACACCTAATCTCTATGTGTAATCAAATTCTTAATGAGGGTTCAACAATCTAACTTAGATATGGCAATATTGTAATAGAATACTTTAGAGTGTATTTTTTCTTAATTAACTCGAAAATCAGGCAAATTGATAGTGGACAACTCGCATGAATAATTTATAAATTGCATAATATTGCCAGAAGTTTAAAAACCAATACCTATAACATAATAGAAACTGTCGGGGGATGATTACAAAAAAACTGACAATGAGAGAGCATTCCACGTTTATAATAAGAGTGCAGAATTAGATTAATAGTTAAAAAGAAAGCATAATCCAGTAAATTGAATGTGATCATATTTAAAGGGGTATTATAGTGTAAATGCAATTTTTCAAGGTGATTTTTGAGAATTAAATTTTAGAAAACTGTTAAACCTACTAAGCTACTTGTTTTATAATCATGTTAATTCATCTTTCAAAAATCACTCCAAATTTTAGAAGTAACGTTATTGAAAATTGTACAAGGTACAGATCGGCGAGCAGGTCAAAACAATTTTATTTATTTTTACCATGACTGCACTATCAGAGGACAGATCTAAATTTTATTAACAGTTTAACAAACTAGACGTTCCATTTGACGGTAAATATAGTTTAACGGTAAGTGCTGACTTAGGCAGACAGGCCAGATGTAGCCCGAGCAATGGTTTTAAAAATATTAAAAATTTTGCCCATTGTATGATATTTACATGTGCAAAGAATTTTTAAAGACCCCGGCACACTAGAATACCCCTTTAATGTAAGATGGACATAATCAAATAGCAACAACTTAAGCACCCTTTAAAGGGTGTAAAAGTGGCACAATTCAAAACTTGCTTGTTTTAGATCTTTCAATCATGCAAGTGGGATAAATGTTCTATTGTTCCAATTCATTTAATATTAACGTGGGTAAAATTTTTAAATTGAAATTATGTTCCAGGTTTTGCCTGTTTTACAATCGTGAGTTAAACAAAGTTCAAGAGTTAACTCGCTGTTTATCCACTCTGAATAGACAGCTGAGATATTATAATTTTTTATTAAAAAATATAAGCTTGGTTTTTAAATTTATTTTAGTCTTTAATTAAAAATTAATTTACTACGTTTTAAATTTTATACGTGGCAAGTGACAGTCGACATTTTGCCCGTGACAGTCATGACATATGACAGCTATGAGACTATAAATGTATAGGTATTTTGCAGTATATCTTTGAGACTGCCACATCCAGAATGATACAATTTTTACATAAACTAATTATTGCATCATCTATTGAACCACCTTATGTACTACTGTGCAAAATTTCAGAGGTAGTTAGAAGTGGGTGAAAAATTGATTAAAAGATGCTGTCTCTAACAGAGAAATGAAGTTAATATAAGCTTGGTAAAAAATAAAAAATACTTTGATGAATTATCCAAAACATTTCAATAATTCATATTTTTACTATTTTAAGGAAACCTTGCTTTCTGCACATTTATAGAAAATTTCACTTTTTTTAATTGTGTCACTTTTACATCCGAGGTGCAAATTATTACTTAAATGAGAATCAAATCATAAAAAAGTTGTACAGTAGAACCCCGATTATCCGTGCGCGCATTATCCGTGAAGCAGTTTATCTGTGGGCGCATTATACATTGATTACCGTCAGATTATTATGCATGCGGCGGCTTATCCGTGCGACGCCAGCGGTTTATCCGTGAACATTCGCAACTTTAGTAGTATACTATGTGAAATCAAATGTATAGAATTTATTCTTATTTCAGAGCTGCACTTGGATTACATACAAAGCTGTTTCGAGTATTTTTTTTGTAATAATTTAATAAAAAACGTCAATTATTATTATCCGTGTTTTTCAATTATCCGTGCAGAGCTCGGTCCCTGTCGGCCCGAATAATCGAGGTTCTACTGTACATTTGAAAAAAGCTAATTTGATTTAAATAAATAACTTTTCTTCGTTAGTATCTGTTGTGCACAGATAAAAACAGTTTTGCTCAGATTGGTACATTTTGAAATTCGTAATGCGATTTAAAACAAAACTAATCCAATTCAAATAATAACAATATTTAATTATAATAGAGACATATTGTAATTCTATTTTATCTTCAATGCAAAAATTAAACTTAAAAACCTTCTCAGTTTTTATTGTAAATTATATACATTTTATAAGAAATAAGACACTTTTATTTTAGAGCCACTTTTGCAATCAAGTTTGTATATTAATAAGGTATTTACACAATAAAAGTGTAAACAAAAAATGTACTTGAAAAAATAAATCAAATTAAATGGGAAGACTAAAGTTTTTTTTCATTACAGCACCAAATCATTTTTAATATAAATATTACTATAATGTATTAAATAAATAAATAGGAAAAATGTATATTAAACAAACATTCCATTCCAATCCATACAAATTACAACAATAATAATTAATTGTGACATACTAAATAATAACTCGAAAGTTGTGCGATTTAAATAAAAACTAAATTAACATTCTCATGATAGGTGGGAGTTCAATAAACGGCAAATAACGACCAAAAAATAATGGTTAGGTATAACAAAATTCCACTTTTAAATTTGTGTCTAGCATATTAATTAAAGAATTAGTTACAAAGCTGCATACCTTCTTCAAAATTTACAACCAACGGATCCACAGGATTACCATAATTAGTTTCATTAAATTGAACCATTAATCGATCGCAGTCGCTACTTTGTGAAGTGCTTTGACCTACAATAACACTGCATAATACAAGAAAATAATAAGACACTTTGAAACTCACCCAAAGTCTTACTAATATCAGATGATTGCAATTCGGAAGATCCTAAACTATCTGAAGATGAATTTTGGGCAGATTTATGAAAAAATGGACAATGTGGTTTTAAGCAACCCCCGGGTTTCGCCTCCCAGTAACACGGTATGGCTTTGCGATTTTTCTACAACAAAAAACGTAACCAGTAAATACGTGATAAAGTAAAATCTTACAGAACTTACCCTTAATTCCATATGTCGAAAATTGCAATGAGCATTAACACACTTGCCTTCTTTCCAAAAAGAGCAAACTGTCTCACAGCCTAAAGCAGATGGTTCGTGTCGAAAAGTACAACTGTTACCCTAAAAGCAATCGATCTTGAAAACACTTTCTAAATAGTTATATGATATACTTACTTTCGTGCACGTCGAATAGTAATAGAAATAACAATCGTTATTTTTCCGTGGAGATTCCATATTTGTTACTTTATAAAAGAAATTATCATAACTAAAAATTAGAAAAAAATTTGAGGTTATGTTGAACCAATAGACACAATTATCACAAATAATAAGAAGGCAGTAAAACGACGAAATGAAATTTAAAAACGTCAATGAAAATTAATAAAAAGAAACATGCAAGTGAAATTTAAAAAAATATGTTCATGTTCTTACTACCAATAGAAATTTTCGGGCATTTTGTATGCTGTTTACAAATTTCCTATTGAAATTAAAATAAACTTAAACGTACAATTAACAATTTATTAACGTACTTAAATTATAAAAATGTGCGTTATCAATTTACCTGAATTAAAAAACGTCCTTGTGTCTTTTCGTCTTGCGCTAACGAAACCGGATATGTCTGAACTAGAAACAAAATTGAATCACTTGAAGTTAGCTTTGCTCTTTGATTTTGTGTATAGGTTGTTACAAAAATGCTGTCAAGTGATTGGTTGGTATATTTTATTTTACGTTGGTGTGCTTGCAAGTTCAGTTCAAATTTAAAAAAATTTTAAATAATGAAGCTTAAAATTATTAAATTTTATATTTTAAATACCTGGCTGGCATAAATAAATACATTGACGTACCATAATAGGTATGTACATATAAAAAAGGTCTACCATAGATTTTTTCCAAAAAAATGAGGCAAAACTTCAAATTTAAAAAAACTGCAAGTTTCCTAAAGTAAAAATATAAGTGCAAATTGTACTTTAAAATGCTTAATTTTAATTTTATATGCTTTGTTAAGAGGCCGTTTATAAACTACATCACACAATTGAAAAGAAAATATTGCGGCGATAAGTCAATAAAAATCTTACAAGTAGATATCTTTTTCATTCAAAAAAGCAAAGCTGCATTCAGCAACATGGTTGAATGAAAAAAATAGCAAACAAAAATTATAATTTCTACAACTTACTGGATGGCCTAGGCTTCGTTCTTATCCACAACGTGGAATTGAACTCCTCAGACCCAGATTGATAAAGAAAATACAAAATCTACTTACCACCTATTGCAACCGATTTCAAAATTATTTTAAAATTTTTGTTTTAATTAATTTTTCTAATTTCTCTAAATTCAAATTTTGACGCTGCTATCTACATCACACAATTTTAAGAATTGTGTCCCCCCCGCCTATAAATTCAACATTTCATCATACAATCGTAAAATCCCTCAAAATATTATACGTCACGTCCCATATCCTTACTCCTCCCACCACTAAAACATAAATTATTACAAATTTTAAAAGAAAAGCTGGTTTTTAAAATGGGAAACGCATAAATGTGATTTAAACACGTTATTTGTCTGTTTGTAAAACCATTTTTATACGAAAAAGTGTACTTTCGAAGCCGGGTTTCTTACCTCGACCCAAATTTTATTCAATGCAATCAATCCTTTTATTCAATCCTTCAATGCAGGAGTAGCCATAGATAAAGGAGTAGCAGCAGTCACCGGTATCTTCAATGCCGTGCTGAGATTCGAGCATTTTGCATTTCGTTGGAAAATGGCCGACGTCATTATGCTACCCAAACCTAAGCGGAACCTGCGAAACCTTGCGTCATATTTTATTATTTTACCTATCAGCCTGCTCCCCTCCATCATAAAATTTTCCAAAAAAATAATACCTTCTAGATTTGACGTGGAATCACGTTGCATTGGAATGAAAACAAGGCAACGGAGAAGTAACTGTACATCTTTATATATAAATGATGTACCAGTTCTGACGATATCATCGACAGAGCCGATGTTTGCTGTCGACACCGCGTACTTCACCAACCCAAGCAAGAGTAGCCGCCCTACTCTTTTCCTTTTCAAGGGCCCCCAACCTAGATAAATTCAAGACGTTGCCGTCTAACGTCCTAGAACCAACCCAAAGATGTTTGGTATCGAAATTCCTTAAAACAGCACTTATAAGTACTTGGGGGGTAACTCCAAAAACCAAGAACTTCGGTGGAGCCACCACATCATAGATGGCACAAATAAAGCAAGGAGGCGATGTCCACAGTAAACCTCTACTTAATAGTACAGTAAAACCTTGGCAATCCAGACAGTCGAAAATCTGGGTAATAATCAAAACAAAATCCGTAACTAAGAAGACTTACCGTTTACGATAAAAAACTTTGTTATATAACAAAATTACATAGTATTGTTTACAAGACGAATATATTTGGCGTACTTATAATTACATAATGTAAACATTAAATAAAAAAAATGTCTACAAATCTGATCCGGAACAAGGGCCAAATAAACAAGGTTTTACTATAATAGTAAGTTGAACGCTAAGAAACTATCCAAATTCAATTTATGGAAGTCATAATCAAAACAAATTTTGTAACCTTGCCCTTGACTTTGTCAATTTGAGAGACTGACATAAAATATAAATACAAACTAATTCTTTAATTCACATCAGTTCTGGTGTCACTGTAGGGTTGAGCTAAGATATTGCATCAAGTCGGTGATCTAAACTCTAATTTTATGCTTTGCAACTCAAGTAATAATCACGGCAAGCCATCAACTACCTAAACAAATTCAAAAATGTGTTCCAACCTTATTCTATGGTTAAACAAAATAAATAAAATGGCCTTTGAGCCAGTCGATGATAAATTTGTAACAGTTTCATGTAGTTAATGACTACCGTAGACCTGAAACATTTCTTGAAAAAAACCACACGTTTATGATAGAACGTTTTTATATTTGGACAATTATATCATGGTTAGCTCACCTTTGGTTAATCAGTGTAGATTTTGAAGATACAAAACTAAAAAGCAATTCTAAATTTAAAATTTATTTTTAAAAACTTAAAATAACAAAAAACAAATATTTCATTGATAAAATTTATCAACTAACGATTAAATTTCTTTTTTTTACTTTTCTTCTTTACTGGGGTGGGACCACTATCTTCCTTTTCGTTACCTGCCTTTTCAGTTCGTCGCTTCACTCCTCTAAAACAAACAGTAATATTATCAATTTATGAGAATGTAATCATTTACGATAAAATTCATAACAATTTTTAGTCGATTTACATTAAAATGCCTCATTCACCGAAGAGCCAAGCTAAAATGTTTCGTGCTGGTTAGTTAATTAAGTTATACAAATAGATAGTTTAGCAACAATAATGAAATGATAACTAAATCGTGAAATAGTAACATATTTTGTTAGTTTTCCAGAAAATGACTCTTGAAGGTAAATGCAACACTCTATATAAGCAAAGGTTACAATTGCAACTAACGACTGTACTTGATGCTAAGCCAGCTGGTCTCTCTTACATTTTACCATCTAGGTAAAAAAATTAGCATCTTCGACAGAATAAACAATTCATAAATTACGTTTATAAATAACTTTTGATCAGAATTACTTGAACTACAAAACATCAAATTGTTTTATGTGGGGTTAATAAAATAAAATTAAGGTGAATTATTTATTTGAACATTTCTGTAAATGTATTTTTTGATTTAAACATTAAACAAAGAATATGAATGTAACTTACACTTTAATAGATAGCAAATTCTTACTTCCTTTAACAGATAGAGCTTTTCCCCATTCTTCTTCTGAACCCTTGATTGTAAATTTTTCTAAATCTTCATTCTTCAATTTTTGTAATTCTTTCTTTTGTTGTTTTTGCAATTTCTATTGTAAGAAAATAATAATTAGTTAATTGTAAATTTCAATCACAAATAATTTACCTTAGCGGCTTCTTCCAGTTCCACATTCAAGTCTTGAGCTACAGGTACCAAATTTGCTACCTTACGAGTACCAATAGTCTTATCGACATAATCTTCAACAATTGAATTCAAATACTGATAGCATCGTTTTATCAAACGATTAAACAAGGCCAAAATTTGTGTAGCTGGCAAATCTAATTCGGTGGCCAACTTATCCACAGACTTGTGCTGCAATCCAATAGCCAACAATATGGCCTGAAAATAAATAATGAGAAACACAAAACGGAAGAAAACCAGAAACTTACCGATTGTACACTAGACATTTCAATGTTGCCCATTTTTTCTTGAAAGAATAATTTTGCTAACGTAGGTATCAAATCCATAATCAAATGATAATCCACTAAATTATTACTATACATTTCTAATCTTTTCATATCATATTTTGTTAAATGAATATTTAATTCTTCAAATGCCAAATCTTAAAAGAATAAAATAAAAGCTCAATTTTTTTGATAAGATGTTGCCACTTACTTTGCATAATGTTAACTTTTTTCAAGCTAAACTTCAAAATACCAAACGCTAATGTAGTCGAGAATATTCTAAATTCATAAGATAAGAGTGAAACAAAACGTCGTCTAAAATCTACATAAAATTTTAACAACCAATCATCCGTTTGTTCCACAATCTCTTCGTACTTCAATACATTTAACATAATACAGGAATGTTCAGCTGTTAGATCGTTGGTGGTCTGACGTATATAAACGGGAACAAAATCCGACCTCTTCCTATATAAATATGAATTTACAACATTTTCAAGCCTGAGAGAAATCACTTACCAAAATTTTAAAAGGCTTTCAGTTAAACCAAATGATACTCCCAAGTATCTCAACTTTTCGGGCGTCCGATCAGATAATTTTAATAACAGAGATGGTAAAGACTCTGCCGGTTTCGGTTCAATTCGCTCATTCTGTAAAACGTCTGTTAAATTTTCTGACACAGTTTTCTCTTCCTCATATTTTTCTTCAGAATTCTCTTCAACATTTGGAAACTTGAATTCGTAGTATTGCTTTAAAAGAGTTAATGCTCTTGTACCATAACCCATCTATAAAAATATGCAATTAGTGCAGTCAAGATACTTTTCCATAGAAATAACTCGAGACAATAATTTTTTCTACTTAAACTATTCTGTTTAGCATCGGAAAAAAGTTCCTAAGTTCTCTAAATTCTGAAATTTGTCAAAAATGAGAGGTTAGCCATCTTCCTAGCATAAGATAGAGATACAGCTCTCCATCCCACACTATCGCCCATTTAATTCACTAAAATTTTGAAAACAAAACCATTATTTTCAGTTTTCGATGTGTTCTTCCTATTTGTTTGACGCAAATTTGCTACCGTGAAACTAATACTCAACTCAAAATGAATACTGCGCCATAATTCTTTTCTCTTTGAAGAAGGACAGAAAAGTCTGACCATCTCCATAATAGTAAAAAAATTACTGCCTGACAAGAACAAGGTATTTGCATTGTAAAAATGGTTCAGTTATAAATGTTCAAATTGAAAAAATACAAATTTTAACACACTAACATCGACTGTTTTTCATAATTCAAAAAAGTAAAGTGACTTCAGTTTTACTTTTTTAAATTAAAAATGCTTGCTTTGTTAAGATCATCTGTCTGATCAAGACAAACTAGTCTAAGAGAATTTCTATTGAGCGGCCAGTGTAAATATAAGGCTATACATAATATGACACTGAACAATTTAGGATTATTATAATTGCCATGAATCCTACTATGTGGGTGTCTTTTGTTATTTTATCTGATTTAATTTAACTAATACTTATAATAATTTCACACAACGGAGGACAGAAAAACATTTGCCATGGTGATCTCTAACGTCAGGGAGACCCAACAAATACAAAACAACCAATCCAGTACCTCGTGATTTTTGCAATCACCAGATCAAAACCTAATGTAGAGCCTATAGGATTTTTTCTGATGCTCAACTAGAAAGTTTAAGCAAAAAATAACTTTGAATAGATGCACTAAATTTTTAATTACTAATTATAGAAATCTGTAACCTTTTGATAATCTGGATGAGTAGCAATTCGAACTATACGTGCACCAGGTAATTCCGCAAAATCGGGATCTTGAAATTGTTGAGTCACTGTCCAAGGAATAAGATCTCCAGCTGCTCGCTTACCTCGAGAAAATGCTTCTGTAATGGAATTTTTAGATATTGGACCTTCCATACATATCTGAATAGCCACCAAAATTTCAGGTAAAGCACTTTCATCTGGATTTGGACCACAAAGACAAAAGAGATGATGAGCAGGTGCGTCAGCCATCATTTGTAAGTCGTTGGGAGAATTCTATTTAAACAAAATGAAATTGTTAATTCTAGAAACAAATACTTTCCATCGTTATATTCACCTTATAATGAGAAGCAACAAATAGTGCAACTAATTTCTGTAGAAATTCTTCACTAATGAAATGATAGCTAAAAAGAGTTTCTCTATTGATGTAATATAAATCGCAGAAATCAGGGGCGGGATAGCCCAAACGTGTGGGCATAACAGAAGTAGCATCCAGACATAAAAATTTTGTTAACCAAGATTCCACATCATCTCCAGATTTATAACGAATTGATTCTTCTAAAGTGATTTCTTTCAGAGTTTTTCCTGTCGATGTTCCCGAAGCGTTAGTTGTGGTAGGGTTAGTTCCCACAGATACAACTCGAGATCGCAACTGCTGCAGTAATTTAAGAGAAAGAGATCGACCTGTGCCTTCGTAACCATTGATTGTTGATGCTAAAAAAACTAAGTATTTACCGAGTAACTCTTTAACGAATGGAAGAGGTATGGCGGCCGCTTCATCTATCACTAATAATTCTGCTTGAGAGAGCTTCTGACTATCGGTTGGATGAATGTACTACACAAAATTAAAAAATTTAGTTAGAAAATTAGTTATACATATTTTATTTTAATTTACCTGTATCGTTTGCCGATGCTCTTTAAAAATATTAATTCTAACTATTGCTTTATTAAAATCTGGATTGGTCGACTGTACCAAAACATAGTGGAGATTTTCTTCATATTTTAAAGCATCAAAGCCCTTGCAAACAAATTCAAAGAATGTGTTTAAATTTTCCGGTGTGGGGCTCGTCACAAATATATTGGAATAACCAAACGCAACAGCAGCAGCAACGGACAAACCTAAAGCGGCAGATTTACCACGTCCCCTAGCAGCTGTGAGAGATACTGTGGAGCTAATAGTCTTTTCTGTGATTGCATCAATAAATGTCATCAAAGCTACAGCTTGATCTAAAGTCTTACAGCAGTCGATAAGGCAGCCAACATGTGGTGTGTCACTTAAACTGATTTTCATTTCGGCCAATTCATTTTCGTTCTTGCTTGCCTCGATAACGTTTTTGATGGGAACAATTTGTAAATTTCGTGACGTGATAGGCAAAACCATCATCTGATCGTCAACCACTAAACTGCGCTTACAGGAAATTAAGGATAATATAAATCTTTCGTTAAAATGGCATACAACTTTATCGTGTGCCTCAGTCCTAAACTTTTGATGTACGTCAATGTTTAATGTATAAAGTTGCTTAAGAGATTTCAAGGTATGCAGTAAAATTACAATTAAACCACCACCTTCGACAGTTTCAATTGTGCGTGCCAAGAGATTGGGAGTTAAAGCTTCAAAATCTTGTAAAACGAGCATCCCGTATGTGTTACCTAATATTTTATGACTATCAGAATAACAAGAAAACCTAATTTTAGTTGACGATATAAATAAATCGAAAGGATCTTCTTCGCTTACGTTTGAAGCACCTGATTTCAATTTTTGTTGAATTTGCTTCATGCGTTTCTTACGATGACTATTAAATCCCAACTCTTTTTTGTAGCACCACAAAATGGAAGGTCTCACTTTGCCTTCGGCTTTCAATAGCATATGATGTAAGAGGACAATCTGAAAACCATAAAACAATTTACTTTATCGTTAAAGCAAAACAATTAAATATTAACCTGATCTTTTCCTTTATCTCCCACCATAACAAAAAGCGTTCTATGCCCGAGTTTAACACCATTTTCTATTAAAACGCGAATGCGATTATCAATCTGTTTATGCACCATTTCTAACCCTTATTAAATGATATTAATTATTTCCACTGTATTCTACAAGCTTTACACATGCTTAAATTCACTTAAACTGAGGTTAGAATCACAGAAAAGTCAAAACTACAGCGTTGCCACGACAAATTTAAAAACGTTCATTATATACAGGAGGTAACACATTTTGTGATATTTTTCTAAACATCAAAAAAATTTAAACAAATGGAAAACAAATCAAAATTATTTAAAATTGGAAATTGAAAAGGAAGATAATTTTTAAATATTTTTGATATTCTTCATTTTCAATTTTTCATTTCTTGAATGTCTCTAATTTATTGTAACGTTTACTCAAATTTGCATATATGTATGTATTGAAACTTGAATGCATTTCTTAATCAATCAAAAAATATTTTAAATTCTATAATTATTCTTCTTCTTCATGTGCCATATCCGGTCACCCGGACGTTGGCGATTCAACTTGGCTGAAGCCAAGATGAATTTACCAGGGAATATAATTCATGGGGTGGTTTCCCGTTGCCTTCCCCATAGTCCACAGATCGATATTGAACTTTTTGATCACAGCAGTGTATCTAACGCAAGCAGGGTTTGAACCGCGACTTACCGCGTCGTAGTCAACCCGTGTATGCTTCGCGCTATACTGCTGGTATTATTATTATAATTCTAAATTTCTAATAAAAAAATATGCAAGTAATTAATAAATATACTTCAAATTTAGTTTTTGTACAATTTATTTATTCATAATCCCTCCTAATTCCTTAAAAAATCTAAGATGTTCCACTCATTAGATTAAATCTCAATTATTGTTCAGCAGTATATCTATAGCATTTGATGTAAACCTCAAGTACAGAAATACCTGACAAACGACTCAAAAAACTTCTGCTTAAAGATAAAATACCTACATAATGTGAAGTTGTTCTTGGCGTATCTTGGTCTTGTGGAGTACCAGATCTTAAACCCACACTTCTTTCATCGAACGATGTAATTTTACTATTATCGTTAGATGTAGTCGCACAAGAAACGCTAATTATAATTATTAGAATAAAAGCATTAAAATTTCATTTGTTTTCAAAATGAACATTTTCTATTTCAGCAAAATGTAGAACAGTCAAAAATAAGGTATTCTCATTTAGTTTAATTTCAACATATTGCACAAAATTTATTTTTAATACAAATAATAACAAATTTTATAACACAAAATAAATGCCATTAGTTTTACACACCTACCAATAATTAAGAGTAACAAATTGGTTTCAATATTTTCGCTAAAAGCTTCAAAAAGTCAACTACTAGTGGTTTTGATTAAAATGAAAAAATTTTTTACTGTTTATGCAAAACTAGTGCTTTTTTCTGAAAGGTGGGATATCTAAAAATATAATATTCTTTTTGTTGATGCACAGTCTAGGTTGACTAATTAAAGCTTGTTAGTTAGTCACGCTTCAATTACGGTATATGCTTCTGCACGTTCTGCTTCCAATTCTGCACCGTCAATTTTAACAATTCTTTATAACAAATTTTATAACACAAAATAAATGCCATTAGTTTTACACACCTACCAATAATTAAGAGTAACAAATTGGTTTCAATATTTTCGCTAAAAGCTTCAAAAAGTCAACTACTAGTGGTTTTAATTAAAATGAAAAAATTTTTTACTGTTTATGCAAAATTAGTGCTTTTTTCTGAAAGGTGGGATATCTAAAAATATAATATTCTTTTTGTTGATGCACAGTCTAGGTTGACTAATTAAAGCTTGTTAGTTAGTCACGCTTCAATTACGGTATATGCTTCTGCACGTTCTGCTTCCAATTCTGCACCCGTCAATTTTAACAATTCTTTATTGAAATCGTTGACTGCAAGATCTTGCACAATTTGCCATTTACCATTGCTAATTGTTACAGGGAACGAAAAGACTACGTCTTTGGGAGCACCGTAACTACCATCACTTACAACTCCCATTGACACAAATTGTCCTGGCGCGGTTCCCAAAAACCAATCTTTCATATGATCGGCAGCTGCCTTTGCGGCAGACATAGCAGATGACATTTTACGAGCTGCTATTACGGCAGCTCCTCTCTTTTGCACAGTTTCCAAAAATTCGTTTCGCAACCACGCCTCATCCTTAACGGCATCCACAGCCGAAACGGGATTTCCATTTATAATAACTTGAGCAAATGTAGCATCGGGAACTTGAGTGGAAGAGTGATTTCCCCAAATTATAAGATTGGATACATCTGCTACTGGCACTCCAGCTTTTGCGGCAATCTGAGCTTTGGCTCGGTTTTGATCAAGACGAGTCATGGCAGTAAAATTTTCTCTGGGAATTGAAGGTGCATATTTTGAACAAACTAAAGCGTTAGTGTTAGCGGGATTGCCAACCACCAATACCTTTACGTCTTTATTTGCATATTTATCCAATGCTTCGCCCTGCACTTTAAAGATTTTAACATTTGCAGCCAGCAAATCTTTTCTTTCCATCCCTTCTCTTCTGGGCATGGCACCTACTAAGAAGGCGGCAGCGACATCGGTGAAGGCTTCTGCGGGATCAGCAGTTGGTAAAACGCTGTGTAAAAGTGGAAAAGCACAATCGGCCAATTCCATAACAACCCCTTCCAAAACACCCATCATAAAGGGAATATCTAACAGATGTAAAATTATTGGTTGGTCCGAGCCAAAAACTTCACCCTTTGCGATAATATACAGCAGAGAATAAGCGATTTGACCAGCAGCTCCGGTGACGACGACACGAATTGGTTGTGCCTAAGATGTTTCGTTAGTTAAGCTTTGCAATTAAAAAGGAATTTCATAATTATTATTCTTACCATATTTTATGGATGTTAAAACAAGTAGGTGCGAATTAAGGAAAGGACTTGATTCAATTAAAACGTTACAGATTTTTATCGCCTCTTAATTATCGACAATGATAATCAAAGTTCTCGATGTCCTTTACACGAAATAGGGGGCAATGTACATGTGACATTTATTGACATTTACGTCCTTGAAAATTCTAATAATATGTTTTACATATTTTATAATTTAAGAATTTTAAAAATAGTACAGCTACCTAGAGCATTAATTTTAATTATTAGATGTGCTAAAATAAGTTAAAATTTAAAAATTATCACACGACGCATGATCGTCAAACGGTGGTTCCGTTGGTTCGCGCCAGCTCCAACTTTGAAAAATCTGTTCGCTAAAGGCTTGTACACCCAAAGTAATTCTATTTACCTTGTTGTACACCGTTCTAGGGAGTGAACATAGATAAGAGGATTGAGGTAATCAACCTGAACTCAAAAGTACACTTTTTCCTATAAAAATGGCTTTACCAAACGAAAGAGTACAAAAATGCGAATTATTTAAGGTGCAGATGAATTTAGTCGGACTTCTAGTAAGTTTTCTTCTAATAAGAGGAATTCAAATTTGAAAACTAAAACAGTAACAACTTCTGTTCTATGTTTTTACTTAGTATCAGTACCTACTTAGACCGTGTTCGACTTGGACGCTTACGCGCTGTTGATACCAACGAACGCAAACGCTTATAGAACGCAAATTTTGACGTTCGACTTGAAAAATATGCGCTTACAACGCTCACGCTGACGTTCCAAATCGAACGATATGTTAGCACCATCAGCGCTGCAATTTAAAAGTGACAGTTGCTTAACCTATAAAATATTAAAATAATCTGAAATAATAATTGTCTTTAAATGCGATTACATTTTTACGATTACATTTTTTAAAATAGTAACAATTGTAGTTTTCATATTTTATATTCATAACCGTTCACACTGCATAAGCCGGACACCAAAAAAGATAGAATCCCGTCTACCACGCATTGCGCAAATTATTATTCATGGTCAGAATAAATTATGCATTAACATTTGTGTCGTTCATTGTAAAAGTGAAGTATCTCCATCTAACTGAATTTTGAAATATCGAGCTTTTTGCAAAAGTAATGTGTCGAAAAAAAATACAAGAAAAAACAATTAACGTCATCTGTAGTATTATAGTGCATATTATGGAGTTGCTTCATTTTTATAATGAAAGATATGGCTAAATTTAATTCTATTAAGTAATAAAATGTAAAATTTTAAAAATGGAGTTGCACCACTTTTACAATGAGCGACAGATTTATGAAAGATAGTTACCATTTTAAACAGAAATTCAGCGTAAAACGGAATATTATTTGGTTCCCACGATAGAATAGTAAATATCCTATTGTTACAAAATTCAACAATAATGAATAGACAATATTTACAAAAAAGGTAGATTTGTCGTTTGTCATAGAAATATTTAAGAAATCCAAAATAGGTTTTTGTTCTATCAGGTTAAAAACCGTTGTTTAAAGTTTTAGAAGCACTGGATTGAACTCGCTCCAACCACTTGTTTTTACAGTTACCTGTAATAATAATCAACCGATTTCTAAATTTAAAAAAAGTTGTGTTTGTATTGTAAATATTTTCAGTATTGTAATTATTAACCCCATTTTATTTTGATAATATGAATTTTTAAAATTGTAACATGTACAAATAAATTAAATTTAAGAATAAATTAATGTAATTATAAAAAATGGAGTTTAAATTTAAAAAACTTCGAAAACAATTGGACGAGTTAGGTTACGTGCAAGTTTTTAATTATGAATGTTTGCCTTTAGTAGAGATTAGCTGCCGACTTGATACAAACAACTGAAAGTTTGCGAAAGTACAAAAGAATAGCTCAAGATGCATCGGAGGTTTGTGAACAATCGAAAGTTTAAATATGAAAACGTTGAGGCAATAGCAATTTGTGAGTTTTAGGAAAGGGATCAGCTGCAAATTGGAGCGGAGCCTTTTAAATGTGATAATGCAAAACTTGTCAAAGAGTGTAACGATTTGCATTTAACTTTTTTGCAAATTCGTGAACAAAATGAAAAAGTGCAAAGAGGTATATGATTCTGATGTTTTAGTATGACACTTTTTTAACCTATGTACTTTTTTAAGATTTGAAACGACGTTTAGTTGCTTTAGAAAGCGATAAATTAGACTGTAATTTGCAATGCGATAAATTAAAAAATCGTGTGCGTGAGTTGCAACTTGAATTGTCTAAAAAACAGGGAAGATTTTGTGTTAGCTGTGATAAAAGCAGACAAACAGGTAAAATGTTATTTTAGTTTTAAAAGTTAAACATTTATGTTTATTTTAAAAATATTACGGAAACGATTGATGTAGGTACCTTTTTGTTTCTTTTGAATAATTTTAATATTTATTTGCTATTAGGTAGTAAATCCAATATAAAAAGTAGTTGTACTTCTTCAAATCTGCAAACTAAATGTTGCACTAGTAAATGTAACACTGAAGTAAATGCTGCGTTGACAATGTCGGATCAAAAAATTTCTAATCTTACTAGAGAAATAAAGAAATTGAAGGATGAACATTTACAATTGGCAGAAACGAACGAAACTTACAAAAATCAGGTAAAAATGTTTTTTTTATTTATTTGTCTGTTTAAATGTATAAATTTTCAGTTAAATAATCGTGACAGAGAAATTGAACGATTGAATCAGATGTTGGAAGGTGGTAGACCTATTCAGGCTTTGTCTCAAGATTGCTGTTATAAAGATGTAGAAGGAAAGTTATCTAGAATGCAAAACGAAATTTGTTGTTTGCGTAAGGATAAAGGCGAATTGGAGTCTCAATTAAAAGGTGAATATGTTTATAATATTCCAAGTCTAATTCTAAACAAATAACATAATACAGAGTCGGTGGCAAAACAACACGAAGCAATGAGGCGTGCCTTAAATTTGGCTGATAGAAATAAAAAACTTGAGAAAGAACTACGTGATATTGATCAAATGGCTTTAGCAGTGGAGGCAGATTGTAATTCTACCGTGAAAGCCAATGCCAATAGAGTCAACAGGTAAGTTTATATTTATTCATTATTTTAACAATAATAATTTTCTTATTAAGGATGCAAGAACAAATGCACGATGCACTTTTGCAAATGCAAACTTTGGAAAGGGATGTCAATGAACTGAATCGTGACAAACAGAAGTTAATAGCGGATATTGATGCTCTCAAACTAGAAAAACGACATTTGCAATCTGTACTCGAAACTGCCCTGGATGAAAAGAAAAGATTAAACGATCAAATCAATCAGTTCACCATTATTGGTAAGCATATTGTCAAAAACCAAAAGAAACATTTAATGAAAAACCTGGGATCAAGATCCAGATTTTTCTGTAGTTATAATCATTCATGAAGTGAAATACCAATAGAATTAATTAGTTATTGATATGTGATGTGGTCAGCAGATGAATTCTTATTCTTAATGTAGAAATTTATTATAAAAATATTTTACCTAATTCTTTGTTTAGTGTAATCTAAACATAATGCTCTCTTAAATAGTAATATATATATATGGTCAAATGTTTTACGAACTTCTATGTATCTCGCATCTTGCTCTACGATTCCTAATAATTAATGTTCAGTAATTAAAGCCCGATAGACAAATTTATTATTCAATATTAGATGAAGGTACAAGGTGTTTGTAAAAGTTACTAGCAACGTTTTACTTCTTTTACTTCTGCCCTACTAAGCAAAAAGTAATCAAGTAATGAAAGGTTTTATATATTCTACATTTTTTCTTGAATTTTTTAAACAAAAATGCTGATAGTACTTTACTTACCTTAAAGTAACCTTTTTTTCATTTAGACACAAAATAATATTCTTTTCATTTTTATTCTACTGTAGATTGGAAGTGAAAAAATACAATCAAGTTGACACTTGTAGAAAATTTTTAGAAATATTAGAATACTCTGCCCGGCCTTTGTTTGAA
Source organism: Lycocerus yunnanus (assembly GCA_036346125.1). Lineage (NCBI taxonomy): Eukaryota > Metazoa > Arthropoda > Insecta > Coleoptera > Cantharidae > Lycocerus > Lycocerus yunnanus. Next base: position 283,474 of record JARFIX010000094.1, read on the forward strand.
ATGAGTTGTGTAGTAATGAGTAACTGTTCTAAGTATTTGGTAAAAAGCAACGGTAACCAAAAAATTAAATATTGGTATTAAACCGTTCTATCATCTTGTATATTTTTTGTAGTGTGTCCTGATGGTGGTTAATAATAGAAACCATACGATACTAAAAATTTCTTTTGTATTTGCAAGGAAATATCTTCAATAAACACAATTTAACTACTGTGGCGTGGTGTACTACTGCTGTCTTTATTCGTTTGGACGCAGCTAGTGTCCAAAAACAACAAAATTCTTATTTGAGGTTTATTTATATGCAACGTGGTTGTACGTTGCATGTAATTATAAAATTATTACAATGAAGAGTCCCCACAGTATTCTATTGGTATAATTAAATATGGGATTGATTAACTTAAATATAAGGAGAAAAGATAGATTATCCATCCCAGACATTGGCTTGATAACTTAAAGGATAACACTTTGCTTTTTAGAAAGAAATTGAAAGCTTGTTGATAAGTCGAAAGCTGGCTCTTTGATGGGCGCACAGTTAGTATAATAATAGACTTTATTCCGCACAAAACAGCACTGGCATTATTTCCATTTAAGGGGTATAGAGATGTATCATACTTAAATATGATTGAGTACGAAGTACATCATTGGCATTCAGTCAAGTTGCTGTCTCATGCAGAAAGGGCGAAGTTCAGATTGGGTTCCGCCTGCTTTTTCACTCAACACAAAGACTGGCTTGTGCAGATACAGAGATTTTATTGTTTTATACTGTCTTAAGTTCTACATTCTAACAAGAGCAATATAAACCTGCCTAATGAATGCTTGTAAAGTGTACGGAATGCATCGTTTTGTAAATAAATAATTTGATTTTATAATTTCTAAAAGACAAACAACTTAAAAAATATATATTCATATATACTTACATCGGCAACTTACAAGTTTTTGTTTATACTTTTATGCAATATTGCTATTTTTTGTTCTGTATAAAAGGTTGTGGGGAAAATGCTATAAGAATTTATGGAAAGACATCGAACTTACTGTAATTTCAAAATTTTTAAAGGTTAATGCCTCCAGAGCCTAGGACGTTGTAAAAATAGACAAAGTCTACTGTATACAGTCGATAATTTTTCTTTCTTCTTTTCTTCTTTTTTAGCCCTTTTCAGCCCACTGCTGAACTATTAGCCTCTTTCTCTAAGAGAAAGATTTAAGCATTAAGATAATTTACAATTACATAATTAATATTAATAAAATAAATTCTTATACATTTAATTATTAAGTACATATGGTACATATCTGCGGTTTTGAGTTTGCTTAAAAGTGTAGATACCTTTGTTTGTAGGCAACTTTAACATGTTGCTATAACGTATATTATATAGGATATAAGAATGAGAAAGTGGCGCAAGCTGTAAATACTCAAATATATATCATATTTATTATAGAAACGCTTTGAAAAAGTTTATTAAGACCGATATTCTCTCACTCGTCTTTTACGTAAAAATCCTATAAAAATTCTAAAACTTAGTTTACACCCAAAATTTTGACTCATTTTTGACATAATTTTACATGGAAACCAAGCTTTTTCTTTTATAAAAGGATCCTTTCATAAGGGATTAGTTACAGAATACTTCGGCCTAAGTCCCGTTTGCGCCATTTACACTTAAGATGTTAAGTGTCACTTAAATCGTTTCTATTGCTTGGAATAAGATTTAAAGGACACTTAAATTTTAAGTGGTGCAAATGGGCATAAGTTGGTCATTCCATTATATAATATGTAAAAGTAATTATTATTATAGTCAAGAGTGTTAATCTTTATTTATGTTTTTTGATTACTTGATATAAAATTGACGTTTGTATTTAACTTCATTAATAAAAAAAGTAAATGAATTAAAATTATTTTTACAATTATCAAAAGGGTAAAGAATCATTTTTAATTTTTATTCATATTTTTTCAAAAATATTTTTAAAAATCTTTAAATTAATAATAATTAAGGTGAGCCGTATGTTTTGTATGTCAAATTTGAAAATTAATGTTAATGACAACATTATTTTGTCTTACAAATTTTCCTATTATTGATGTTTGTTATTTCAGAGCACGACTTAAATTTGGAAATAGACAGGTTGGTTCAATCATCGGCAGTTCAAAAAAGGAAAATAGCAGAATTGGAATGTAAATTATTAGCAGACAAATTTGATTCTGTGACCGATCGTTCTGATGTAAGTACAAAATTTCATCAAGTTTTTCATTTTAAACCTAAAAGCTAAGGCACATAAAAGATGTACTTTATTCCTATTAGTTTCAAAATCAGAAATCCCAATCTTCCCCTCGAAATAAATCTCCTAGTAAATTTTCCAAAAGTAAGAAAGGAGTTGGCGTTTCAAAAAAAAAAAGTCGTGATCGTAGCGGCTCAAGTAAAAAAACTGCTAAAGAAGGTGGCGATTTTATTAAAAAATCCAAAGGAAAATTGACCAATAAATCCAAAACTAACAGAGCCACTTCACCTCCTCATCGTTCGGCTAGCGTTACCGAAGAGGATTTATTAATTATCACCCCTATGCCTCCTAAATCGAAGGATGCAATAAAAAAGCAAAAAAATTCCAAAAGAAAATCTTCTGCCGAACCTAAATCTATTTCTCAGGGTGGTGATTCTCCTAGTACTCCTAACAAAAGTGGGCGCAAAACTCCCCACAATTCTCCAAATTCACCTTCCAGTGAAAGACATGGTTTAAATGAAGTGTATGATAACAATCGAGTTGTTGAACAAAGTAATGGCTTTTATCCTTGCTGTAATTGTTGCAAATGCATGCAGGTATAATTAAAATATGCATTTTTAATTGTGTTTAGTACTGTTAAGAGCTTGGGTCAGAGCTAATTCAGGGTTAACTTAGTCTTGAGTCTTCGCCCGAGTTAACTCTTTCTTGAGCTTTATATTACTGGTGCCCTTAGACGTTGCTCAATTATTTGAAATTTTTTTACGTTAGTAATGATTTTTTAGAAACCAAGTGGATTGGATAAACGCAGATCCGATCGAGAACGTTTTGATAGTGCTAAAGAAAAAGTGGATCAAACAAAATCTCTCACCAGTAAAGACAATGTAAGTTGAATTTTGTTGTCGAGATCTTTGCATAGTTACACATTACGACACTCAAAAATATTAATTTAACTCTTAAATTAGCACTCAATGTAGATGCTTGGAGCAATACTATTTTTAGTAAAATAATTTTTTTAAGAAGCCTTGCTTTATTAACAGGCAATTCAAATACGCAGTAATGTGCACAAACACAGGCGATATTCACCGGATTTTCTTCACATTTGTAGTGCTCATCAACAGAAATAATAATCGTCTGACAATAAGGTTTTTTTACCAACGAGTTAATGCGTTTAGTTATTTCAATAATTTTTACAATTTTAGATGCGGGTTTACAAAAATTTTATGTGAAAAGTCATTTGTTTTATTGGATTTTACAAAATATAAGTGTAGCTTTTTACCACTTGTAACTTATAATACCGTAGTGTTCAACAACCTACAAATAAATGTGTCAAACCAAAATAAAGCTTGTGATTTTTTACTCAACAGACTCTTAAATTAATGTTTTTGAGATTTATCATTTATTAAAAAATTATTTTGTTTTGCTAAGAATACATTTTTTGTAGCACGCTGAACTACTACAAAAGTTAAATGAAAAAGAACAATCGTTAACTTCGTTGCAACATGATAATAAAATGTTATCGCAAGAGAAACACAACTTGATGACCAGGTTAGAAGCGGAAAAAAATGCTCAAGACAATAATACAGATGTAAAGGTGATTTTTTAGATCACATTTTCAAACTATTTGCGTGTTAACTTTTGTTGTTTTACACAGTCTGAATTAAGAAGAACCGAGAGAGAGCGCGATTTGTTAAAAAGCGACGTGATTCGATTAGAAGAAGAAAAGAACGCTATGAAACAACGCCTTAAGGTAAGTAAGAGTTATTCAAAGGTTGGTACATCAAATTCATTTATGTTTGCCTACTTGCAGAGTTTGAGTGATAGTCAAGCATTAGAGCAAACTAAAATGAAAGAAATTTTATTGGAAGCTGAAAGTCAAGTACGGCAGTTGGAAAGAGAACGCCGTGACTTGATGCATGGCCAAGGCTCACGTCGTGCCACAATAAGCGTTCTTGAAGAACAGTGTGAAGATATGACAATTCAATTGCGTGCATGCCAGTGCGAATTGAATCAACAAAGGTCCATGTATGGTCAACTAAAGTAAGCTATAAAATAACCTTTTTTTAGACAGATTGTTGTGGCATAATAATATGTTGGTACTTGTTTCAGAACATTACACGAGCAAACTGATCGTGCTTTAGGGGATTCTCAAGCACAATTAGTTCAAGTTGAAGCTGAACTTGAAAGGGTTAAAAATCGATCTCAAAATTTAGAAAAGGAAAAGGATAGTCACGATCAAGAAGTTTTGAGTTTGAAATGCGACATTAAATCAATGAGAGGAAGTTTGGCGAAAATTGACCAAGAGAAAGATGGGTTATTGGTATGTTGAGTAAAAAATACCTTTATTGAGATCTAATGGTAACTTTTATTTAGATCTCGGTGGACGATAAAACGGAAAAACTTAGCCTGTTAGAAGAACAATTGCGTTGTAAATGTTGTGAACTAGAAAAGTTAGAAAATTCCATGACTGAACTAAAAGCTAAATTGAGGTAGGTTTTAATTATTTTATTATCAATAGGTAAATAAATAAATATCACAAATTACTAGTTAGTTGTAATTGATGTTAACGAATAATGACTTTTGTTAAGAAAGTCTGCTAAAACAACTGCAGGAGCCACGCACTTGATTACACTATCTTCATCTTGTACTGTTTTTTTTTCTTTGTAACCGGGCATACATTCACACGTTGCTTCTTTTGACGAGTTTTCACTCCACATCGAAATTTTGTTCTGTCTTTTTATAACTAACCAGGCACCTGCACTACATGGTCCTCGACTGTACAGTTTAAAACATTGATTTTTATACAATACAATGTCACGCTCACTATTACAAGAGTTTTGTTCGTTATCTGGGCACATGTCTTGATCGTTAATGGCTTTTTTACAATGACAACGTCCATTGTAAGAAATGCCTTCTATAGATGGACGAGTTTCAAAATCAAATGTAATAACTTTTCCATTACTGCATGGTCCCGTCGTTCCAATCCTATAACATTTAGTGTCAATTGGGTAATAAAGGTGACCTCTTTCGCATGGTTGTTGTATACATGTAGTAGAATTAATCAAAATATGTCCCTCTTCGCAAGGTCCTTGCGTATACGGTCGATAACATTTAAAATTTTTTTTAAATCTAATGTAACCCGTTTTACATTGGCAGGTTGCTCTGTTTGTTACAAGATCAGTTTGAAATTGTTCTCCAACATCGCACGGTTCAATACTGCCTAAATTTAACAACAAAATTGTATTAGGTATTATAACAACTATCTTTAATAGGTACAGACAACTCTCATGCAACAGTTAATTTGTTAAGTGAAAACCATGTTCTCATAGTATCTTGTATTTTACTAGATGCTCTACTGTAAGTGGCTCACCATAGGTATTTTGCTTATTACCTATTTATAGCATAATTATACTTCATCCAGACATCGCGGAATTCATTCGGATTTCTGGGTCTTTATTCGTACTTTAATTACTGCTTTGGATCCGTGTGACCAAAATTTAGGGTGGTGAGATAATATCCAATGATTAAAGATATACAAATATAAACACTAAAGTATAAATAAAGATCAAAAGTTGTCGCTGTAACTCGTTGATTTGAAAATCCTCAAGTGGATGTAAACGTTAATTAAATCTTTATCTCTTGTAAGCAATATCCCTATGTTAAGCCACTTGAAACAAAGAACAGTAAAAGCCCGTTTATATAGCACACACTTTGTAACTTTTGTTTCAGATAAACGATATTCTTTAGATACAATGAATTACGTTTTAGGACCGGTATTCTGTAACTCGTTATGAAAGGATCCTTTCACGTAATAGTAAAGCTTGGTTTTTGTGTGAAATTATGTCAAAAATGTCATTGATCTTGTATTACATAGATACAACATGACCATATACTATAAACAGGTAGTTTTAAAGCATAAAATGCATAGGGAGGGGTATTCAGGGAAGGAAATGTTTTCCTTTTGGTTAGCCTTTGCAGCGGCTGCAACTGTTTAAGCGGTTAATAGAATATCATGCATTATTATTGTTTAGATGTCATATATTTCTTCCAGACATACATTATAACGACTAGCGTAAAGTTCTGGAGGCGACATTAAAGTTTACAGGTACGCGCTTAGTGCCAGTTGTATAAGGCTCGAGTCAGAGTTAATCCAGGTGTTTGCATCTTCAATTGGATAAAGAGTGATTCAATTCTAAGTTAACTTTTACACAACTGCCCTTAGGTGGACTAAAGCTGTTTCTACACTATCAGTCCACACATAAGTCTGCTTAAACTTTTGCTGATTCCTTACTTTTATAAGGTAAAACTTTTATATTTGCACAGGATTAGATTACCGTTTCATACTTACACCTTATAAAAATAAGGATTCGGCAAAATTTTAGCAGACTTAGTAATTTATGAAGCATATTATACAGCAATACGAAATATAGAATCGTGTATGAGAGCATACATGATGCCCGTTAAACAAAAGTCTAATACTATAATAAACGGGCTATTACTGTACCTAAAAAGTAATGTAGTACACATTCGTCATAAATTCATAATAATTATGTCATTAAAAACTGAAAAATTACCCATTTCATAACACAATTTTGTTTTCTCATGATAATGTGGTAACAAATTGTTACATCCACAAGTACGATTTGGTAAAAATAGATTGCCATTTTCCTTACAAGGCCCTCGGGTAAAATGTTCAAAACAACCATTATTTTTAGACCAATAATTACGCATTTCGTATCGGTGATTGCACGCACAAATTGGTATTTTGTCTGGTGTCATAGTCATTAATTGACCTTTCGAGCACGGTCCACGAGTTAAATATAAATAACATATACCATCTCTTGGCCAAAATATTTCGTTGTCATTACTACATTTTTGAATTTGTTTACATACTCCCCAATGCCTTCTGTTTCTAAAAAACGTGAAAAGTAAAATATTTTTTATACCCATTACCTACATAATGTTTAGCTTTACTCACTGCGTATTAGAGACGTATTGTGTATCGGGTGCAAAGTATTGTCCGATTTCGCATGGTCCAATAGTGAACAGTTCGTAACATTGGCCGTTGTGAGCATATTGTGCCGTTTTGGGCGGACATCGACATTCGGCTGCTACTCCTTTTTCATCTCTGGCAGAAGAAATTGTTATGGGACTGAGTTCCATACCTTCTGGACATGGATATCCTATCTGAAATGAAGCTAAACAAATTTTAAACTTTTTTTATGTGTCTTGTAAACTAATTTCTTTTGGTCGTGATCCCTAAAAATTGTACTCAGACGACGTAACTTATAAAATAGCCAAAAATGCCTACCCAAAAACAAATATTTGATAAGTAAACAAAGGAATTTCAAAATGTTTTCAGAACGAAAAATATTTTCGCTCCAAGCCAACGATTTTATTTAACATAATTTATTTGTTTGTATTTCGTCCTTCTAACTCCGCCTCTTACATTTTAGGGACTATGACCAAAGGAATGATCTCTACCTACTCATTTTATTGTAATTTTTGATATACAATGTTGATTGCTAATATACAACTATTTTTTTTTTAAGAAATGTAGATATTAATTAATATAAAAGGAGCTTCGTATATTTGTGGGGAGAGTTCTTAACTCGCCTTCAGATTTTTAAAATTTCAATAATGTAATACACTTTGAATCCAGTTTTCCAATTGGCTATTTTTAAACTGTTATCCCGCCTATCGAAAATTGTACCCTAGTTTTTAGGTTAGCTTAATAATTTCGAATAGAGTATTTTATATTTATAATATACATAGTATATGCAAATTAACAAAAATACATCCCTGAGCCAAAACAAAACTCGAAGGGGTGGATCTTCACCGCCGTGGATCTCGGGGAGCACTGAACGCTGTATGTCTCCTATACTGCCGTCCTTAGTGAAATCTTCCTAACTAACAAAATCATAGTTTGGAGAAAAACAGCTTTAAAAGTTAGGAAAAGTTATCATTTTGCTTTGAGATATTAAGACAATATTATAGATCAATTTTTATTAATTTGAAGAGCAATTGGGACATCCTAACTTAGTGAGATAGATGAAAACTACTAATTTCGAGGTCTACTATAAAGACAAAAACGGAAAAAACTAAAATTTATAGATAGGACGATTTAACTAAGGACGGCAGTGTAGCGTACCCCTCCTATATACGTATATGTACTTACGCTCGGCACATGTACCGTTGACAAAATGGGGCAAATACGTGCTTCAGTATGCTGGTAAAGGGAAATTAGTCGACTTTAAAATTTATTTTTCGGTTTATTAATAAAGGACCCACCAAGTTCTTACCTCACCTTAAAAGTCTTATTTTAATATCCTCAATCGGTGAAAAAATGTCTTTAATAAATATAGAACTTTCGAAGACGAGTTAACTAACTCTAGCCCATTTGTGAAATTATTGCAATAGTTTGATCAATTTGTTGCGGTCGGTGTAGTTAATGTTTGTTCCAATTCAACACCCAGTTTTGTTGAAAACTGTGAAAGCGTGAGCGCAAATTAAATGCATATGCATGCTTGTTTTATTATATAACTTATATACAAATCACAACAATTAAATTTAAATTCAACGAAATTTACCTGAAAAATTTTGTAACATCTGCTATCAGGTGGCCAAAATAGCAGTTGCCATCCTCCAGGTTGGGCTGCACAAGGATTATATTTAGGATTAGCCCATACTGGAGGTGCTACTGCACCCTGCGACATTTTAAATATAATGTGCGAAAGAAAATAACATATTCGTATCTAAAACAAAAGGTAAACGTTATTTAAATTTTGCTTAATGATAAATTAAGGTATTGGGCTTTTCCAAATTATTATTGATACTATGATTATCATAGACCTTGCGTTGATTAAAATGAGTAATTAAAGGAAACTAAATCGGAAAATACGAAATGGTGTAAAAAATTTGATTTTAGACTAAAATGTAAGTTGGAAAATTTTCATATTTCACTAATCTTGTAATTTTTAAAATATTTTATTCAACATAATATAAGAAGAATCTTCTCAAGGCCGGTTTTTCATATTCTGTTAAATTATACCCTTTAGCATCAGATGAAATAAAAGAGAATTTAAAAATTTTAGTTAAAATGTTCAGAAGTCAAAATGAAGGGAACAAAATTTATTATCAACAAGACATTTCTACACTGAAATCCAAATCAGTCGATAAACAATAAATTTTGAAATTCAACTTCAAGCGTTGGAGTTTAATAAATAGTACTATTCAAACTACCATTCCCGACGAATCTTCTTTTCCACATTTAGAATACGCTTACGGTGTAATTTCTTCGGCAAAAACGACGAACTTCCTAGTTTATATAACATTTCAAGTTCTCGAACCATTACTTCAGTTTTTAATGAACTTTTCTTGAGCGCCACTGATATCATAAATAAATATAAACTTCCTTGTTATTTTAGATGTTCAGGTATGCGTAACGGGACGCGTGAATGTAATATAACAATGGGTGTTAAGTGTCTGTGATGAAACCAAGTACAGATTACTGGTGAAAGCCTACGACTATTAAAATTTATTATAATATAAATTGTGCTACCGGTAATCTTAAAATAAAATTTATGTATCTACAATAAATTATCGAATTAATTTATTAATATTCGTTATTGTGACAGTGTATAACTCTTATGCATTGGAGTATGATAAAACATCGCGCATTCTTAACCTTTATATTAGGATTTAACCAATTTGTCCATATACCAAAATTTGCACTTTTCTGAGTTACAGAGAACTGTGAGTTTTAATTTTTTGTAAAATTCCAAAAATTTTTGGGCCCTACAACTATACAAGTAATTTAGGCCCTTGACATCGCCCCGGCTGGCTGCGCCAACAGAAGTTCCACCCTTAATGTCTATGCAAAATCGGTTGTATTTTATACATTAATTTTTTTGTCATTAATAATTCAAATTTATTGTTAAAAGTAACATAAAAACTGTAAAAAAAAATACGAAATACAAAACGAAAAACATTCGAAACTTGATTTATGTTTTGAAAGGCTACAGAAACTAACGTTTTTTTGGCTGAATTTAACTAGAAAGAAGCAAAATCATTTAAGATTCATCATCAAATCATGTAAGACCTAAAGCGTTTTATTATCGCTTATTATATCGTGGGCTTACAAGCAAAAAGCACCAAGTCAAAAATTTAGTTTTCTTTTAAAGTGCCTATGGATCTAAATTTTGATGAGCTTCCCACTGCAAGAACACACCACCAAGTCATATCTGATGTTATGTGAGATATAGCAATATCAGAAAGCACTAATGCCCAATTTCTTCACTCGTAGTTATCTTGTACTTATCTTGAATTGACAAAATAACCAATCAGATGACAATAAAAAATAATTCAATCATCTGATTGGTTATATCGTCAATTTAACCTGAAGTTCGCTAACTTGAAGATAACTATAAGTGAAGAAATTGGGCATAAGTGGTTGAGAATTATTATTATACTAACAAATGGTATTCAGTCCTGTAATGCCATTTGCATGTATAATTTCATCTTTGAATGTATGACTAAACTCCACTAAGTCATTTTAATGTGTTCTGAGTTGATATTTAAAAAATTAAATATTTTAAAATGCATGCAAACTTTTAACTTCAAATTACTCAAAACTGTCATTTTTGACTTAGTGCCTTTTGCTTGTAAGTCCACGATATACTTTGCAAATTTTAAGTAAATCCGTCAAGCCGTTTGTGAAATGAGTATTTTCTAGTGAAATATTGCAATAGTCAAAAGTGCAACCTGAGATATCAATATCGAATAAAGATATAAGGAAGAAAGCAAAAAATTGTGGTTTTTCTACAACGAACTGAGAAAAACTTCAGAATTTTTAAAGATAATCTTTGTAGTACTGACAAGTTGAAATTTGTGAACGAAATTCTTCCCATTGCGATGTTACTGTTTACTGATTGGTAATTACCAATCATCGTTTAAGGCCAGGGCCAAGCTCGCGGCCGAACGCATCGTTTAGGTCGCAACGATGTGTTTATATGTATTTAACAGAAATGACCACCCTTAAGACCCGCGAAAATGTAAGATTTTTATAACGGCGCCGGCGTTCGAGTCGCGGCATTGAAGCCGTACATCCTCATGCGGTACATTCTTATCCTGGACACACCGCAGTATTTACATAATATATTTGGGATGACGTATCTCTCGATTCATTATTATTTTTTGCAACAGAAAACAAAGACTATTGAATTGCGTAATTCTGCTACATTTCTTTGCGAATTTAATTGTTGAACAATTGTTTTAATTTAATCATAATCTTAATGGACTTTATTTCGAAAAAATTTGAAATTATCTATGGTATTGTTTCAACATAAATAATTTGTCTCGATTTGCAATTATTTATTATATGGGAAATCTACTCGACGCCTTATGAAATTATTCTTGCATGATTAAACTGGGTACGATTCGTGAGATTATTATTATTGTTATTGAAATTTATTGTAACGGTTTAACGCAATTCATTCCAATCAATTTGGATTATTGTTACAGTAATTTAATATCTAATAATGATTGTAGATACCGATGGTTCTTTAAAAAACGTAGACGCGGATGCTAATGAATATTACTGGACGCGCTTTGAACATAAACAATTTCTTGTACGAGATTTGAAATTGCAAGGTGAATTTTAATCATCTTTTTTATCTCATTTAATCAACCAGGAAAAGGTTTAATAAATTTCTCGATTTCCGAATTGAAACGCATAACAAATTACTTACCCAAAATTGTATATTTGATATCATCCCGATTCACTATTTGTAAGTTTGTTAATTTTCCAATTTACATCACATTTTGAGTTGACATTTACCGAAAAATTGACTTGCTTGTCGAATACACTTAATTATTTAACTGAAGCTATTACAATACGTGAATAAATTGAAAATGTGATTTGAAGAGGGTGGGCTTCTTTACCACCCATTGTAAACCGGCTTGATTCTATAACTAGTGGGGTCCTCAATGTCAATTTTATAAAGTTCAAAGAATAAGACTTTCACTCTGAGCGAGGTCGATTCGTTAACGAAAACGAAATTAAAACTGAGTTATATGATCCTTTATATTTTTATAACGTAACAATTACACTTTTGTGGGATAATAATTCTTCCAAATTAGATGAGGTTCCTACTTAGGCTACCGAGGTTTCTACAAACGTTAAAGTAAATTTGAAAAAGCTATAATCAAGTGAAATCTTAGAACATAATATGTTCCTGCATACGTAATATATCTATTATTATCTATATAATATAAACAAGACTGTTTTATCACAAATTATTTTGAAATGGCAATAGATGACTTTTTTTTAAATAATAAACGATTTAACTTTCTTTAACCCTTTTACTTGCGATAAAGTATTTTTTCTGTACCATTATTTTTCAAAAACATGACAAAACATTATATAACTGTATTATTGCGTTGCATTGAACGCAATAATTTTTCGTGATTCTTTTGTATCGCATCTGAAAGCAGTTATGCAAGTTCTTCCGAGTAATATAGCAAATTCATTAGCATTATTACGACGATACCAAATGAGTATTCGTAAATTTCTAGTTGGTTTCCGAATTTACGTATTACTCAATTCTACTAATAAATTTAGGATATATTATATAATATTGTTTCATATAATATAAATAATTTTGAATATAATATAAATAATTTTGAATATAATAATGCACATCATAATAGATAATAATAAAATCGAGAGTGGAGAAAGTGGGAAACATTCACGATTTTGTCAAAGGTCTTGGTTTGATTATATCGGTTACCCCACGTTCCTGCATAAAAAATATTCATGCAAGTGACCTAAATGTATGACAATAAAAATTCTTTTGTTATAGTCATTTCTTTTCGAGCGCTATATGAATAATAAAATCTCTCTCGAAGGAATATTAAAACGGAACTAGTTCTTTTTAAATTTTGAATTAATATAACGAATAGGTACAATTTTAAATTATTAATTGATAATATTTTAGCGTAACGATGGAATATAACGCTTCCAAAGAACAGCTTCTTAAAAATGCATCGGTTGAATCTTGTGCTCTTCGTATGGAACTTGAAGGTGCTAATCGCGCCAAAGAAAGTAGTCTCCAAGAAAATAGGTAAATATTGATGATGGCTATTCGAAAGCGCCAGAATTAAAAATAAGCTTTTTTTATTTTGAAGACGACTTCAAGAGGATTTAACTGCCAGCACCATCGATTGCAGATGCGCACGTAATGAGCTCGAAATTTGCAAAAATCAAATTGAAGATTTAAAACGTCAGTTGCAGACTTATGTGGCAGAAGTGAAGAGATTTGAAGATTTAATGACTAAAAAAGTAATGTGTTTCAAATCATATTTATCTGTATTTGGGGATTGTAACTAAAGACACAAACTTTGATTTTTATTAAGTTCTCCTGCATGAACAATTGGTTAATATGTTTAAATTTTAACTTAATTTATTGTAGGAGGTGGAGAGATCTGAATTGTTAGATCAATTTAAGAGTCTTAGTCAAGAAGCCGTGCTGTTAGAAAATAATAACCACAGTTTAGAAAATGAAGCAACTCAATCAAAAGTTCAACTTTCTGTAACACTCGATCACGTGTCTGATTTGGAAAATAAACTCACATGTCAATGCAACTTAATTTCTAATTATGAAGATCAGGTAAGGTTTAATCAAATTTGTCATCCACATAAAAACATTTTTTCTTCAACCATTCTAAAAGGCATTCATTTTAATAGCGTATTATTTATATGACATTAAAGCGGATGTTTCTCTCTAACTATTATAAAAGTATACATATTGCAAAGCAACACTTTTAATCTTACAATTAGACTTAAAAGTACTTTCTTCTTATTCATTTCCAGTATTAGATCATTACCTGTTATGGCTCCCATATTTTCCTTGGTTTACCAATATCTCTTTTTTTCGTTGGTTTGAATCGTTTTACCTTTATCATTTTTTAAAAGCACTTTTAATTTTAAATGTGAAAAAGTCAAGGCTACCTTGTTCGTTACACAATTATTTAAACAAAGTATTTCAAACATGAGAAGGTCATTGGCCTGGTTGTTAGCGCGATGAACTGCTAATGTAAGACTTCCCGATTCGAATCTGGGTAGAGCTCACTTTGCAATGCCGTCTCTGTGCTTCGAAAGGCACGTAAAGACGGCGGTCTTCTCACAAGGTGCTGGCAACATCTTTGAGGTATTAATTGCTAAAGTGCCCTTTTGAAGGGACGGGTAAACGACTTCGGTTGTATCCTTACATAAGGAAGCCCGTTTCTTTATAGGGTATCGGACAACGTAGCAAGACGTTTAAAACCGATTGTGTATAATATATTTCAAACATTTTAAATTTTAAAGTACAGGTCCACCAAGCCAGCAACAGTTATCAGAGAGCGTGTCTGGCGCATCGATCTTATATTAAATATCGATGGTCGGGCGCAAGTAGAGTTAAAAATATCTGTACGTTCATTGGTACTTGAGAAATAACCATGTTTATTCAAATTTTTATCACATTAGTTTGCATATTTTCCGAAACTATTGTAAATTTTTGGTGGAGCTTACTTCTTGGTTGGAGAAAAAGTAATATTTATCATTTCAATTAATAAAGATATCTTTGTTTGATTCGCAAATTTTATATTCGCTGATCTGCGCTGATGCTTCGCCTCGCAAATACAAAAATTGCTTGTCAAACTAAGTTCTACTTTTAATCCGTGTAATACAATATAAAATAAGTACACTATTACTAATTTATTTTTCTCTTATGCTTTCAATTTTGATTTCCAATTCCTTTCCGGTTTTTTTTGTTACTTGCAGCTTTTTTTATTATTTCAGCATCTTGCATAATATTATGTATGTATTAATATTAGTAATAATATTAGTGTGATCCTAAATTTTTTTAAATTTCCGCTCCCTAAATTGTTTGTTTGATTGACATAAAATTGTTACCTGAAAGCTACAGTGAGATACAACGAAAATGTCAATTTGAGAAAATTCATGTTAAAGATTTAAATTGCAATTAAAATTTGAATTTCATTTTCACTTTTTTGTTTGCTAGGTAAGCATTAGTTCTAACGTTACAATATTTAAAAGTGTCATTAAATAAAATGGGCGATTAGCTATTTATTATTTCCTATTTTTGCAAGATATTTCACTGTAGCTTTCAGGTAGCGATATCTAGATGATCAAAAATATTCTTTAAAAATTTCAAAAAATTTTAAACCGCCCTTAAATTTAAATTTATTTTTCCCTACTCACAAAAACATTTTTCAATTTTTAATTCATTTCTGATAGTCATACAAAACAATTTTACAATAAAACTTGTAGAGAAAATCAATAGCTGCCATTTTGATAATAAAATTATGTACAACTTGATATCTATGGGTCAGTGAGATTAACATTTATTGAACAATTACAAGAGTAAACTTCCACCTCTACTACAGTTATACTGAAAAATAAATTAAAGTTCAGGCGTGGTTTCGAAATGTTTTGAAATATTTTCAAGAGTATTTTTATTCTAAGTACTTAGATGTCAGATGTTACTCAAGTTTGTTTTATTCTTCACGCCGATTTCTTTTTTAAATTATTGTTAATATTTTGCTTGTCCTTATAATTAATTAAATATTTTTAAATTTTAAAAAATTGTTACTTTTTAAGTCAAAAAGTGGAATTAAACTAAATTGTATGGTATGTAATAAAAACGATCATACATATTGAAATTTTTAAAATTATTAAATAATAATTTTAAATTTTAGATTTCGCAACTAAAATCAAAAATTGCAAACTTGGAAACTAAGCTTGCTCACACTATGCAACAACAGGAGCGAGCTGAAGCTGATTTAACATCTATACGAGATTTGTGCATGAAGTTGGATAAACAAAAGGATAATTTGATGCGCGAATTGACTGAAAAAGATAGTGAACGGGATCAGGTAAATATGCGATTGTTTTAAAAAAAATTCCAAGTAATATTACTAGGTGACAATTCTTGAACCAAAAAAAGAATACAAATCTGCTTCACACTGTAACGGATAAAAATGAAAATGGTATCGGCCAAAAAAAATTGTTTTCTTCCTGAAGATACTTAATATTTGTTAGTTGCTCTTTTATTAATGCTAAAAATTCAAACAAAAATTAGCGCTTTTTAAACAATTTTTAATAATATTCAAAGTATAATATTTTTAAAAGTAATTGACTGATTGACTAGAAATTTCTTTACGTCTATCATTGAATCAAGTAGAAATTTAAAAATTGAAAAATAATTAAAAAAATAATGCCCAGTTTCACAAAAATTGCTATTATCTGAGATTTCTAAAACCTCGGATTATATTTAAGCCAAAAATCGCGTTTCACAAACGCATTTATACAGGGTGTTAGGTAAAGATGCGGCAAAAATTCCAGGGGTCTTGGCCTATTCTAAGAATATTTTGTCCTATGATGATTTCTGAAAAACCCATTTGTTTCGAAGATACAGGGTAAACATGCTTAAATATCATGTCGAAAATTGCTTATAAGAAGTGTTTTCTGGATTAAATTATTCGTTGGCAAAAGCGCATCGCATCAAATCGGGCTTACTTTGACGGTGAAAAGATAAATTTGGATGATTAAACTAATATTTTGTGTTGTATTGAATAATTCCCGGTAAGTATCTGTCTAAAAATTATTTGACAGAGTAAAACATCTCTTGCAAAAATTGATTTATAAATTTTTGTTATAAAAATTACTTTGACCATTTTGAATAAGTATTTTGACTTTGACAAAACACAACTAATTTTTTTAATCTAGATATTCACCACTTAAATTTTATTAAAAAATGTTATTTAAATATTTTTTTAAGCCAAATGTTTTGTGAAACCTATTTTAAATTTAAGCCGAAATTACAGTTTAAATGTTTTGTGAAACCGAGCATTAGTTTTAGAATAAGTGTCAATGAGAAAAAACCCAATATAAATCTTCCGTTTCTTAAGGGAGAAGATGCACCTAGCAGGTTGAAAAAAATTTTATTACATAAATCACTAGTAAAAATATCTCGAATAAGTATCTCGTCAAATAAATTTATTGTTTACACCCCCCCCCATATTTCCTAAACTGTAAACTTCTAAATCTCTTAATTTTAGCATTGTCTGTCTCATTTTAAACTTTCCAATCTCTCTCGTCAATTTTTATGAACTTTGCAACAGTACGCCCGTAAGGAAACTGATTTACAATCTATATATATATAAAATGGATGTATGTTTGTGTGTGTTTGTGTGTGTGTTTGTTCCTTATAGACTCCTAGACCGTTCGACCGATCCCAACCAAATTTTGCACAGTTACTCTCTAGGACCCTAAAGAGGTTTTCCGCTAAAACCGAGACCGAAAAGCTTAATTTAAAAAAGTGAAAAATTGCGGACGCGCATGAATGGAACGAGATTCCCATACAGGGTGAATTTAAAATTATCTTCTATCTTCTATCTATATATATAAATGTGAAATGGTATTTCTTTGTCACGCATGATCTCCGAAACTACTGAATCGATCGACTTGCCGTTTTTTTTAAATGATAGAGTACATCTTGGAGCAGGTTTAAAGCCTAATTCCGCGTTTGTAAGTTAATAAACAATGAAGTAATTACATTTTTTGTACACACACGTCTGAACAGATTATCTACAGATTTAATCTGATAATCTACAGATTAGTGACATTTTTTAGGTTGGTTAAATAACCTACTTCAAATTACTATATAAACTAAAAATCTGGAAATCAACTGACAAAAAAAAGGAACGAAGGAATCATAACAAACAGTGGCATATAAAGTTAAAGAGAAAATTAAATCTTGATCGTTCTTCTACTGTGGCCAAAAGACAGCGTTTTGTAGACAAAATCAAAGTACCGATAACATAAATGATCGTAATGCTTCCGACCCAGCACAGGATTCCATTTCACAGCAAATCCAAGCCCCAATAAGAGTTAATGATGGTGATCATTTGCATGATATGGAAGTAGAAAATGAAAGTGTTCCTTCAGTCCCATGGAAAAGTAGAGAAATGTCTGGATTTAATTATGATGTCTCCATTGATTATGCAACCGATTCTCACGTTTCGATTGAAACCATGACTTCCAGCTGTAACTACTGTCGTGCATTAAAATGGGAAAAAGAAGCACCTGGCCTGTGTTGTTGTAGTGGAAAAGTTTTACTCGGTGACATTGTTGAACCGCCAGAACCATTAAAGAGTTTACTACTTGGCACTCACTATAATTCGGACAATTTCCTTAGAAATATACGAAAGTACAACTCCGCTTTTCAAATGACATCGTTTGGTGTCACCGAGATACGGCATGGAAATTTTATGCCCACGTTTAAAATTCAAGGCCAAGTTTACCATGCAGTTGGTTCCTTATTTCCAAAAATGCAAGAAGAACCCAAGAAGAAGACAAGATTTCTTTGAATCATCAAACAAATAAATTTGTTTGGTCCGAACAAACAATTTTTACCGTTTCCTTAACTTAAAATTCTCAAACTTTTCAAAAAAAAGTAAATTCAGACAAAGGCAAAGTATTTTATTTTAGTGAGACCCGGGCAAAGCCGGGTATCCAGCTATATACTATGTATGTGCAGCTGTAACAAATATTGCGTTATATTGGACTTTTGACTGCAAATATTTTTATTTTTAAACTTTTAACATTTTTACTGTTCACTTAAAAAATGTATGATTAAATATAATAATAGACCATACAGAGTGAATTTAAAATTATTCCCAACAGTGCGGCCTTTAGGCCGCACAACCTTGGTCAGCTAGTGTTTAATAAAACTTAAATGTACAATTAAACTTGAAATTTTTCACTGCCGAGTTTCGTAGATTTACAGTGCAAATATTTTTTAATTTCTTGCTGTTGGCTTAATAGCTTTTTGCTAATCGTTTTGTCTTTTTTGCACTAATTTCTATTATAACTTAGCTTTACTTTATTTCTCTGTCAATTACGCGTTCTACTTTTCTATATTATTCTTTATCACTTTAATTTGGTTCTTACCTATTTCCGCATTTCTCTCCTGCTGAAAATCAATTTTCAGCTATATTATGTTTCCAACTCGTCCATCAAAATACGACACGTGTGAAATATCATATTTAAATTCGCCTAACAGTTAATTCTCAATGTTTGATTATTGTCACCCGGTATGTTCCTACCATCATATTACTTTTACTTTTCAGAGATAAGAATTTTTTGATAATTATTAATTCACATGCTTTCTGTATTTATTCTTTCACCAGATGGGCAGGGAAGCTTTAAAAATGAAACATGAGAGTGAAATAGCAATGGCTTCTTTGGCAAGAGATCGTACCTCGCTTCAAAATTTAGAAAAGTTGCTTGCCGAGGCTAGGCAAGACTCAGTCCAATTGCAACTACACAATCAAGAGTTGGAAATGGAAGTAAAAACTTTGAGGCAAAAAATTGCCGATGTCGAAGGTAGACTGTAAGTAGATTGCCGAATTTCCATAATTTATTTATTTACAAAAGTCAATTTTGCAAATCAATTTACCTATTTTCTAACGATCTCATTAGAATGGAATTTAAAACCAGAGGCTTTTAAAACTTTTTAGATCAATCTATTTCATGCATTCCTAAATTGCACCAATTTTTTTTATTTATTTCTATCGAACATTGTAAAATAAATGTATAAGTTACGTAAACTTTTTAGTAAAAGCACCACGTCGCAACTGGATTTATTTCAAGATAGAGCTGCCAATTACAGCGAACAAAATAAACAACTACGACGAGACATAACTGACGAACGTTTTTTTCAGTCTAAGGAGGGCACAAGTGGCAAAAGATATCCATCACTTTAATCAAAATATTTATTCTCAGGTGTTCCCGCACTTCGACCTTTACTTATTCTGCAAATTTACAAGCCGGTACCGAAACCAACGTTTGTACATGTTGTGTAAATTGCCCTGATCGTTGTTCCACCGAAAACAATAAGGGCAATATCATTGAAACGACCACCAATTACACAAATCAAAGCGGCGAATGTAAATGTTGCGGAAAGTTCACGCGACAAATTCAAATGAAGGGCAATGAAAATCAGCCCGACTTAAAATTTTACAAAGAAAGACCATCAGAATCACCTCCAATGAATGGCAGACGTTTAACTTCACAAAACTTAGAACATTCAAGATTATCGTCTCCAATTTCGCAAACAAGGAATGCCACACCAACCTCAACGCCACGACACCAAAACGACTATGAAGATTTGCAAAGAGACGCGAAACGTTCTCAAAGTTTGTGTTCAAAAACTGAAAATAAAGGTACCTGTCGGACCACAACTCCACATGATCCAAACGAACACGATCGGCTACAAAAAGATGCCAAACGTTCTCAAAGTTTATGTTCAAAAGTTCCAGATCGTGAAGAAATGTTGTACAATGGTGCCAGAAATACTAAAATGTCTACAGACAGTAGAAATTATGAAACAAATCGACACGACAAGAGATTTAATTCTGTGATGAACGATAGAGCGACTCGGGGTTCTATTGTGCCACCTCCATTATCTACTGTTGCCAAAGATCTTGATTATGCAAATTGTGATTGTAAATCAAAATCGGGACAGCTTCAAACAGAAAATAAAAGTAACGCTCAAGAAAAGGTTCCTTTATCTGTTATTCATCAAAAAGTGCCGAATATTCTAAGTAACAGTAGTAATCCGGGCAATGTGAATGTAACATGTACGTTTACTACAAGTTATCCTACACAGACTAATTATACGGATCATTACAGTCATTCAAAAATTATTTCGTCCAATGTGAATCGTCCATAAGTAAAAAAGCTGACTTTGTCTTAATGACCTTTCTTAAGTTACATTTTTATTATTTTGTAATTATTTTTAATAAAGTTTCAAAACTCTGAATTTGTTTCTTGTTACTTTAAATTGGTCTATTAAAAGAGCTTCATAAGAATAATAACTAACTCTCGAGATCACCAATGTAAACAAACCGTTTTCTGTACTCTGTCAGACCTGTTGAATTCTAAATTAATTGAGAGTGTGACATAATGTAAAAAACAAACGGTTTGAAATAGAAAGAAATACTTAAATTAATAGATAC
Organism: Lycocerus yunnanus; assembly: GCA_036346125.1. Lineage (NCBI taxonomy): Eukaryota > Metazoa > Arthropoda > Insecta > Coleoptera > Cantharidae > Lycocerus > Lycocerus yunnanus. The sequence goes on from JARFIX010000094.1 coordinate 304,759, forward strand.
ATAATAAGGTTCATCTTTAAAACTAATAAATTGACAACTGGTAAACTCATTTATTAACAGTTTCGGCAGAATACACGCATTCTCCGGCAATCCAAGTACTAATTATGGATAAATTTTCAGTCAATAAAATAAAATCTGCATCTGCTCCAAAATGTAGGCTTCCCTTCTGATTTGATATGCCCAGTGCTGATGCAGGATGTAAACTTGCAGCTTCTAAAGCATATTCCACTGTGCATCCTTAAATCAAAAACATAAAAAAATACGTAGATACTTTCAGCGTGGAAAAAATAATTCTAATAATTACCACTTGCTTCCAAAAAAAATCTAACGCATTCTATCATGGTAGCGATGCTACCGCATAAAGTGTTGGTTCCCGCTATAAAAGCTTTCTTATTACGAATTTCCACACTTAATTGACCTATGTTATGGCTACCCTCTTCCAGTCCCATTGGTGAAATAGCGTCGGTGACTAAAACGAGCCCTACGGCACAAAAAGTTTAACAAAAATATAACACACTGGCGGGGCGTGTGAAATTCAATTTGTCAACAAAAAATCACGCAATTAGAACAATTATTGTAGTGTGTGCAAACGCTCAAAATTCGTTTCTGAGGTTTAGTTGTCTCATTTTAGATGTTTTAAATATTTCTGTAGTGTTTTTTTTGAGTTGACGAATCTACAAACTGTTTTGTAATAGAGAATAAAAGTAAATTATTCCATGCAAATCCTTTTTTTTTGTGACGGCTAAACTACTGGTAAAAAATTATAATTTTGTGTAATTTGAGGGTCGAGGTAAGAAACCCGTCTTCGAAAATACACTTTTCCTATAAAATGGTTCAACCAAACGAAAGAGCATAAAATACGAATCTTTTAAGGTGAGGATGAAAGTTGTCGGACTTGTAATAAGGCCACAATTTAATTTTGAAAATTGCAATTTTCCATAAGAAATACATGTAAGTGTATTTTGTGTAGTAAAATTTCCAATATGGCGGTCATTCTGTTGGCGGTACGTGTGCTGTGCCTGGGTCGACAGTGACTAGTGGTGGGGAGATACCAGTCGCTCCCTAAGATCTGCCGCGTCAACTTTCAAAATTTTCGAGTTGGAGCCGCTTAAGGGATGTTTTAATGAGTTTAGCACGTGTCAAAACCGTTCGGAGCCCCGTACGAGCCCCGGAGGGGCGAGGGCGGGTGCGGAGAATAGGTTTTGACAGTGCAACCACATCAGACACGAATTCACACAAAAAATGATTTTTTTCGAAAATTTTTTGTCCGATTACAAATTTACTACTTTTTATTAGCTAATTACACCATTATCTATCATAATTTATCGTAAAAACCGAGATTCTGGTATATTTACTGTCGCCACATCCTCTTTTAACTTTGGGGGCGGGGTTACAGCTCAAAAAAGCCAATGAGTAAATTGCATTGTTAATAAATTTTTAAAGCCGTTTTTTTCAAAATTGTGTAAATAATCCGCAAATTTTATTTTTTTTATGCGTTAATTAGACCATCATCTTTCATAATCCACTTTAAAAATGGTCAAAATCGGATGACGGGTTTCTTACCCGTCCCTAATTTGAATAAATTGTAAATTTAATTTACACATTGTGTAAATATATATAGTAGCTTTTTGTTTAAAAATCAGAGATTTACCTTTAGGATGAGTTCTGTATGCAATACGTAATGCAGATGGATGAGTATGAATTCCGTCGGAAATGATACCAAAATAAACTATTTTATTGCTGGGAATGTTATCGGATGCTAAAAGTCCTACCAAGCCTGGATCTCGATGATGAAACTAAAATCAGTAAAGTGGCTCTCGCATATCTGTAATTAAAATCAAATTCAATTGACTTACCGGAAGCATCGCATTAAATAGGTGAGTTATTAATGATGCTCCATTTTGTACTGCAATTTCACCTTCCTTCAAATTTGCTATCGAATGCCCCACAGAAACTGTAATATTCATGTCGTTGAATTTTTTTATAACATCGGTCGCATTTTCAAGTTCAGGAGCTAAAGTTACAATTTTTACATTATCCAAATTTCCATAAATTTCTTTCACAGTTTCAAAACCCTCAAATATTAATAATTATTATTTAAAACATTTTAAGTTGCAAATTAGTAGCTATGTAAATAAAAAAATAAATAATATAATTGCCTACCTCTTCGAAGCTTCTTATGAGATTGGCAGGATGGGCTCCTTTCTTTTCGACATTAATAAAAGGACCTTCGAGATGGATACCTAAAACTGTAGCACCCAATGGTCTCCATTCTCTTTTAACAATTTTGAAATACTAGAGTGATATATATCTTTAGGAGACGTTATTATTGTAGGGCAAAAAGATGTAACACCGTGAGCCAACAAGCCATGAGAGACACACGAAACACCCTTTTCGACATCTTTGCTATTGGAGAAATCATGACCAAACGCACCTACAAGTTAAGCTCTTCTTATAAATACATTATTATATTGTATCGATGACGCTATATTATACCATTTATTTGTAAATCTATAAAACCTGGAGCGATGATTGCATTTTTACAGTCGATCACGGTATCGGCAGTAATTTTTTCATCGAAAAATACTTTCTCCGGATCAACAATTTTTCCGTTTCTCACCCAAAGATCATCTTTTATTATCTTATGATTTCTCAGTATTTTACAGTTAACAAATTGCAATAATTGAGGACTTTCCATATTATTTTCCATTTGACATGAAACCTGTTTAAAGGTTAATTTATTTACACCACAGATTTACACAAAACAAGAAAAGTCAACGACCTTAAAACATTGCAACTGTTCCACAACAGACAGATTACCACCAATAAGTTAAAAAATGCTTTGTAACGCTACGCGCGCTGCAAATAATTATTGATAATCTTATCTTGTTTGTATAAAAATATGTGTCGACTATCGAAGATAAAATAATAACTTGGAACGCAAAATTAGGTACTTATTATGGACAATTAATTATCGAATCTAACCGAGTCTTACCGCAAAGCTTTGATATCCATTAAGCAGCCTGTCAATAAGATAAGATGACATAGAAACCAATATCATAAGGAAACCCTACATTTCTTTTGTAAACTGGATAAATATTATATTATTATTCTTTCCTATTGCGGTTTTAAAACCTTGGTTAAATTTACGCTCACAAAAACAATTTTTTTTAGTGCAAGCGCAGTCTTAACTGTTTATTATTTAGTAATTTATGCTTTGTGCCCTTTGTTTTTAAAACCTTTGTTTATCGACATCATGTAATTATGAAAAATATTCTAATTTACTCATATTAGGAACGGCACGTAAAATGAAATAAAAGATTTTCAAATCTTATTTGAATGGAATAGTATTTCAAGTTTAATTTTATGCAAAAATCCTATGAATATAAATCAGAATTTTTCAGAAGATCTACAAAAGATTGTGTGGCGAACACACACCAACCTGTAGATAAGATATATGGATTAAATTCAGAGATCAACGAGATCTAATCTAAGGCTCAAGTGTACAGTCGAGAGTTAAACCACGTTCGGTGGTAAGATATTGAAATAATCACTCCAAACTTAATCAAAAAATATAATCTATTTACAAAAAACTCTATATAGTACAGCCAATAGAGACATTCTACCATCCAAAAGGTCAGGGAAAGTTCTAATTTGGAAAGCTTGTAGACTGGCATGTTCTGAAGCAGTTTTTCGTATATATCTCCTTTCCGCTGCAATGTAAGCTGAAAATAGTTATTACAAGAATTGTAGAAAATAAAATTGCCTACAACTTTTGTCCAAAACCTTTTTCTATTGGATGAATAGTTCATGAATTACAGCAAAGTAAGGCGGTGCAAATTTTTATTAAAAATATTCACTTTTCGTCGAAATTTCAGTTAATGTGATGTATTGATTATTACATAATTTTATTTTTTACTTATTTCCATGCCATCATGGGGCAGAGTATGCGCTGCGTTTTTTTCTGATATTCCCAATAGGCCTAATGCACAATTTGGGTTTAACTTATGCTTTATAATTCTTTTAGATGCCTTGGATGGCCCAGGCTGACTAATGTTAGCATCTTCTTGAAAAAATTTGCTCCGCCTTACTTCGCTGTAACTCATGAACTATTCATCTGAGAAAAAACCTTTAGATAAAAGTTGTAGGCAATTTTGTTTCCTATAATTTTTCTAATAATTATTTTTAGCCTTCATAACAGCGGAGAAGATATAATATACGAAAAACTGCTTTTAAGTACCTTTTTGGCAAAATGGCATCTGTTCACAAACTTAGTATGATGATCAGAACATGCGACTCTACAAGCTTACCAAATTAGAACTTTCCCTGACCTTTTACAAGGTAAGCCCTAATTTAAGTCTCCATTGACTGGACCATAGAATATAAGACTGGACTAATACTCCATTTGAAACAAGGCAGTAAAAAATTGTATGGACACTTCCGACGCGACGCGAAGGTAGGTTCTCACAGGGAAACGTCAAAAAATTAAAGTAAATGTCAACTTGAAAATTTTACTAAACTTTAAATTTTACCAAAAAGAACTTAAATTTTTGTATTTAACTTTTAAAGAACCTACAAAATACATGATTTACAATAAAATCGGAAAAAATTAAATTTTTATTTCGTTAATATTCGATTAACTTGTGAAAGTGAATTTAGTGCGTTTACAAATTGTTATGTATGCGGTTGCGGCTAACCGCGCGGCTAGCCGCTTAGTGCGTATAAGCCCTTAACTTGTATAAACCAATTTTGTTGAAAGGACATATTTTTAGTACCAATTTTTACTGCATTTTTATTTCAAATGGACTATAAATTTCTATTCAAATATTCTAGCATAACTAACTTCCACAATATCGATGCAGTAACTATCGATTATAACAAGTTTTATCTACCCCGATTATCCAATCGGAGTAGATAAAACTGGGTTAACTCTTTAATCTGATTTAACTCACGATTATCGCACAATCAAAACATGAAATTAGAAGAAGTATCTAGTAATAAGAAATTGAAAAATATTCTCGCCTTCAAAAAATATCGAGTTGTCCTCTAGATACCAAAGGCTCTTCAAATGGTCTACTGTAATCCAGTGCTTACAGTTTTGTAAAAATTGATTTTGAATCTTGAAAAAACAAGTTTTGCAATTTTCTCAATATTTTAGATGATAAACATTCTCGGATGTAAACTTTGTAGTTGACAAGCTTTAACAGCAAAGGAATCTGCCACTAACTTTTAAGTGTGCGAAATATTTCCTTATTGTCTAGCAGGTATGTTGATTCTTGTGTCATGCATTGAATGTTGGCTTCGTTATGTTGTCTTAATACTATACCAATTTACATAATCGTTCATAAATAGTATTTAATAGCCCATGGTCTACTTACTGTAAAATCATACTAAAAAAACCAGTTCTCCAAAACTATTAGAGGAATCCATTTCAGTGAGAGGTTTATCCCATAAGGTCCAGCATGATTAGGTTTTTTTTCTTTTGAAATTAGTTTTTATTTATAACTAGAAATTCTCATCCATCATTATCATTGAAAAAAAATCAGCCGTCTTATAAAATTCCAACTTAAATTTTAAAACAGCTTATTTAAATTATAGTAGTATGTATTATTCTAAAGAGATTTTCCTGATTTTGCATCTGAATTAAATAATAATCCCATAATTTTGAAATAGAGTACCTCGTATGTAGTAAAAGTATAATAGTACATAAATCACAAATAAAAAGACTGAAGAGTTATCGAATATTTTATTTATTTGAAAAACCAAAAAACTTACAAATTAAAACAACCTCGGTACATGTTAAATAAATTAAACAGTTTCAAAAAAAAGAATGTAAAGCTTAAAACAGCTCTCGAAACCCTGATTAACTTGATCTATAAAAACAAATTAATATCCAATATAATTTTGGCACAAAAACTAGATGAGACCAAACATGGCGGCTCACATTTGAAAATATTAAAATGAATTTTAAAAACGCCATAAATATAAACAAACGATTGTTTAAATACGTAAATTGATAATAATACAAGTAAATGACATAGAAATAAAAACGAAATCAAGTCTTTTCACAAACAGGTTAAGCAGAGATGCAAGAGTGCTACTGCTGTACAACTGTGTGATTCAACGTGTGTGTGTGTGTTTTTTCTGTATACAATAATTATGTAGATATATATAAATGTATATAATAGATTACCTTGCAAATTCGACAAAACGCCCAATCGGCAAGCGTATTTTTGTTACACAAGATTTTAAATCCCATTCGACGCAAAATTTAGCACATTCAAACGCCTCGTCCACACCGGCTTGTTTTCAAAAACAAGCGATGTGGAAGGGTGTGATTGTGGCAGCTTGAATGTGTACCACAAATAATAAAATATTTAGATCAAATGGGATTTATTACATCAAAAATAGTAGTAAGTTCTATAAAAAAAAAAAAGAAAATAAAAAAAAAGATCGTTAACGCCACAGTTTAAAACGTTTGTCTCTTCTCTATCTTGGCGGGTAAAAAAACAGAATTTGCTGCAAAAGTCGCCAACAACACCATAATATGTGTAAAAAACACACATGAAAAACAAATAATATGACGATCATGCACCTATAACAACAACAATAAAGCTAAGTTAATTTTTATTCAATTGTACATACAACATTTTATTGCCCTTTAATATTCTGAAATAATGCGCGTCGCAGCCTTCTAAAATCTGTCCTTACCCGCACACAAGCTACAAGTAGTGGTAAAAGCTTACTACACAAAAATCCAATTTATTTGCTCATCCAATTCGATCAACAATCAATTGGTTGTAAATTGAAAGGTTTAATTTTATAATCAAAAAAATATTATAATAAATGATAACAAAAAAGATCCGTCGTGTGTTTGATTTATAAAGGACACTTTAACCATTTCAAATCGAGTCTCAAATAAAGCAGATCTTTGCATATAGATATAATAGATAATATATATATCTCTCTACACGCGCTTATAGAATTTTATGGATTTTTCTTAACAAAGTTACCATTTAATATCATAATATTTATACTAATGAAAAAATCTTTGGAAAGAGATAACAATATTAGTTCAAAAATGTATACTTTGTTAATTCGTTTAATGACATGGACTAAGACACAGCGAATTTATTCGTTCCATTATAAATATATTATTATGTATTATAAGTGTATAATAATTATTATTATTAATATATTCATCATGCGACACAAAAAGAAAAATTTTGGTGTCAATAAAAATACACGAATTATTATTTCTTTGTTTCGTGCTAATCGCACGCGCACATACACGCACACACAGACAAAACTTTTACAAACAAACTCTGGGCACGGTATTCTTTTAATAAACGTGATATGTTGGCCCAAGCAAATGTGAGCAAAAATCAAACAGACGTCCCTAGTTTTAAATATTATTTGTACTCGAAACTGACTAATCGATTGGAAATGTAATGCAAGACGATGCCAATAACGACAAAATGTGGCCCAAATGCTCTGGCACTTTCGTATCCTACGTTGTATTGCCTATCGTGCAACCGATAAAATAACCTATTCTACAATAACAATTACACATATTATCTCACAACCGTCGTAGTATCGATTTATGGTCTTTAGATTGATTGTACGAGGCCAGCTGCGACGTGGGCACACAACTAACTATACAGGACATAGCACTAGAAACAGAACAAATTTATATATATATATATCGGATACGTTCAAAATTGTATCGTTCAATATTTTACATAATCAAAATTTGTGCGGCGCCCAAATGAAAAACAAATCCTTCTGATTAGATAACAATAAAGAGGGTCCGTTTTTAACCTACGTCCCGTAGAGCATCAACGTAAACGGCAGCGCAAAAACGTCAACCGTCTTTTGAAAAAAAAAAATTATAAAAATACAGACAAACGAAGTTATCGCTCAGTTTTGTATCTCGAGACTTAGAACACAGCATCAATAACAAGATATATCAAAATAAACATAATATAACAATATATATTATATATTTATAATAGTAATATATACCTACTAAACAAAAAAGCTATTCTATTTTTCTTTTGTTTCAAAATCGAAAATAATACAATTCCCAAAAAAAAGAAGAAAATAAAGGAAGAAATAACTAAAAACGCGACAAATAAAAACGTCGCACAAATGGAATGATTACAATTTCTCACTCCAAATACTGACTGACAAAATACTTTTTATTGCTTAATATTAGCGAAAAAATTTTTTACGACGACAAAAACTAACATTTTTTTCAATTTTTTTTAAGTCGTGTGTGTATAAACATTATATGGCAAAAAGTACCGGTATAGGAGTATCTAAAATGACTTGTACACATACACTACGACCTTGATTGTAAAAATCATCAAAAATCTATCACATTAACAATATAAGTATTATGTATACCAGAATACATACATACATATTGATTTATTTAGATTTTAAAAAGATAATTTTTTTAAACCATTTTTCTCTCCCGAAACCGCATTTGCTCGGAGGAAACAAGATGATTAAATTTGAAACGGCCAGACAACTCTTATTATTTCAAAAGTAAAAAAACTAACAACCCTTGAAAAATTGTCAATTTATTATTATTGCTTGTAATTTTGTGTTCTTTAATTATTTATTATAAACATGTGTACAGACAAAGTTATTCGATGGTTGTATGTATTATGCAAATGCAGTTCAAAAGAATTATCTACTAATGCACGAGGTGGTCACATAAGACTGTAAAGATTAAAATTTGATAACAAGAATCCGATTGGAGGAGGCAATCAATCGACCAACTGACTGACTGACCGACCGACCGACAGACAGAACACACACACACATACAGTCTTGTGTTACAAATTATTAGAACAACGGTTATTATTAGGCAAAAATTGTGACCACCCTGTACAGAAGTTTTCCATCCGATGTAATAGTAATTCTATTTATTTATCTTTTATAGTTTTCATATATATATATATAGTAAAAAATATACGCAATTAATAAGTGTGAGCAAAATGCCAAAAATGGTGGCATCGTATGTTATAATTTAATTGATGGGTGTGTAACATGTTATAGATATAATAATGTATATTATATATATAGTATATAGCGTAAACTAAAAAATTATTTTGGTAGATCGAAACTGGCTCTACCTAATTTATTTTATTAAAAACATTTTAAAATGAAAAACACTTTCAAAAACTACACAAAACTATCTTACAATTTGAGATTATTCACATCACATGTAATTTTGAAGAAGGATATTTCTTCGTGAACAAATGTTGTATATTATAATAAGTTAGAGTTAATTTTATACATAAATAATCTGGCTTAAAATTTGATTCATTTTTTTTACTTTCGCTTTTTGTATTATATACATATAATTTTAAAAACAATTGCGCACACACGGTGGTCGCCGAAAAGCCAAACGATCACACGTGCATCACACAAAATAACAACAAGAGACTAAGGTCACAACTTATCCTGAATATACTATATCACAGGCATGGTATTCCATGACGATTAAACGCATGGAGAGTTAATAAAAAATTATCGACATTCATTTCCCCTCACATACACGCATTCAGATTAGTCACCACTTGTTTTGTTTTTTGCTAAAACGGTTTGGAATCGTAGACCTAAACTTAAAAAAAAACTTATTCTAAAATGGCACTAGTAGTAACAGCAGATACGACTGCAAATTATAACAATATGCGACAACCTGAGAAAGTAACTCGCTCACACACATCTGACATTTAGTAATCATTCATACACTTTCGTTTAAATAATAAACAAAATAAAAACCTAATAACAACACATAATATCTAAACAATTTGTGCTCGACGAGACATTATATGTAACTTGTTGGCACATACAAACCGCAGTTAATAATTGACGCCTGGGGCGTACCAAATGCACGCAACCCACTTAAAAATAACAAAAAAAATCAACTATTAAATTTTACGTTAGTGGAAACAATTAAAAAAAAACATTTACGAATTAATAAAACAAATCGCGCGCCCTTCAAATTATAATAAAAAATCGCAACAAAAATTAAAAACGTCGAGTCAATTTTTTGACACGCAAACTAGAAATAAAAACACGGAAAAATGTACCGCGCGCTAATAAATAGGAACCATTTTATGCCTCCTCTTGTTGCTGCCTAACATCTACAATCAAATTAAAATAAAAAATCACAAATTTTTCCTTTCAACAGAGCTAAAATTAATTAGAGGGTAAAACGTACGTATTAATTCTTTCTTGTGTATAAATAAAAAACAAATTAAAAAACCTTTGGATCGAAGCAAAATAATCTTATAAACTAAAAATGCCAAAAATTTCTTTTAAAAAAGTTAACCTCTAAAATTAATAATAATAAAAGTCTAAGCTAAGAATTCAGTTCTGTAGATAATTAGAGATCAATACTACTTGCTTGATGGCCTTAAAGGATGTACAGAGTGTTAAGAACCAAAACATGATGGTTATTTTTTGCCAATGTAACCACGTATCCTTCCGATGTTATCTTCAAACCGCAACATCTCGACACCTAAAGTCAACATTTTTATTTTGATTAGCAAAAATTAACAAAACACCCATGATTGTTTACCTTAACATAAGGGCACTCAAATTCTGAAACCAACGATCCATCGCGACTAAATACGGCCACATGAAAACGATTTCCATGAGAATCTCCCACTAATATGTCACCTGCATCGGATATATCGATGCCATTAGGAAAATTAGTTAAATTTTCACATCCAATGCGACGAAGATACACGCCTTCGTTGTTAAACACGACAACATTGTGACCTTTGAAATCACAAACGTAAAATTCCTTGCCTGAAAATTGATTAAATTAGAAAAAAAAAATAATAAACGTAATTAAAGAAACACACCGTGAATTGCAATGTCCGAAGGTTCACGCATGTAATCGCTGCAGTCAAACCAACGTATCAAATCTCCATTTTCGGAAATGACAAAAACCGTTGGACTGACGCTATCCACTGCAACAATTTCGCCGGAAGAAGTCACCGCTAAACCGGCAACAATGTCGATATAACGAATGGCAATTTTTTTAATAAAATGACCACTCTTTGTGAAAATTTGCATACGAGATCGTTCGTTTCCCCGATCACAAACCACGTATTTTCCACTCGATCGCATTACCGCTACTTTACGTGGATACCACAGTTGACCTTCCTCTTTACCAGGTATTCCAAATTGAAACTTAAATGTTCCGGTTTTCTCAAAAATCTGGAAAGTTTTAAAAGTAGAAAATTTATTTATAAAGCAAAGTGACTTGCTTAAATAGAAAAAATATAAAAATAAGCAAGAATATTTTAAGCAACAAAGAACCTGTAAACAACACTAACACTTGTATAAAGTATATTTATAACGAAATAAGTATGGGTCACACTAGGCTGGTACCAGCCACTGATCAGCCAATTACAGCAACAAATTTTGTGATCACTCCAAGCTGACCGACGGCTGACAGTAGTGGCTTCCTCAATTTGCAGCTGATACCAGCCTAGTGTGACCCATGCTATATAGAGAAATCTAGCAACTTCCCAAAGAGCACATCTATTTTGGGTGGTGTCGTGTATGAGTAAATAATATTATGTTTTTCAAAAAAACATGAAGAAGTTTACTAAATAAATAAGTAGAAAAGGTTGGCAGATAGAAATACCTAGACTCCCATCTGGTTTGAGTCTACAGAAAAGAACGCATTACACACCAACTGACATTTAAGCATAAAAACGTTAAATAATTAAAATTTGTTTAATCTAGAATTCAAAGTGTTTGAAACACCCACTGGTAGTTCTACACGCTTTAAAAAATTAAACGTAAAGCCTTTTTTTGTAAATTGGCCATTTATACTGTAATCTTATTAATGTCAAAATTTTTAAATCAATTTTAGCAATGTGAATGCGCATAAATTATAACCTATCATGGCTACAAGGTCATCAGTACAATTTAGTTCTGTATTCTTAAACCAAATGGACTGTAGATGTAATAATGAACAACAGAAGAAAAAACAAATAAACTGTTAAAAAACCAAAATGGAGTTTTTAAAAGTAAGAGATACAGAAGTAACTAAAAGCTGAAGTATTTCCAAAAGTAGAAGTATTCCATCTGTGGCTGCAAGTGAGTCATGTACAACAACATTACATTATATACAGATGAAAATGAGAAAAATAACTTAGAAAAAATGTCATACTAAAAATAGAATATTTATAAAAAATTTAAATGCAAAATAGATGACTTGAACATGTACAGAGGCATCAATTTAAAATAAAATTATTAATTATTGATTACTCTCAACTTACTTGGACACGATGGTTATTGGTGTCGGCTACAATGATATCCTCTTCTAATCCCAAACAAAAACCATGTGGTGAATTAAATTGTCCCTTGCTAGGACCCAATTGACCAAACTTGCAACGAATTTGCATAGGACTGACCTTGTTAGTACGAGACAAACCAGAACAAGTACTGCCAGCTGCTCCTGCAGCAGTTTGCGAAACCATTGAGTTAAGAGAATCCGTAATCATATCGTCGGGTGTGTTCATGAGAGGCGATGTAGATGCCGAAACCCCTCCAAACCCATTCATTAAAGTGCCACTTAAATTTAAAGAGCCTCCAGCTGGAGAATTGGAAGGGAGCATGATGGGCCCATTGTCAGCAATTTGACCCAACTTACAAAGCGAAGTCAAGTTTTTGTATGCGTTTTCCGTTGAAAACAAATCGGTAAAGTGGGAAAATGAAGGCGAAGGAGTGGTGGCTGCACTGGCCGTATTTTCTGCTAAACTGGCTAATTGAGCAATATTATATTCGGCTATGCTAGAAAATCCTTGAAGTGCATTAACTTGGGCAGGCGGACTATGAGGAGTCAGAGCTAATCCGTGCAAACTTGCCGCTAAATCTCCATCAAATGACGATTGAATCGAAGCCGACAAAGATATAGGACTGCTGTTAGTTAAAGACGATCCTCCAGTGCATCCGTTGCTTAATGTAATAGTAGGTCCGTTTATTGTTAGCGGTGGAAACGTGGTAGCAACTGGAGGTTGTTGACTAGTTTGTTTTGTGGCCGTTGTTTCGGTGCTTTCGGTACGAAATTTACCAAAAACGGTTTTCACAGTCTTTTCAAAGGCATTCAGGTCACAATGAAATTCGAGCGAAAACGTTTTTTCAGGTTTCGGAGTATTACCAATCAAATTTGACAACTGAGTGCCTACAGTTTTGCGCAAGTACATAATTTCGGCAATCGTTCCATTGTCCATGAGACGCGAAGTAAATTTGCAAGCATCTTCCAACAATGTGATGTATTTTTCGATACGTTCCGTCATGTCCATAATATTAAGTTCACGTTCGTGATACAATTCGCTCAACTCGCTCAAAACGTTATCTCGGCACTTTTCTAAAACCGCCTTATAACTTTGATAGGATTCGTTTATCAAATCTTTGGCGGCAGAACGCTGATTTGCCAATTCTTCCAGGCTATTGTTTAAGTCTCCAGATGCTTTTGTTAGAAATTCAACTTTTGCTTTACTGTCGTCCAGCATACCTAGCATTTCTTGTCGAACTCGCACTTCCGAATCCAAAATACCGTCGCATTGATGACCCATTGCAGATTTGTGGTCAGTTTTGATACATTCCGAGCAAACGGGTACTCGACATGTTGTGCAATAGTATAACAAACTTTCTGAAGCGTGGTTATCGCACACTAAAGGTTTATGAACGGTAATTTTTTTACCGTCTTTACGCAGTTCGTCCAAACTGATCACCTGATGGTGTTCAAAACATCTCATAAAACGGTGTGCAGAGTCGCAATTATTGCACAGTAAATTATGGCACGTACAGCAACGCGAAATAGCAACTTCCTTAGCAGTGCAGCTGGTGCAATGTAAACTGGAAGCGTTGGACACGTCAGAGACATTAATGGTCATAACATCAAAAGGCAAAGAAGCCAATTTCTTATTACCAATCTATAATAAACATTTAATACAAGAAATTAATAATAAGAAAAAGTAAAATCAAGTTATTTTTTAAATTTAGCACCAAAGATTCATCGAAATGCCAACTTACTTATTCTATCTTATTTTCAATCTATATAGACACCAGTGGCAAATCTTTTGGCTCTTGTGTCACATTGCAGATAAAAATTTGACCGTGGGCCACATTAAAAATTTTTTTATGGCTTTGTTTTGTTGCACTTATAAACTTAGATAAACTTAAAATGTTTTTTTTATTATGCATATTATGTATATCTTATGAAATTAAATTAATTTACAGTGGTGCCTCGCATAACGAACGCCTCGCACAGCGAACGCTGCACACAGCGAACTTCCTATTCGTTCATTTCATGATTCATACAACGAACTTCGCTTCACACAACGAAGTCGCTCCGTTATTACTCTTGTCCATTATTTCCGGCAGATGTTGAAGAAAAGAGAAAAACAAACGACTTTGGACAGGTTTTTCATGAAACCATCGGCCAAAAAGCAGAAAATGGATGAAGATGTACAAGATTCGGTAGACTCTACTTAGTCTGCCTTAAAATTAAAAAAATTATGTTTTTAGATGTATGTATCTAAATAAAAATAATAAAAAATTTATCTTTTTTTATGTCATCTTAGCATATTTTATGCTACAGAACGAATTATTTTTTTAACATAATAAGTTTAATATAGGAAGACGCGTTTCACATAACGAACTTTTCGCATTACGAACTTGCTCCTGGAACGAATTAAGGTTAGCCACCCTAGAATTTTCGGGAAATCAATTTATTTTTTTGTCTTAAAGGGTCCCTTAAGGCCTCAAGAATGATGAATGATGGTCGCGTGGTCCGCAGCGAGTCCCTTTGATTGCGCTAGCAAGAAGGTCCGTTAGGGGACTAGAGCAGGTATACGGCAAATGCTATACCTCTTTTCTGCTACTCAAAACTTTAAACGCGTTTATCTCAAAACTACTTTTTGGAGTTGGCCGGAAAGATTACTCAGACAATTTTCAACCGATTGACTTGAAATTTGGAAAATATCTTCGAAAATACATTGTCTAGAGAAGTACGTAGGATTTTTTTATATTGCATAGTTCATTTGTTATTAACAATTATCTGACGATTTTTAGGCAAATTTTCACTTTCCACTTTAGAAGTGCGCCATTTTGTCAAAAATCAATGTATCGAAAAATCCTACGTACTTTTAGCTTATAGTATATATAATCGAAAAATTAACGCCCTAATCATGATTCATTAAATTACGGAGCTGTTCTTCCGGCCGTGGAGCATTGAAAAAAGACGTTGTCGCAAAACGCTGTACCGCTGCCATTTTGAAATAAATTGCCTCAAAAAATATTGTATACAGTTAATGATATGTATAATAAAGTTTCATTTGTGTAATCTCGATTTATTTCGTAATACTTCTGGAAAAATTCCCAAAAGCCTTTTTAGCTCTAGGGTGGCCTAACCCTTTAAATTCGTGAGGCACCACTGTATATACAATGCTTCGCGGGTCGAATAGAAACAACCATGCTATAGACAATACAATTTTTTTTTTAATGTCAAAATCTGATTTTTTGAAATCTGATCTGAATTTTTATTAAAATAATTTAACATAGTTGTTAGATCTTTGAGGTGAAGAAATTGGGAATCAATAGTATTTTACGGAATATAAGATGTACTTCTCTTCACAGAATTGTCTCATCGCTATCAAGATTCTAAACAACTTAGATAATTTTCTTACACCAATATTCCTTCCGTAAAGATCCTTTAGAAAATGGCGAAACTTAGTTTACTTAGTTAAAATTTTGACACATTTTTTACATAATTTTAGATGGAAACCAAGCTTTTCCTTTCATAAAAGGATTCTTTCGTCAAGCAAGGGTCACATTAAGCTGACACGAGCCGCTGCTTGGTGGTGCTACTGCCAGCCATCGATCAGCTTGATGTGACCACAAAATTCACTCATCAGCAGCTGTTGCCAGGCTAATGTGATCCGTGCTTAAAACACTAGTTACATAATACCAGCTTTAGTTATAATATTACAATACTATAAACATTCCCAATTTTTTCAGTTATATGAGTTTAAAATATGCCACAGTAGTTTATTAATTTTAAGTAGCTTCCATTATTGTAATAGATTTGTTCAATAAATTTAATTTGTTAAAAACATCATTTACTGTTTGATAGTAGTAAAACTTTGTTCAAGGATTTAAAAAATACTCCTAAACCAATAGTAGGAGAGCCCACGGCCAAAATTATACCTCATAGCTTCCCAGGCAAAACCAAATAAAATCGATAGATTAGATAACCCTAAACCTGACCATAACGGTCAAAACGAGTTCAACGTCATGAGGGCCCCATTTCTGCTATGTCAAAAAGAATTGATCGATGATATTATAGCTTCCCGTTTGATATTGAAATTTTTTTGATATGTTTAAAAATGCGCTGAGGTCATACGGACCGCTAAATGTCTGAAAACAAACATTTTGATGATAATAGTTATTTACATGAAAGTCAGGAAAGTGATTCTTTACCTGACTAGGCGACAATATTGATACGAGGTCGCGTGGCGCAGTACTAATTGTCGCCGTGTCAAAGACACTTTGACGTGTATGGAATACTATTTTTCTGAAATCGCGAGATTAATCGAATTCAATAGTTCGATTTTTAGTTATGGCTAATCACAATTAAAATTAAATAAAATCAAATAAGGCGTATTTCTGCTGTTGCCATAGTTTTGATAGCCTGATCCTGCAATGACAGATGACGATGTGTTGTAATATTATAATATCAGAGTGGTCTGGCCTTTACTGAGTGAGTCCGGTAATGGTTTACTTTCCTGCGCCGAAAAGTTGCAGTAATTGATCAAGTATGGCCGATTTCAGAAAAGTAACATTTATTGAGAAAGTTATGATATACTTTGGTCGGATTTGTTGACATCTTTGAAAATGCGCTCAGGACATGGAACTGGAACTCATGGAACTGCGCAAAATGTCTGGATTTCACATTTTCGGGTCCAGGGTCATATCACCTATCGATTTTATACTGTTTCAGCTGGAAAGCTATGAGACAAAAAGTTTGGTCGTGGCCCCTCGTACTACAACGACCCATTTTTTCTTTGTTAAATTTTAAAACAAATAATTTATTCTAATGTTTTTATTATGTAGCATTTATTTATTAGAAGTAAATTTTGTCACTTTCAAAATATAAATAATATTTTGGTACCATAAAAAATGATTGCAAGTTTACATTCAAGAAAAGCTAAATTATCATTACCTTTGTATCTTGTTTGCAGGTGGGACAAGTAATGTTAACTTCCAGCATGCCATCTCCAGCTTCTCCAATCAATTTCTTATCCAAACATTGTTCACAAAATACATGAAGACATGATAGAACTCGTGGTACAACCAACCGTCCTCTATAATTTTAGAAAAAAAAAAAGTATATGATTATTTCGGCAATTACGCCAGTAAAATTAAGTAAATTATAGCGCAAATCTAAAACAAATCTGGGACAAGCTGATTTTTGCGAGATTATAACAGTTACAAAATTAATTACCCAACAGTTACACAGGTTTTTATAGTCATTGATAATTTCTATAACCAAATGTTTATCCACAGTAGTGCAAATTCATGTGATTATTGGATGAGTGCGAAGCAAAGGGTTCCGGATGCAAATAACAAACTTCATGGAATTTCTTAGCTAAGCCCTTTTAGCGAGATATTGTGCTGAAAAAAATGTTCCCCAATGTGGATTCGAACCCGAGCGTATTAGATGTGAATACGCGTGCTAACCAACTGCACCACTGAGGCGATTAGTTTATGTTGCACAGATCTGCTATATGAATTACTAATTCTAGGACCGCCACATCACCCTCCTCCTAGTAACCATGTCGGTTGCGAATAGTAGCCGTGGCTGTAAACTGTGTAACCATGTCGGTTATAAGCAGTAGCCTTTGACGTGGCTGTTATGGCTTAGTTAGCAGTTTTTGCTGAAGGAGAGAGTTAAGCGAGATCTTCCCAGAAATTAGTGATTTTGTTATCTGTTGTATTGTGCATAAAAATATTTTATTGGAAATAAACGTTACTCCAAATACGCGTGCTAACCAACTACACCACTGAGGCGATTAGTTTATGTTGCACAGATCTGCTATATGAATTACTAATTCTAGGACCGCCACATCCTCCTGCGAACATCGATTTGCTGATGTGGATCGACCACATAAATTTGACCCCACAAAACTATATAATTACAAAATGTGCTATGATCTTTATAATTAAAGCACTTATAATTTAAAAAAATATTACTTTTTAACTTGGTATTTAACATTTTTTTGTAGGACCTTATCTGTGGAGCAAATCTGGAAAAAACACCAAACCATTAACAAACCATATCTTAAGTCAATTTTTAACAAAATTAGACTAAGTTCGTTTCAAAAGGAAGTTAAAATAGTTAGCTTCAAGCTGTGCAGTTGTACCTTGGGTTACAAACACCTCTAGTCACTAATATATCTGCTCACAATCAAAATTTCCGAACCAATTTTGACTCGACCTATATACAATGCCTTGACGCATGAATGCACCAATGAATGTGGCAACTAAAGATCAAGTTATAGAAAAAATTAATTTGGGTATAGATTTCTACCAATTCATTCACAATAAACAAAATTGTTCCTTCGAATGCGGTTAAAGAACTTTCAATTGCAGTTCAAGAACAAAAATTACTTTAGAAACAACTTTCAAGTTAGATCTTCAACACAAGATGATCCATTAAAATGCAAGTATTAATGATAAACGTGTGTATAACTCACCCACACATTCCACAAATATCTGGATCTGCAAGTTCACCTTCCAAAGGACTAGTGCTGCAACTATTGACTCCGTCACCAAACATGCCATCGTTCAAGTTACCAAAGGTCTCTCTGCCATCAAAAAATTCTTCTTTTCTGTCCATCAACTCGTGCTGCATATTCACCGACATCGTACACAAAACAAATCAAAAATAAATGCGTCCCCACTCGGCACTCTTTTCGTTTTTCCTTTTTTTACTTAGTAGGCCTCGAAAATTGCAAAACTTAGTTTTGCAAAAACATCTAAAAAATGAAAAACGTCGACAAATTAGTTATCAATTCAAAACACCACCATTATTGTTATTGCGGGTCAACAAGCCTAACACCACTCGCATGCACAATAATCGATCAACACGAGAGTAAACAAAACTAGCACAACATGTTTGGCATTGTCGTTGAACAATTTTAAATTTATATTTGAAAGCATTTCAAAAATTATTGCATTAAACTCACCTTTGCAAAGATTAGTTAACGATGTGCTAAAATGGCGCGTCGTAAAATATAAGCATTGCGTGCTCTCCTTCCGATTGGTCAATTTGATATCAAGTGCGAGGTGAAGAGAGCTACAACATCCGCAAAATCAGGGTTGTCATTATTTACTTACGTGTGCCCCATTTTTTCAACGAATATAACCACAAAATTAAAAACAATAGGAAAAGTTAAAAATGTTGCCAATAAATACATTAAAGTGACTTAAATTAAAAACGAACAATTATTGATTAAAAACGCCATCGAGACCCAATCTTAATAATTTGTAAAATACAATCATATTGATTATTCTAACACTTACTTATAAAAAAATTATACAAAAACGCCGAGAGCAAAAATGATCACACAGATTTATATAACGCGACTCAAATCAATTGTTTAATATTATTATTTTCGATTATCAACTATTTAAATAACAAGACAACTTGATCTTAATTTATTTTATTTGAATTTTTATTTAACGATCCGGCAAACAGGATCGTATTAAGTAACAATTTAAATGTAGGTCAAACTATTTAAAATTGATCGAAAAGATGTGCTGATAATTTTTTTACAATCGATAGAACGGTATGATGATAATAATTATTATGACTGCGTAATTAATTATTTTGAGTAACAGCTCATTATAATAATCATTAATAATCGCGTCGAACAAAATTAGGTCACGACACCTTACTCGGCTCATATTTTTGTATAATACACTTTTTCATCTTTTGGTTTTTTCTTTTAATAAAATTAACGTTTCCGAAATAAATTGGACAACGACGAATTTAAATATTTAAGATAATTTGTATGGAGCCGCTGTGATTTGTTCAACTTATCAGGAGCGGAACTTCTATTGGGGCAGCTGGGGCGGGGCTGCCGCCCCGTTTATTGCAAAGCTTAAAAATCTATAAAATTTATTAAAAATAAATAATAACGTAATGAAATGCAAAGATTTCTAGATATAGGCTTTCGAAGTTCAATGAAAAGGACCAGGTCTTCCTTTTTGCAAAACGAACGTCTGCGGTACATTTTAAATTACTTTTAATGTCAGCGTTGGTTCCAAACAATTCAATGTTATGTAAAGTAATAGTAATTTATATAATAGTCATGAAAGTAATACTTTACATGCGAAGCGAATTTATGAAAGACGAGACCGCTTGATGCCGATTTTATTCGCCTAACTTAAAAATATACAAATTTAAAATTGGCGCTAAAAAATAAGTCAGAAAATCAGAGTTGCGACCTAAGAACTGTTATGGTTGATTTCTTCACCTAGAGATATCTCTTACAAGGGGAGACCGGTAACTTCCCCTCATTCATTCTTCATTTTCATTCATTTTCTTATGGATTCATTTTCATTGTGCGTGTGGGTCTTATATTGGACTTCAACAGGTGCAAGTATAAGGGCACGCTTCTTTGCCAATTTTGAGAAAATTAAATTTAAATAATTATATATTACTGATGAACTGCATAAAAATTAACATAAATTTAGTAAGTTGTTAACGGAATTACGTAAAATTGCAAAAAAAAAATAAAAACATATGCGATGGGTACTGGGATGGCATCCAGCTCCTGCCAAATTTTTTTTTATTTATTTGGTTATTAATTCCCCCCCAGTATAATATGTCATCGTTCTCAAGAAAACCAAAGATCTATAATAAACCCTACTCATAATCTGTAAACATTGAATGTTTTACTTTTTAGCAGTGAGGCACTGGAGAGTGTTCCACACCCAGGATTAATTAGTATTTCTAGAGATTTTTTCTAGATCGGTTATGCTGATATCTTTAATTTATTACTGAAATTATATATTATTAACCTTTGAAATTAATATTTGATTCAAATTTTTTTAAATTATAAGGTTAAATGAACAATAAAACGAAACATTATTTGTGAGCTTTCAGCAATGGTTACTGCTGTCATCAGACAGCTTCGTTTTTGTTCGTTGTTTCGTTTTATTGTTCATTTAACCTTATAATTTAAAAAAATTTGAATCAAATTTTAATTTATTACTAATAAAAAATAAACTGCGCAAACCGGGGGGTCTGGAGGGAACACTCTCCAGTGCCTCACTGCTGAAAGGTAAAACATTCAATGTTTACAGATTATGATTAGGGTTTATTATAGCTCTTTGGTTTTCTTGAGAAAGACGACCTATTATACTGGGGGGAATTTATAATCTCCCCCTCCGATTCTTGGTCACTACTTTATATTTTTTGTATTAAAAACTTTCACCATTATTGCTTAATAATGATAACCATAAGTTTGCAAATGTATCTATCACAGTTTGAGTGTTCCTGGGGGGTACTTCACACCCCCTAGACCCCTCGGTCTTTCCAACTTTAGTTTATAATTTGGGCTAATTGGAAGATTAGTTACTTGAGTGTGACTTGTTAAAGTTAGGATTAATTAGTTTTTTTTTCTCCAGTGCCTCACTGCTGAAAATTCAATATTTACAGATTATGAGTTTATTATAGCGCTTTGGTTTTCTCGAGAACGATGACATAAATTATACTGGGGGGAATTAATAATCAAATAAATAAAAAAACAAATTGGCAGAAGCTGGATGCGATCCTAGTACCTTTCGTATGTTTTTATTTTTTTGCAATCTTACGCAATTCCATTAACAACTTACCAAATTTATGTTAATTTTTATGCAGTTCATCAGTAATATATAATTAGTCAAATTCAATTTTCTCGAAATTGGCAAAGAAGCGTGGCCTTATACTTGCACCTGTCCAATATCATAGGTCCAATACAAGACCCACACGCACAATAAAAATGAAAAAATTCAGTGAGGGGAAGTTGCCGGTTTCCTCTTGTTAGATAATCTATCTATAAGATAAATTAACGAAGTAGCTAATCATATTTCTAATTGTTTTGTTTTGCTGCTGTCTGACTGGTTAGATAGATAGATTATCGAAGAGATATCTCTAGATGAAGAAATCGTGCATTAAAAAGATGCAAAATGTGAGAATTCGTGAGAATGTGAGAATTCGAATTCCTAACGTTAGGAATTCCCTAACTTTGACATAAGAAACTTTTATGTCAAATTTGGTTTTCACCAAGCGCTAAGAATACTTAGGTGTTAAGAAATCTCTAACCTAAGGTAATTCTTTTCTTCCTTGAATTTATTATTTTTTTTATATATATTTATTTTTATATACTTTTTTTATATATGAGAATTAATAACACCTTCTTCAAACGCGACCTAAAATACAAAACAACATGGCAGAACTCTCGTGGTCAAGTATTCGTACTGGACTACATCATAGCTAGCCGCAACATTCTGCCAACCGAAATACTGGATGTTAGAACACTAAATTCAGCAAATATTGGCAGCGACCATAAACTTGTGCTCTGTAAGCTGAGACTGAACCATCCGAACAAACAAAAATGTGAAACAGCGGAAATAAACAATAATACTAAAAACGCAAAATCTTACAACGGAAGACTTGAGACAAGGATTTCTATGAACAAAATTAATCCAACTGATCATATAGAAGAAGCGTGGGAAAAAGTTAAGTCAAACATGCTGGAAGCCGCAAAAGAAGCGTGTGGCACAAGAAAAATAAAATCAAGATCAATAAACCCAAAGACACCATGGTTCACCGACGAAGTATAATAGCTTAGCCGAGAAAAGAAACAGTCTTACCTTAAACATAAATCATCAGGTACACTCGAAGAGTTATTCAGAGAATAAGAGAAATAAAAGAGGAATATTGCGAAAAGTTCACAGCGGACATGGAATATGATTTGACGGGGTCACAACGAAAGATATAAAAATGATCCGAAATAGGAAGGCTGATATCAACGAACGCCTGAGCTTCCGCAAAATTAGTGACGAAGAGTGGACTAAACATTTCACATCAATATACCAACAAAGCGCAACCGAAGCGCTTAATGATGTAATGGATCGTGAAACTGATAATGTAATACACATAGAAACAGAGGACATAACAAAGGTAGTTCGAAATTTAAAAGGAAGAAAGGCAGCTGAAATGAACAAAATTAATAACGAGCTGCTCAAGTACGGTGGTGAGGCGCTAGAAAACGAAGTAACTCAACTCGTAAAGATTGTGTTCTCAACTCAAGAACTCCCCAAGAAACTTAAATCATCTATCACGATCCCAATATTCAAGAAGGGCGACAAGAGAAACCTGAAGAACTATAGAGGGATAACTATACTCAGCTCGGTACTGAAACTAATCACAAAGGTGACGCTACACAAACTAAACGATCACCTGCAAAATAATGAAGAGCAATGCGGCTTCCGTAGAAACAGATCGACGACAGATGTAATCTTTATAATACTCCAGATATGCGAGAAATCCATAGAGTACAACACTCCGGCTTTTATGTGCTTTGTCGACTTGACAAAAGCTTTTGATAGAGTAAGACTGGTGGATGTACGAATATTGGAAAGAAAGAAAATAACACGGTCCCTCATCAACGTGATATGCAATATATACAAAAACACCGAAACCCGGATCAAGGTGGAAACCGGAACGACCAGCCCGATAACCAACCCCTGGTGGAATAAGACAGAGTGACTCGCTTAGCCCAATGCTATTTAATATCATCATGGATAAAATAATTAGTTGCGACATACAAGACATCGTAAAATTCACAAAGACCCGCCGGAAGGAATGGAACGCGTATATAGATAGAATGGGAGATGAATGCCTTCCAAAATAGTAAGAAATGGTAGACCCACCGGAAGAAGACCCCGGTAAACCGCCAAAAGATGGGCGGAAAGTTGGGTGTCCTCGTCGATCGAATCACCACCAAGATGAGGACGCACTTGGAAAGACATGCAATGCCTAATTAATAAAGAAGAAGATTATTTTTTGTACCGACCTTGTTCATTATTTTGGAATTTTCTGTAAAATGAGTTCATTTTTCAAAAACTTTACTAAACCAAAGTTATAGCCCGTTAAATTTTCTATCCAAATATTTTTGTGCGTACTTTCGTTCAAAAGATACAGGGTTACCAACAAAACAAAAAACTTATTGGAATTTTTTAACATTTCTTCTTCTAATTTAATTCATAACTTGAAAACCGTTGATTCTAAACGATAAGAGGTTATAAAATAGTTTGTAGATAAGAAAATGATCTTGAAAAAGCAATAATTCGTTAATACCACAAAATAAATAATTACGGTGCTATAGCCGTTTGAAGGCAGAAATTCAAAAAATTGCTTTAAAGAGGGTGCTCCAAGGGTTTGGACTAAGACAAATATATTATTTAAAAATATCTCTTAGAAAAGTGTCTCCTATCACCACCTTATTCCGATTTCTTCACTCATGGTTATCTTCAAGTTAGCGAACCTCAGGTTAAATTGACGAAATAACCAATCAGATGATCGAAATATCACGGTTTTCCTGACCAGTCCTTCGATATGTAAAGATAAAACTAACATGGGAGTATTGGGCAGGTTTAAGAAGAGTTCAATTAATCGAGGTTCTACTGCAGCAATAAAATATTTTACAGTTTCTACGGTTGCTAGACAATTTACGAAAACTTTACAGTAAAATTGTTTGTTGGATTCTAATAAACAATTTGTTTAAATAATTTTATTTAAATGAAACAAATTTTGTTAGATTTAAATAAAATTTATTTCCGTTAAACAAATTATATTTTTATTTTAGTCAAATAAAACATTTCAAACAAATTTTTATTTCAATTAAGAATAGTTTTATTTGTTCATATAATAACACAAATTTGTTTGGTCCAAACAAAAATTTTAGTGTGTATAAATAATGTAGTATCCAGGTTCCTATTTTTCAACACTTGTGAAATTGTCCACTTATGCCCTATTTCTTCATCTAGATAAACTTAGATAATAATCTATCTATAAGATAAATTAAAGAAGGAGCCAATCATATTTCTGATTGTTTTGTTTTGCTGCTGTCTGATTGGTTACTTCGTTAATTTATTTAATAGATAAGGTAAAACCGATGGATATGACGCGGTAGGGGATACGACGCAATTGCAAGATCTCTGTTATGTTGTTATCTATGAACCTTATTACCTAAATATCCCTTAGTTCCATTGCCTAAAACCAGATATACAGCAAGAAACTAATTGTTGAACGAATCGTTTTCATGAGAGCACGCATTTTCTTCGTCTGAATCAGGTGAGCACATGCAAAAGTTTTATTACATTATTTTGAAAGTTCTGTATTATGTTTCCTCATAGATTTTTAATTCGTTTTCTGAATTTTATGGCATTGTACAACGTCTAAAATTAATTATAAATAGTTAATTTAGTCATAATGGTCTTTGTTATGATTTAATTATTTTATAAATAAAATGGTGGATAGTTAGTGATATGACGCATATTGTGAGATAGTAATATGTTTACATTAATTTTACATTTTTTTACAATTTTACACTTTACATTTAATGTTATATTTCCTAAAACCATTACCGTAGTTTAAGTGTTCATTGTTTTTTGAGTTTTTTATCTGACTATTATACTTTTTCAAATAAAATTGTTTTTTATTATTTTTTAATCAATTACATGTAAATCGCCATAAGCAATATCCCCAACCCTCAATTTTTAGAATTAATGTAATTAATAACAGTTAGCACAATCAGAATCACCTATACTTCCTGCTTAAGATACGTTAGGGTTGTAGGTACAAAAATCCTATCACCATGAGACACTTGTGAGTAGTAACTGAAAAATTGATAAATTTCAAAAGGTGCGTCATATCCTCAATTTTACCTCATATATTATCTAAGAGCGAGTTGTATAACATAAGTTAATCCTCGGATCACGCTGATCCGTGGATCAAGTTTAGTAATCGGTTGGTTTTTTCAACAAATTCATCGAACTTGATCCACGGATTACCGTGATCAGAGGATTAACCTCTGTTATACAACTAGCCCCTAAGAGATACCTATGTACCTGTATATGTAAAAGTGAAGTCAAACAACTTCGGAACTACGGCCTTTATATAATTAGTATTACACTGGTTGCAATTTGTTTGGGTAAAGCCATCAAGGATCGAAAGAAGATCTACGGTAAGCGCGTAAGTACTAGATAGCAATAGACGGCCGTACATTCCTAATTCTATGCTAGGTAAGCTGGTGTTTTAATTAATATGAGCATTATTTTGCTGAAAGAATGCAAGTGTTAATCTATTTTTAAATATTACGTAACGAAAAATGCAAGTTAAACTGCAACAAAACGATGCAATTTATTTAAAAGCGTTCTATTTCTGTTCAGGTATAACTTCGCAGTTTGTGCTCAAGTTAAGAATACCTTCGTTCGTTGTATAAGCGCATTTGGTAAAAATTATTTATTTATTTTAATAATTTATTTTATGTATTTTAAAAACTAATTTGTTATAGAAATGTTGTTTGCAAAGCAAATTTTACGACAATCGCGGCGACAAATGGGTGGAAATGTAATACATGGTCCGCCGAGTAACCCCATACCAGTTCACGAAAAGATAGGTTTCGGATTGGTTCTTGCGTTTGCTTGTTTGGGCACTCCTGCGTGGGTTCTATTCCATATGAAGGAATATAGAACAAAAACTAATTAAATTGTATTGTAATAAATTATGTAGTGTATTAGTATGTTTATTATGTACTTAATCATGTAAGTATGTATATAGTAGATTTTCACATTTGAAATTATTTAATTTGTTAACTCAAAAAATATAGATACTACATATAAGTTAATGCTAACGTTTTCTCTTCTTCCTGTTTATAATAAACAAGAAGATTCGATTAAATTAGTCGTGACGAAAGTCCTCAAGTATAACTGCCTATTATGACTCGATTAGTGTCAACGCGGCTTTATAAGATCCTAAACATAATCCACATTTTTGATTTATTTGTATTGGTCGATTCAAAGTTGTCAAAAAAATTTAAATTTATTTGTCGTGGTTTTTTGCGACTACCAATATTTATAGTTTTTGTTGTAGTTTTGTATGTTCTTTGTACGGCAGATTGCAATTTGTTTTTACGAAACGAAAGGAGTTTGGCTAAACAATCAGCACCCGAGTGGAGAATTAAAATAGTTTTTAATTTTACCTACTATGTAATAAAAGTAGTGAAATTTTGAAAACACCAAAAGCGTTTGATTGCAAATGTACATAATATATTTGCGTTATAGTGTTGAAGTGAACATTTTAGTTATAACTAAATAGTTATTAACCAGCTGATGATGCATCGTGTAAGAAAAGAATACAAAAAATAGTTTTATCTTCTAATTTTTGACATAAGACTAAAAATATTCTAGGTGAGACACATTTGCATGTTACAAAATAATTATTCGATGTGCCCAGAACCAAACGATGTAAAAAAGAATCGAAAGAGGATAGTAACAAAAGAGACACCAGTTTACCGGAGGTTGCTTTATTTTAACTACAACTTAACAGCCTGCGACGATATAAGCAATACTTTAAAGTGTCTTCAATCTGGAATGAATAAAAGTGATCCCAACTTCAAAATTGATCTCTGGGTTGTGGGAACGGCAACGGAAAACTACCATTAATTATATTGCCTAGAACATCATCATTGGATCATATTATCAAGAAAAGGAGAATTTAATAGTCATAAGCGAAGATAAAATAAAAAATAAGTTAAGTTGTAATTTAAGTAACTTAAAGTACTTACTGTTACTTAAAGTTGGGTTAATTGTTCCACTCAACCATTTGTAGCTCGTCTTCAAGAAGCCATTTGCGATCTGGAAACATGGTTAGATATTAGAGTTATATTATATATTTCGATCTTCCTTTTGCAAGGATACCACCTAAATCGTTTACCCATTCCCCAAGAGGGTTCTCGAGCACTCAATACCTCAAAGATGTTGCTAGCACCTTGTAAGAGAACCACCCGCTTTGCGTGCCCTTCCAAAGCACAAAGAACGGTCACACAAAGTGAACCTCTGCCTGGATTCGAACTGGGCGCCTTACGTTAGCAGTTGATCGTGCTAACACTATGCCAATGACCGTCCTAGATATTAGAGTTCCTATGAAGAAATCTAAATCAAATGTCTGGAGGTTTGAACAAGAACATCCAACCAACCATCCAAGACTTTCTAAGCTACATATAATACTATAATTTTTAACTCCCTCCAGATTAACATTGGTACTTCTTCTTTGAGTATTAATTTGTTGGTCTAAAGTTACGTAAAAATAATTTACTTCAAATGCTAAATGTGGATCATAATCGAACTGTTAAAAAAATTCTTTCCGTTGGGATTCGTCACTTCTACAACTAGAGATAAACATGTGATTACAAGGAGGTCCGTCCAATGGAATGTTAATTTAAATGCAGAATTGTATTTATTAAAATGTTAATAAGTATTATTTCATGGCCTTTTCCGTCATCGACTTGTAATATTTTCTTATTGGCCAACAAAACAAATCGCTTCTCATCATCACCAAATAAGGTGCATAAATGTTTTCGTTGCAAGTATAAACAATTTTTCAAGCTTTTGATAAATTAATCCGTATTTAAACCGCACATCTACAAACGAGCGATTAGATATCGTTGTAATACAGGAGGTACTTTGGTATACAATTTATTACCTTGTATATTTCATTTGCTCATGTTTATTGCAATAATCAATCATTTAGAAATTTTATATAATCTATATAAAATGGTATTTGTTTAAATTAAAGAGGTTTATAGAATAAGGTTGATGACAAAATATATATAAAAATCATGAATTATAAAACTGTACTTCTGAAAAGTTTTATTACATTTTATTTAATCCCTATGAGATACAAAAAACAAACATCGCTTCTATCAATTCTCCCTAAAATAATACAGAGCAACTTATATTATAATGAGAAAAGGAAATGTTTCCTCTTTTTTTACAAAGTTTATTTCTTATGGATTACACGATAATAATTAAATGTTTGCGATTAACACAAACTTACACTTAATTTTTCCATAAAAAATTTGGTAACATTTTTTTCTCTTAAGTGTGTCATGTTAATAATATGTCTCTTTATTAACTATACATTTTGATTTCCATTTGTTTTCCTGGAAATTTATAACTAAACGCCGTTTTATTATACAAGAATAAACAACCGTTTGCAACAGGGTCATAGAAATATTATGTACTTCCGTTACAGATTATCAAATTTTTAAAAAAGGTAAAATTAAACAAATGTCGTCAACTATGTATGTCACAATAACAGTAAATATTGTCCATTCTTAATCAGTATATAAGTTATGTTGAGGCAGTTTGTTGGTGCGCCATTTAGCACATTTAAAATCTGCATTATTTATTAAACAACAATAAAAAATGATAATGTATGCGGATGGTGGATGGGTGGCAACCAATGGCAAAAATACTTTTGCTCTGCTTATTCATATAATGGGGAGGAAAACGATCGACATGACATATATACTAGTAAATTAAAATTACAAAATACGGCTACATAAATTAAATTACAATTGCGACAATCAAAAAGTTTACTACTATATAAAAATTGAAAATAATGAAAAACATGCTTAAATGTTTGAAGGGGCTGGGGGGCCGGAGGGGATGTGTATTGTAATGTAAAATTTATGAAAAAACAAAGTTCGTAATAATTAATGAGCAAATGGTAACAAATAATGCGGGTGGTGTAAAAAAATGCGCTTTTGATTGCCGCAATGATACAGTGTGTGTCGGATCAGCCAAAAAAATACTTCTTTCTTAGATGTGAAAACCAAAAAATGCATTCGAAGGCGTTAAAACGTCATTACACGTCTTTAAAAATAACAGTATTTTTTCTTTTGTTGTCCTAAAAGAACTTTTTCGGCTGTCGCATTAAGACGGTTGAGGTAAACCCGTCCAGGACTCTACCCGTGACGAGTCCAAGTCCTAAGAATTAAATTAAAAGTTTTAATACGACGCAGTAGCATTTCAACATTATGTACGAATTATAAACAAAAAATTTGGTCAAAGATCCAAAAAATTTCAATTCTCAACTTAACTGTAACAATTTGTTTCAAGGGCGTGAGTGCAATATAAAAAAGGTATAATCGACGAGCGTCTATTAAAAACAACTCACATTTCCATTCACACAGATCAGTTTTTTTATATAAGTACTCACAAACAAAATAAAAAATGAAAGATTAAAGAATGAAAACACAAACACTGCTATCAATTATATACATGGGAGGAATGGATGAAGGCATATGATCGAGGTAAAACGATATCTCTATGCTTAATCATCTTCGTCCTCATCACCTTCTTCATCTTCCTCCTCTTCTTCTTCTTGGGGTTCAGGTACTGGAGCGGCAGGCAAAGAAGGGTTATTCTTTTTCTTATAAGCCGTCATTTCCTATTCAAAAGAGAAATACAATTTAGATTTGAATTTCAAAAACCATCCAGGTCCAACCAACCTTTTCGTAACGAGCCTTGTCCTTTTCGGCCATTGCTTCGTATCTCGACTTCATTTCGGAATCGGCATCGGCCCACCTCCTTCCCAGTTCTTTGGCAATATCCCCTACTCCGTATTCGGGATTTTGTCCCTTAACTTTTCCACGTTCGTCATTGCAAAACCAGAAGAACGCAGACCTAACGGAGAGTAATTTTTCAATTTTCGGAAAATATAATACAAATATAATAAAACTCACAATGAACGCTTGGGTGCATTTGGGTCCTTGTTTTGCTTTCGTTTCTTGCCACGTTGCTTTTCGCCTTTAGGTGGTGTGTAGTTTTGCATTTCGGTATCGTAGCGCTTCTTATCTTTTTCGGCCATTTCATGGAAACGCTTCTTTTCCTTATCGACCATGGTCTACAAAGTAAATAGCACCTCATAATGATGTCCACTGAATACAATTGTGTAATTCTTTTTCAAAGTTTATTTAAGCACCCCAAATGAGATTTAAAATGCACAATTCTTTTTTCAATTATTATCTGATACAAATTATAAATAAAAAAGTGTTTTAATTTATTAATCAAATCCAAATTAAAAGTCAAATATTATTTTCAATTATAAAATTTTGTTAAACAGTGAATTTTCAACTTTCCCCATGTTTTACGTATCCCACATTTCCTTTTTCATAATGAGAAGCAAGACATTGATTTTGCATATAAACTGAAAATTGGAGCGTGCGCATTTGCGCGCCAAATTATACAAAATATCAAATTTAATCAACCCAATTTAACGTATTTCAGAAAATTTTCCGCTTTATAAATTCAAAATTAGATTAATAAAAAAAAAGTGCGACTCACCTTCCACCTTTCAGAGCATTTTTTTGAAAATTCGGCAAAAACGACATTTTCTTCGGGATGTTTCTTCTTGTGCTCTTCACGACAAGTTTGTACGAAAAATGCGTACGCCGTCATGCGACCTCTTGGTCGGGCATCTGCTTTACTACCACGCGGCATCCTTCCTCGTGTGGGTACTTGTACGGTTATTTGCTGATGCAACTTTTGATCTGTAGATTGCTGATGATCTACAAGCAAGTGGTGGATGCTTTGATTATTCTGTTGTATCGATTGATGCAACGTTTGCGTGTGTTGAGCCTGAGTTAGCACTTGGTTTTGCTGACTTTGATGATGGTTTTGCTGACCGTGGTGATTTTGCTGCTGAAGGTGATTTTGTTGCGTTTGCTGATGCCTTGCTTGGGCTTCCGCAACCGCTTGCCTAACAGCTTGTGCCTCTGCCTGTTGTCTAGCCGCTTGAGCTTCCGCTTGATGCCTTTGCACTTCCTGTTGCCTATGTGCTTCAGCTGCTTGATGCTGCTGCTGCCGAACTTGCGCTTCGGCTTGTTGATGCTGAACTGACGCGTTTATTTGCGATTGTTGAGTCTGAAAATAAAGAGTTTGCCTGAGTCCAACTTTGTAAGATATGAATAGAGCTTATAGCGCACACATTTCAAATTTGAAGCCTCAAAATGGCTCAAGTGGCGTTTTTCAAAATATCACCTGCCGCGTCTTTCTTTAATATTCATTAGCAAGCAAGATTCAATTTTTGATTTGCTGAAGTGTTTAAATGTACAGCAATAAATAAGGGAAATAAATATTCAAAAAAAAATTTCATTGCAACTACATAAATTTTTTTAATTTGGAAAATCAAAATAATTTCCCACCTCGGGTGCAGTTTATATCTGCGAAAACAATAAATTACGAAACAGTTCGGAAGAGCTGCAAAATTAACAAAATATTATACGCATCAAGGAATATCAAATATCAACTTGATAAAATAAATAATTACGCCCGTTGTGCAAATAAAATAAAAATTTGTAATCGAGCTGGTTTCAGTTCGCAGAGCAGCAAATCAGCAAAACAATTAAACACTAGCGAGTTTGTCAACTCTAATCGCAAAAGACTCGCAAGGGAATATGAATCAACTTCAAAATAGTAACGGCGACTTTTAAAATTATAACGAGAATCCCATCTCGTTCGCCCCCAAAAGTGGATGGGCAAAAAAAAAAACAGTAACTTCGTGTTTTTGAACCCTCCTTTGCGTAAATATCAACCTTACAAATTACGTCATGATCACCATTCGATTCGAAAACAACAATTCGATAAAAATTATAAACTCTTATTTAAAAAAAAAAAATAATAACTTTTTGATTCAAAATTTAAAACTGCGATTACGAAACTACATAATTCGATTATTCTATTTTGAGTTGGCCTTGTATATTGAGAGAAATGATGACAAGGCCACGGAAGGAAAAGGCCAGTGAACCAAATCAAGTTTTCTAAAAGTATTTCAACAAAATTAAAAATGGACTCGAGAATAATTTCGAAAAATGCAACCTTCTATCGGCGTAAAACGGAATGTAAATTTCGATGTGGTAAAAGATTGTGTTGAAAAAAAGAAGTTAGTTAGAAAGAAGAAGTGGAATAACCTGCGTTGCAAACCCGCTAAAATAATATTTTCGAAATAAAATAGTGTTTATTTTAATTAAAATTTGCCGATATAAACGAAAGCCGTGGTCGGCGAATCGTGTACCTACGACTTAATTTGGCAACACCCTTATATTTTATAATTAATCAATATCATATCTGGAGCTTAGCGAAGGGGGTAAAATAAGGAAAAGATGAAGATGTGTTACGTGTTGTATTTTAAAAGCTAAAAATTTAAATTGGAACACGGCGAGATAATAATTTTAAACAAAGTCGCAACGAAAATAATAATTAAAATAATGCGGTCGATATACCATTGGAGTGTGTGTGTATCGTAAAAGTTTTGAAATGAAAAGTTCGGATGAACGAACAACGTAGTCGTTAATTTTATACCGGTAATAATTATTTTTGTACAGGTAAAGTGCCGCACCCAAGACCACCTGCCTGACCTCCAGCGAAGTTACCAGATAATGACCCAGTCGTAATTCCTAACGAACTCAAAATGTTAATTAAACTTTCCACTCTTAGAACCACGGCCGAGTAAAAAAAAAAAGTTGTTTTGTTTTTATTGGTATGCTATATTATAGCCGATGGGAGGAAGTTCTAGCAAAGTAAGCCTCGCGACTAGCGATCAAATTTAGAATTTACGAAGATTTAAACCGATATTAAATTTTTACAAGTTTGTTATGCCCCTTTCGTTTCGCGGACCGCCATTTTTCATCAGACGTATGCAAATGACCAATATCTACCTACCACTGGGGGAGGAGTCTGTACAGGTGACATGTTTTGCATGTTGCTTTGATGAGTATTTGCTATCGAATTTTGCATAGAATTATCCATAACACCGGGGTACCACCATTGAGGAGGAGCAGGCGATGGACCGGTCATAGCCGGGTTTCCACCAGTCATGCCGCCTCCAAGTCTATAATCGTAACCACCACGCATACCCGACGTTCCAATTGACGACGGAGTCGAAACGTTCGACATGGTGGTTGCTGGATGCTGAAACGTGCTGGCCATTTTGTAACTGAAGAGTTGCTGAGTAGCGGCAACAGAATTTGCTATTTCATTCTGTTGTTGTTGCTGCTGCTGCTGTTGTTGTTGAGATTGTGGCTGTTGTTGCTGCTGCTGTTGAACAGCTTGCTGTTGGTGCAAGATCTGCTGATGATGGAACGATTGTTGTTGGTCGGCCGCTATTGCGCCTGGCCACCATACAGCATCCTCCCGCGCACCCCATACTCCACGATGGTCCGACATGACCTCACTACTGCAACTTTAACGGGTTGCGAGGGGTTGCCGTAAGTCTCGCTCTATTCCGTGGGGTTGCGCAGTGGTGCCTTTCCAACGCGAGAGAGAAAGGTATAGTTGTTGCTGCAACGACGCGAAGAATTTGCAGACACTTCAATGTCGAGGTCAGCCTTAGGGCTAACAATGTCGTGTGTTGACGTTACAAGAACCGAACATACAACTTATTCCCGAAACTAAAATGTAATATTCCACCAACAAATTTGATACCAAACGACGAATGATCAGACCACTAGTCCACATTTTCGATTTTAAAATTATTTCATGCACGCGCGCAATACTAAAACATCAACTTTCATATTGAAAACATCACAAATACATTAAACTAAACTAACCAGCATGTAAAAATAACACTAACTCGCGTATTTATTTAAACAAACACAAATTAAACGATTCGAAAGCGATTCAAAATGCACGATGTTCGTTCATAAAATCTGGCAACACAGTATTATAAGAGGACGCCAATATTCTAGTAGCGCCCTCACAGACGGTGTATCGAGGAAAACACGTTCCCCCACTTCCATCCACGGTACCCAACACGGTCAATAAGGATATGCATTCCCAGGGCTTGGTTTTACAAGCCTCCGACCGGGTACATATTTTATTCCGCCAAAAAAAATCTTTTTTTTTTTAAACTACCAACATTTTACTCCAACACAATCGACTACCTGATGCCCGCAACTAACGGTACAAAATTTATAAACCACGTCATTTTCGAACTTGGGGAGTAAATTTTACGCCGCCCAAAAAAGTTTGTTTTTTATACTACAACACAAAAACCTACAAACATTTCGTTTTCGACCGACACTAAAGACGACATTATTATAATTATTGCTGGTAATAATTACAAGAAGGCCGATTAAAATTTATGTTTTTAAATGGCTTCTATTTTAACGTAGCGTGGTCGTCGGACAAAACGAAAATTTCGTTAAACAAAAAAAATTAATTAAAAACAATCACCTTGGGTGACCTTTGAAACATTAAAAAAAATTAATGGGCAATAGGGCTTTAAATAACCGACGATTAAGTTAACGCAATTGAAAAAGTTTGTTCGGAGACGCTGACATATTGGCGGCAAAACAAACGCAACGCGCTAACAAATTCCACAAAATTAACGACAAAACGCGTAAAAATGTAATACGTCATCAATAAAACTTACCACATAAAAGTCCAAATCGTAATTAGAATGCGAGAATTTTTATCGAAAGTTTGAAAAATATCGAAAACAACTGGAAAAATCTAAAAGCGCACTCTTAATAACAGCCCAT
This sequence comes from Lycocerus yunnanus, assembly GCA_036346125.1. Lineage (NCBI taxonomy): Eukaryota > Metazoa > Arthropoda > Insecta > Coleoptera > Cantharidae > Lycocerus > Lycocerus yunnanus. The sequence goes on from JARFIX010000094.1 coordinate 340,470, forward strand.
AAGCTTATACGTATATAGCATAGGGATACGGCGAACTAATGGAGTCGTATACACGCCATACGCCATATGAACAAAGCGCGGCTAAACGAAACGAAATAACCGCCAAACGGGCGAAAATTGCTCGATCAAAAAATACGAGAAAAATGTAACAACTAAATATGTACCGATAAAAAAATCAACAGCTAAATTGAATGATGAATAAGATCGTAAAAAAATTAAAACGGTCGACTTGTATGCTTTCCTATAGTAAGCTTATGGCAGCCATTTGTTGGTTCGTTATATGGGTAAGAACGTAGCAATTTAAATGTTTGTTAACAACGTTTTAAAAAATATATACGCGTTACAATTTGCAACAATATAAAATACAATAATAATTTTAATTTATAGCTAAATTATTATAAACTGACAATATCTACAAATAAAAATATAAAAATTTCTTACCTGATGTAGCCTGGATACAACTGAACATCGGCTTCGTATATCGTGACCCCACGCCACTTCTGCGGTATACAAGAGTAACATAGGGACTTTTGTTCATTTCTATTGGTTTATTTTAAACTTCCCAGAAAAATTCGACCAATCGAATTTGGTATACGTTATTTAGCTTGGTTTCTTTTAGTAACCAATAATATTTTCGGTTGCGCAATGAGGACGATTGAATTGTTATTTGCACGTACGTAAACATTAAAAACCCAAATAATAAAATTTGTTATTTGGAAATTAATTATTATATTCACTTTTTCCTACAAATTTTTCTAACCAAAGCGTCTTTTCTAAATTATTTCTAGTCGTTCAAAACGAGCAAACGACACGAAATCGAATATTTTTCTAACAAAAGAAAGTGCAATATTGGTTTTATTCGAGGTTAGTGCCAGCAAATTTTGGTGTTGAACTTAATTTTGTGCGTTCCCGAGGAAGACGCCGGACTTCGCCGCAGCCATGAACGGTTTCAGTACCGGGGAGGAAGATTCTCATGGACCCGGTGATCAAATATGTTGCCTCATAGAAAACGAGCAGCGTTGTAATAAACAAGCTGGCAATGCGTCGTTCAACAAACGAATACAAAAAACGGTCACCCAACGCAGGTTAAATTTGAGCATTGACGACACCGTAAGTTTTAATTACAATTATTATATTTCCTTTTTTGTATTTAAATGTGACTAATATTTTAGGTCACTCACACGTACATTTGCGATTTTCATAAAATGATCATTCAATGTGCCCGAACGAAACGGAGGAGAAAAGAATCGGAAGACGACAGCAACGAAACCGATACGGATGTTCCAGAAGCAGACTTATATCAACTTCAAGTTAATACACTCAGAAGATACAAACGACACTTCAAAGTGAACACTCGTCCAGGAATGAACAAAGCACAACTTACCGATGTGAGATGCTCTCCGCTTCTTGACAAGAAAGTTTTTCTAATTAGTTGTTTTTTTCAGACGATAATGAAACATTTTCGTACAATTCATGTGAAGGAAAAGGAAGTTTTAACTTTATTTATTTACACCGTCAAAACTAATGCCAATAAATTAGATCAGAAAAATGGTTTGGTGGATTCTAATTAAATTTTTAAAATAATTACAATAGGTTTTGTGTTTTATTATTATTTATCAAATGCATTACATTTTAACATAACCTGAATATATAAAGTAAAATTATTATATTTAATTAATAATAAGGCATGATTTTTATATTATACTTTTAGTTTTATTTTATGATCCTAAAACGACCACATTCTCTTCTTCACTTTCTGAACCAGGATTTTTCTTCACGATGGCAACTAGAAAGAATAAAAAATATTACTATATCGCACATGGGTACAAATGAGTTTGCATCACTCTACTAGTAGGTATCGATTATTGCCTCGCATTAATTAACGAGAAATTTATTCAAAAGTTTGCAACCATGATCAGAAAACATCTGATAGTAAATCGAGCACTAAATAAATTATCGATAATTTTTTACTTTCCCATTTACGTATTCAAATAAAGTACAAGATGCAGCTTGGTTTGAAAATTTGGCATTGATCATGATCACATTCATATCATATAAAACAAATCTTTTTGGAATTTGTATAACAAAGCAACCAGACACTCATTGCAAGGGGTTTGTGTGAAAAGCTCCATTAAAATCACAAATTAAAAGTTTACATGGGGCCTTGGATTCACTCTATCTAAAACAGCTATAAACCAACAAAATAGATCTCATTATCGGGTCTTGCAGCCTTTTAAACCAAACTTTCAATCAATACTTTTATTAATAGGCGAAGAACTGCTCGGAAAGATATTAAGAGTTATAGAACATCTTATATATCTACTGAATAATCCAAATATATGGTAAACCAATTTTAGTTTAAGATTCTCGTTCCCATTGACAAGGATAAAAATGAAACTGGTATCAACCACAAAAGATTTTTTCTAAAGATACCCAACACTTGATATTTGCTCTTTAATTATTATCTAAAGGTTCAAAAATAAAATAGGTGGTTTTCAAAAAGGCTCATCATGGAAAACACAAATAAGATTTGTCCAAGTACTTTGCATGTATGTAATTAGTTTTCCAAATAATATGTGTTACATATCTTCAGGCATTAAAAAAAATCTCTCGAGATTGATATGCTATTTAATGCAGGCTTTTGTGCGATTCTCATGAAAGGGTCTTGAGAGGATTTTTTATGTGGTTTTATTTTATTTTTCCATCTGAGTGGATAGTTTATGTTATAATTATTAATTTCTGTCACTGTTATTAATGTTATTGTTATCATTTGAGTACTTATTTTTATTTTCAATTACAATTCGAACTTGAAAACTAAAACATTTTTATGCACACAAATTGAGATCCAACATTAAATGGTTTTTGCTTTGATATTAACTGTTTTCATATATTATCATTCATTATATAAAAAGAATTTTATGTTTATTTACAGTATCTATAAAATACATATTTATTATACAGTAGAGTTCATATATAGCGACTTTGCTTATAACGACTAACCGGTTTTAACGACGAAAATGTTTACTCAAGTTAGGTTTATATTCGTAAGCTAAGTACTTAAGAAATAATCCGTTTTGTACGTTATCCGGTTAGTACGACATAGTATCGCCGGTCCTTTGAAGGTCGTTATATCCGATTCTACTGTATACTCTTTACTTTAGCTTTGAATGTTTAGCCCAGAATTTTATAATCGGATATTCAATCACTTCCAGTGTGAAATTACAGGCCTGAAATTTTACATATTATATAATATCGACACCCTCAAAGAAGAAAAATTTTAGTTATGAGCATTTCTGTATCAGCAAAAAAGGCAAATGGGTAAAAATAGAAAAAATAAAGACAACAACAATTTAAAAGATGCTTCTACTTATTTATAATATTTTTTTCGCATAATACTTCTAGAATTTTTCAACTTTCAAATCGTTCTTCTGAAAAATTGGTAAAAGTGAGTTACGTCCTTCTTCGTTGGGGGCGTCGATATGTCTATTAACGATTACCATACAACAATCTGTATTTTCCTTTTGATTATTTATATTTTAAGTTGTTGAAGACAATACTGTAAAAATGACAAAATGTACAAAAACGTAAAATTTACCTACACAATTTTGTGGGAAATTATATTTTATACAATAAAAAATTAGTGACAGCATAATTATCTTAAAAACCTGGGAGGCATTCAAAGACACACGATCTTCAGTATTAAGTGATTAATAAATAAACTTAAAATATCATAAAATGCAAGATAGCGACGTGGGGTCTGCGGGGAAGGGGTAGGTATGAAGTACCTATGTTTCCAAAAATATTACAGCAGTACTATCATAAAGTTTCTACATAATCTCCAACAGGGTTCCTACTGATTTTCCCAAAACAAATTCCCTGATTTTTCCAGGTTTTTGCCTTTGCCGTTGCCTTCCTCATAATCCACAGATCAATATTGGACATTTGGTCACATCATTGTATCTAACGCGAACAGAATTCGGACTGTGAGCTTATGCTTCCCAATTGACCCTTCACGATCCGGGCAGAGTAAAAACTTTATCGTCTTACCTGGCAGTAGGTATAAAAGGCACTCACTAAGATGCATGGCCAGCATGGTGTTTTATGGCTAAATACTCCCCAATGAAAAAGGCCTTTATCCAGCAGTGGATAGAAACAGGCATATAGTGATAGCGATGTTTCACAATATACTACTGGTTTCTAATAATAATAATAATATTAACAAAATTATTCATTAATTTAAATAGGAAAATCATCCTCATAATTATTCTTACATTAAACTTTTATTTTTAAATTTCATTTGATTTGTCAACACCATTTGTCAAAAATGTTTACAACAGTTTTAAAGATTAAGGTGTGAGGATTACAGAATGCCCTTAACCACGGTATAATTTTAAAAGAAAGATTTGCAAACTTTAACAAAATAAAAACTAAAGCGGCACCATAAAGTTAGTCCCCTCTTGATGTAACAGACATATTATGGCAAAACCTAAAAAGCCTTCCACATTGTCTATTACCTCTTTTTTTGTAAATTAGGGAAGCGGTTCAAGTAATTTGAATTTGACATCGCAAACAATATTCATGGTAATTTGTCACATTGTTCTGCAAAAGAATGACACCTTTGACCAACAATCATATTAATCATTTATTATTTTACCCTTATCTAGATAATAATCAATAATGATTAATCCATTGATATAGTAAACCACTGAAACAAAAAGTTTTCCAGTAGATTTTTCATTCATTTTTATACATGGTAACAATACGGCTCAAAAAGTCAGCATCTTTTTTGAGGATCCATTTTGCAGTAATTATTTCGATTCGTATCCAAATTGATGTGAATTATGTGAAACAAGTTTTCATGAATCTTCAATGTCTACAATATATGTTTCAGCTCAATTTGCTGGTCTGATAATATCATATCATGAACTGTATCAATATTTTTGGGGCTAGCTACAAATGGGTCTTTACAACCTCTTCCCATCTTCAAATTTTTGCAGTCGCACAGAAAAGGCATTGATCACCAAGTGTATTAAACACATCCTCGTAAATCATGCTTACCCTTTAAGAGTCGCATCTACTTATTTATGTCTTATGCGATTTTGAACTTAATAATTATTTTTAAGTTATGAATGTGACAATCAAATCTCTTATGTATCACAAAAAGTTATTTAGGTTAAGAAAACCTTGATTATGTTCATCATGTTACGATCTTTATAATAAAGTTTTCTTAATCTTTAAAGTGTCACCAGTTTGACGTAAACCTTTATGTTATTTCATAAGGATTACCTTTAAAATAACTTTTTGTGATACATAATAGACCCGATTATGAATTAAGAGGAAGGTGTTGAAAAATGTTGGGAGTAATTCTTTTAAATTTTAAACTTGATTGGTGAAAACAATGTAGTTTTCTACAAATTGCTTATCACTTTTATTCATAATATTTTTGTGTAAAAAAAAAATTTGTAATTTTCACCAAAATTTCCTTTGACAAGATTCGATTCCCTAACCAATTTGGCCATCTTCCAGTTCGAGAGTAATTAAGTCAGTTATTATTCAGTTATGTTCGCGCAAAAATACTAGAGTACTTCTAGCTTTGTTTAATAAATACAGTAGAACCCCGATTATCCATGCGCGGATTATCCGTGAAGCGGTTTATCCGTGGGCGCATTATACATCGATTACCGTCAGATTATTATGCGTGCGGCGGCTTATCCGTGCGGCGCCAGCGGTTTATCCGTGGACGTGGAAACGTCAATTATTATTATCCGTGCTTTTCAATTTTCCGTGCAGAGCACAGTCCCAGTCGGCCCGGATAATCGAGGTTCTACTGTAATTTTAAATCTTTCAAAATTCTGTACAACTGTAATTTTTTTTTATTTTCCCAATTTCCCCCGCTTAATTTGATTTAATTTATAATTGAAAAGGTTGTACAAAAGCAGTTTTAAATAATTAAGATAATTTTGATTTTAGTACATTTTTCCATAGCCATAAAAATCAACCACCAATTATTTTTCGAGTTTACCTTTTTGCTTTGAGCGTTTCTTCTTCTTTTTCTTTGTTGATTTAACAATTTCCTTTTCAGATTCATTACCACTGCTTACTTTCCAAGACTTTTCCCCCGGACGGTTATTTGTAGCCACCAATTCTGCAGATCCGTTATCTAAACTTTCGACCACTTCAACTTCCATATCTTCTTCAAGTTGTTTATTTTTTATTTTTTTTCTTTTTAGTTTTTACAACAACGCATCTATCCAAACATATACTTAGATCTTGATCTAAGGTTTACTATCAAATTGTATACTTTTTTCAAAACTGTTCTTTTGATTGTTAAGCCTGCAAAAGATAAATTGTTTTACACTCTTTAAATTGAATAACAACTATTACCTATCAATTTTATCCTTCTCGAGGGCATTTTGAATTAGTTCCACGACAAGTGTAACTCGTCTAGCAGCTCGTGCTGTACACTGAAGTATATTGTCGGGCGTCATAAAGGCTTTACCTCCTAAGTGAAGACCACACAGTTCTTTGTAGGCGTTTAAAGCTACCGCCAAATGAGCATCGGCAGTATTTTCCTCTAGCAAACTTGGGTCAGCCAGGACAAAATTGCCCTCACTAAATATGGCATAAGAAATGCATACAGGATAATGATGCACAACAGTCGGAATGGGATCACGTTGTGCATAAGTGTGAATAATAATTTCATCGCCATCGATAGTGACATCCGGCCTGCGAAAATGTGCCAAAGCTGCTAATGCCGAAACTGATGCACAATCTAATATGTTGCCTTCGTGATTTATAACGTTTACGTCGACTCGTAAAGCCCAGACCTATAAACCATCTAAAGTGTAATCACAATTAAATTTAATTTGTTAGTTTTACTTTTTCACTCGATTTAATACATAGAGATTCCAAATCGACGGCCTTAGAATCTTTTATACATTTCTCTAGTAATCGATTAAGCTGAACTCCCAATTCTGATTGTCGACCTGATTCAAAATGTGGTGCAGCCATAGGTGTTAATTCGATATTCACATTTAATAGACCCTCGCTAGGCCTAGAAGACTTGGGCTGTTGAATTTCGCACGAAACTTGGGCCAAAACTCTGAAATGTCCACATATTAGAACTTTGCCGAGTTAGATTAACTAAACAAACCGAGTTTTTCCTAGACTCACATAGCAGCATCCCCATTCTTTACTAAATTCTATTTTCAATTCTCTGTACTCGTCGAACGAACGTCCGTCTAATCGCTAAAATTTAAACAGTACAAATTTAAAATTAATTTAAGAGTAAGTTGGGTAGTTACAGTGAATTCTAGTAAGCACTTGTTCAAAAATTGTTCTTCGCAATTAGAAATAATAGTTTCGCGCAATTTAGACATAGTAAAAGTCTCAAACGGCGAAATAAAGAGTAAATTTTAAATTTTTAATAAATGTTAGGTTATGCGGACATTTTTAAAAGTAGTTTTACACGTGCGTAAAGTAAAATTCTTGATTGGTGGCAAAGAATATACGCTTTCCGTTGTTTCCTCTAACAGTGGCATAACTATTGCCTAGGGCAAATTGCGCAGAAGTTCAATTAAGTATTTTTAAGTTTACACTTTTAGATTGTTTTAGCTGATTTCTTTTCAAAAGTTAACAAAATATAGGGATTTTTGAAATCTGGATTAGAACGTTTGATTTCTATGCATTAGTTATGATTTCGATCCTCAACTAAGTAGGTACACCGAATTCTCCCAACCGGGTCCCCTGACAAGGTGATTGCAACATTTTTAATAAAATACTTCTCTGTAATTAAAGTATATGCACTTCCCACGGTTTGGAGTCCGCATTAATCTGTAGATTCTGATCTGTAGATAAAATACAAAGTTTGTATGTACATATGTATGTTGATGAACTCTAACTAAGTAAAATTTTAACTGGTGATTCAGATATGATGTCTAATTCATCTATATGATAATAAAGAGTAATAGTAAGAGTTCCTCACCAATTGAGTTCTGCTGTATTTACTTACTGAGAGCCCGCCGATAGTATGGGGGCCTACTAGTGTTTATATAAATTAGATAAATTGTTATCCTTTGAAATTAATATTTTAAAGCAACTTTGGATAATTGGTAGTTTGTTTTTTGTCGATTTTAATTTAATAACAAAAGTTCAACTTCTTCCTAAAGCTGGATGTCATTAGGAATATATTTGAGATTTAAATAATTACTACTATAGAAATTAACTGTGTTGTTCAAACGATTTCCAATGATATACGTACATAAATTTACTATGAAAATCTTATTAATTTCTTTTCGATAGCACATCGCTGGGGAGAAAATTTCATTTATCCCATGGTTTTGCTACGCCACTGCATTGAAATTATTTTGAAGTAACAAAATCGTAATAATTAATAAGATATTCAGTTAATAGCGATTTCTAATCAGTAGGTACATATTTTTTAAATAATAATAAGTTAAAAATTTTTGTCTCTTAAATAATAATATTATTTTTTAAATCGATTGGTAAATCAATATTTTAAATTTTCCCGCTTTGGCTGTTTAGTTTCATTCTTGTGGTTGTGGTGGCTATCAACGTAGGGCCATTTCATTTTGTTGAAGAAGTCGTGCACGTTTTTTAGAAGGTGAGTAAAATTTAATTTTGTATAGATTTAACTAGAATCGATTTGAATAGTAAATTACTAGAAAATTAGGCTTATAGAAATTTTAACTGCGCGAATAAGTTGAAATAACTTTTCTTAAAAAAGTAAATTTATTGGTTATTTTGCTGTGCTTTTAGATTCCATCATGACAAACTCGAAAGGTTATCGTCGCAGTACCAGGGATTTGTTTTCCAGAAAATTCCGAGAGCATGGTACCATTCCATTGTCGACGTATATGAAAATATACAAAGTTGGCGATATTGTTGATATCAAGGGAAATGGTGCAGTACAAAAGGGCATGCCTTACAAGGCTTACCACGGCAAGACAGGTCGCGTGTTTAATGTAACTCAACATGCTTTGGGAGTCATCGTCAATAAACGCCTCCGTGGAAAAATTCTACCCAAGAGAATCAATATTCGTATTGAACACGTCAATCACTCCAAGTGCAGACAAGATTTCCTTACTCGGTCAAACAAAACGAAAAATTGAGGAAAGAAGCAAAAGAGAAGAACGTGAAAATTTGCTTAAAGAGGCAACCCGCACAACCTAAAGTAGGTCACTTTGTTAGTGGTAAAGCGGCGCCGGTTGTTTTGGCACCAATTCCATATGAATTCATAGCTTAATATGTATTGTGTTGATTTAATAAAATTACATGATTTGTAAAAATGCGATTTTGATTTTCCTAGTTTTACAAAAAGTTGTTCTTTTTATGAAGGTTTTAATTTGACTTGAATGCATATCTGAAGATCTTTCAATGCTTGTTCGAAAGTATAAGTTAAATGTTTGACTACTAGATAGTTGGAGGTCTTAATAAAAGGAAAGAGTTCTAACTGTTGATTTTCAATATTTTTATAATTAATTTCAAAAGTTTTTACTTGAGAAATCATTGATGAAACTTGCATGTGGCATTTGTCCACGTTGCAGCGAATAAATAGCACATGCTAATATCTGACTAAAATTTGTACTCTTGATTGGAAAAGTGTTTCCATTATTTTTAACTTGCAGTAAAATCAATTGCCATCATTAGATATTTTTTTTAATTTCATTATGAAGGACTAAAGAATTCTACATAAGTAAGCCGACGATCCGGATGAATTGTATTCTGACCGTCTTCCTCGGCAAGCGCGGTGTGTAACTGCCAAAACCTCTCCGGAGAACCAATCCTTTAGATAGAGGTTTGGGGGGAATAATAATTATCTCGATTTTGGCATTAAGGGTAACAAACAAAGAAATGCACACTCAATAGTTATTAATTTTAATTATGTCTAACGAATATGTACAAAACAAAAATAATCTGCTTGGCAGCAAGTTTACGATAATATACACATGTTCTCTTTTTAATGAAATACAAGAAATCACAATGAGGTTGTCAAGTGTTTCTTTCTTTTGTTTCAATATAATTTGCACAAGAATGACGTTACAGTAATGTAAGACCTCAAATATTCCATTGTAAAATGTTTCATTTCGATCAAAGAACGCCAAATTTAAGACAACAAAATTGTTTTGTTTTTAAACTAGTGGAAGATATATCTTAACCCTGCACGAAATTTTAGTAAAATCTTACAGTGGAATATCGACTTATAAATAAATGCAGTCTTTTAATCAAAATTAAAGAATAAAAATATATGGAAACATTGTAACGCATTTTATATCAGCTAAAAACAAAAATCTTAACTAAATTTTACATATTTACAGCAGTAGTTGAAAGGTAACGTTTGTATTTATTCACATTTCGTTACGAAACATGGCAATTCCATCTACAATTTTTCCCACATTAAAGTGGCCGCGCCTTCCGATAATGATCGATTCCATTGTAATGGCAATTCCATTGTCGTTTACTAGACACACTTGAGCTTCATAAGCTTTCTCTCGATTGATAAAATAAAATATAACCAGTTTCGGACGACTTTTGGGTATCCGATGTCAGACCGTAAAAATCTTCTATCGTTGAGGCGTCAATTTTCTACAAAAATATAATTACAAATTCGTTTGTTATCATTTTAAATTTAAGGGTTAACACTTACATCGACTTGGTCGTCGTCAAACAACAACCAAAATCCATGACTTTTCACTATACTGATATAATGTCCACGATTGGGCCCGCTGCCGCAGTGAATAACTACGGCCACTAAATCGTAGAGCCTATCCGGATTCAGCGCATCATCGGACTGCAAAATATCAAACGTAATGCAAAATGTACTCTAGGTCAGTGTTTCTGGAGAATGCACAAAAACTTAGTAATAAGGAATGTAAAATAACATAAGGTAAAAATTTTTATATGTAAATATAACAAATGTCATAAAATTAAAAACTACAAAATTTAGTAAAAAATGTAAACAACCACAACTGTTTTGTAAAACAATCAATTTTCTACAAAAAAGTCTAAAAGAGCACAATATATTTACGATAATTAGTATAGACCCCAGAGGTTTTCAAAGTTATCTTCTTGATAGATCAATTTTAAGTTACACAAAGTCACAGTAACAAACCAAACATCTGATTGATTATTATTTGATAAATTCATTTAATGTCTAAAACTGAGTTGAAAACTTTTTCAATAAGCACCTGTAGGTAAAAGGAATTTCATTGTTTTACTTTTACTACAGCCATAATTGGAGGTAATCATGCAATAATCATCCTCGATTACAAAAATTACACTTACAATAAATTTGAATCCCTGCTAGAATTGCAATCAGTGCAAGTAATGACAAAGGTCACTTGAAATTTAAAAACTTAAAAAATTTAAAAGATTAAATTTGAGAATTTATCAATTTAGGGTTAGCAAAAGCGATTTGGCTAGGTCAACTTGGGAAAATTCATTTAAGAGGGCCCAAAATTTTAAAATTCTACTTGGAGCTGAAATTTTGCAGGCAGAGAAATTGATTATTATTTTATAAGTTAAAAATACTCATTCCTATATTATTATTTTATATAAATAAGCTATTTAAATGTAATAATCGAGTTGAAAACAATTTCAAATTATTTCCAATTTACTCAAGTTAATGACAAAATTTGAAATACAACTGTATATTTTCGTGTTTAAACCAAAATTTTATATTAACTTTGATAAATTGAAAGCAATTTCTACTTAAATTTATATCTAATTCGATTATTAAATTAAAATAGCTTATTTTTATTTCAGTTAACAATATTAAAATTAATCAATTTATTATTAAATTAATATTTAAAAATTAACTGCGTAAATAAATAATCAATAATAAAGAGCAATATTAAAGAATAATCTGGCACATTCATGTTAATGGATATAAGCATGACACAATTGAAAAATTAATGTCGAGCATAAACAAACAGTTAGAGAAGAGTGAGGATGGCACATAGAAGGAGAGAGCCACTGTGACACATGTCGGCATGCAATATGAAAATAACATGAGCCACATAGTTGTAAAAATCATTAAAAAAGGTGATCCTTTGGTAAGTGTAGCCCACAAGCCTCCTATAAACAAGTTGAAGAATTATTTAAACTAAAAAAAAAAACAAAACACAACTTTAATCAATGCTGAGTGTAAAAGGTAGTACGAAGAGATACAAAGCATACCATATAGGAAAAACAGACCAAAAGGAAAATCTGCGCTAACAGATCACTTAAACACAAAAAAAACACAGGAAAAAAATACCATTCTGGAGAACGGAAATAATTATTTCAAAATATGTCAGAATTATTTACATATGTGTCGTTCATTGTAAAAGTGAACTATCTCCATCTAATTGAATTTTGAAATATCGAGCTTTTAGCAGAAATTATGGGTTGAAAAATGTGTTTTTCAGTATCCTGGAAAAACAATTAATGTTATCTATGGGATTATAGTCCATAATATGGAGTTGCTTCATTTTTATAATGAAAGATATGACTAAATTTAATTCTATTAAGCAATAAAATGAAAAATTTTAAAAATGGAGTTACACCACTTTTACAATGAGCGACAGATATTTAACTACAAAATTGGCCACTAGGTGATTTGCCCCCTCTAATTTGATCCCCGATAGTTTGATCCCAGTAATTTTGTCCCCGCTAATTTCACCCCCGGCAGTTTTACCTCTCGGTATACAGATCCCCCTGGTAAATTGATCCCCAGTAATTTCACCTCGGTAACTTCACCTAACCGTTAACCTAAGCTCAACCAGTGGATCTCTTTAAATGGTTTTAATTATAAAAAAAGGGATCTGTCACAACATTGATACCATGATTTGAACTTTATCCTATTGACTATTGATTTTAGGATGGATCCGAGATTTGCCGTGGTTGTGTTTGCCAAAACTAACCCTTCGCTCCGGGCCGTTTTAACAAACGCTTTACTCACTAAACATATCCCCCCTAGACCGGTCCTATCTGGCAAAGTGTGCTACTAGAAAGGGAGTGGATCTCCCTAAATGTGGGAGTTTCTTTCACTGACCTAAGCTCGACCGGCGGATCTTTAAGAAAATTATTCTATTATTATAAAAAAACTTCAGATAATAATTATTTTATTAATTGAACTGTAAGAGTCACTATAAGACTCAAGCCCTAAATTTTTGTAATAGGTGAAATTATCGGAGGTCAAATTACTGGAGACTAAATTACCTAGAGATGAAATCACCTGCTGACCAAATTACCGGGAGTGAAATTACCAGAGGATCAAATTATCGGAAGTGAAATTACTAGGGAATCAAACTACCAGGAACAAGTTACTGAGGAGTAAATAATTACTGGGGTCAAATTACGGGCTACAACATGTTTGTGAATAAACAAAACCGCATTATGTAATATAAATTATGTATGCTTGAATTTACAAAATCCCTAACAGGGGATAAGTCCACTTATGAAAGAAAAACTTATGAAAACTAAAATCGCGACTAATGATAGGAATATTAGCATTCAAGAAGAACTTTATGATCATTTGCTCTTATTATAAACAAGAAAAAGCAATTAAAAAAACCTGCTTTTATTAAAAATTAAAAAAAGAGTTCACTAAACCATAAAAAAATAATTTTTTTAAGAAGTTGCAGTAAGTAAATTTCAACATTAATGCCTCGTTTCATAAAGATTTTAACAGACATTAAAACTAATTAACTGATGACTTCAATCAACTTGTTAGAACTAACAAACGTTTTCCTTTAGTTTATGACATAAACCGGAAGATTGTTATGCAGTTATAAAACTGAGTATGATATTAAAAACGTCAAATTTTTCTTCTATTTTTTTGCCTAGTTTAAAATAGTTATGCAAACTTGAAATTGTTCTATCGAAAAATGAAAAATATCGTAAACAAACTTATACCCTTTTTCCTTAATATAATCCAATTGTTAATAACAAAAACTATGCAGAAAAAAGCGCATAGATTAAAAACAATTATTTTTGTAACCAATTTTTGTGCATTATTATTTAAAAATTTTTCCATTATTAGTTGTTTGATTATTGACTAATTGTTAAACATTTGAAAAAAAAACTACATAGAAATAAAATTATAGACAATAGTTTTGTTCCAACAACGATTATTTCCAGTAATATTACTACAACGCCAGCGCATTTGTGCATAATTTGTGTCTGATGTAACGAAAATTGACTAATGCGCTTGCGCTCCAGTAATATTACTGGAAATAATCATTGTTGTTAAACCTAAACCTAATGTTATTTTCTACAACCACAAAAATTAACATTATTTCCTAACCAATACTTTACAAGAAAGACACATTGTGTTGTTAATAAGTTTCAACGTGCTAACAAAAGAATGAAATTGACGATGAAAATCATTTTTTAAATTCAGTTGCTTTCTGGAGTGGTTCTGATGAGTTTTTATTATTGCTAAGTGAAATTGGCATACTGGCAAAAATAATAATGCATTTCCGAATTGGTATATTGAAAAGGCAACTTCAAACAGGTCTCGTACCAAAACTAGTTACCTGACAAATACTTTTTTATAGAAAATTTTATATTCTACAAAATAGTTCAGTTTAATTTTTTACTGTTTTACTTAGTTTTTGCAGCATTTCCAATCAATGGAAAATGTGTTACCATCTAATTTATTAAGAAAATCGTTATATTTTTACTTTCAAAAAGTTAAATTTTCACTTTATATTATTGTGCACATTCAATCAAAAATTATCCACAAACACTGACCTAAAAATATTATAATAACTTACGGTATTAAATAGCCTCAGCTCGAGAGGAAACACAACCCTATGAGACACTTTGATGTGACGGTTGTACTGTTCCATATATTTAAATCGCTTGAGATGCAGTGCTAGTATAGTAGGCAACTTTTTGACCCTCATACGCTTTTGTGCCTCCTGGTAACTACTACAATTATCACATTTGAACTTATTATCGCTACATAAAGTTTCTGTGTTACTAAAACACCGTAAACAATGGGTTATGCTAGTATTTTGTTCGATGTCTACTTGTAAATCAAAAAAGTCTTCGTCTTTGCTACTAATAGTTTCACAGTTTAAACACCGAGTTTCGCTAGTTAAAATGCCCTAAAAAAGTAATCACAATTTGATTTATTTCAAATTATTATTAAATAACGAGCAAAACGAACCTGAAATATTTCGTGAACCCACGTAGGTTCGATGGGCGTGTGCACCACTCCATTTTCACCCAAGTTTTTATTTTTAATGTTGTTTGTGGTTGAATTTTGTTGTCTTTCTGCTGCTCAAAAATATAAAACAAAACAGTTTTAAATAATAATAAACAAATGTACGCAATTAACTCACCTAATATTATTTCGCTAATGTGATTGATTAAAAAATTTAAAAATTCGTGAGCATCTTGCTGCATGTAGTTATCGAATTCCTCTAAAAAATTAAATTAAAATCCCAATTACTTTATGCATATTAGGAGCAATCAAACCTTTTTCTTTTCGTAGCCTTGCTATAAATTTTTTTGGTGCAATAGATCCTACTTTCTTTTTTTGAGTGGCAATACTGTAAAATAAGTCGGCTAGACATGTGAGCAACGTTTCTTTAGTTCTCTTATTTTTCGCCTTATATTCAAGTATTTTGTCTCGAAATGGCTTGCAAAAATATAATGCCTGCAGCACGGAATTGCTGTAGCAGGTGTTCCCAAACTACAACAGAAAGTAACGTGTAATAGGAAAAAAGTCGTGGGGCAAATACGAAAACCTTACGTTTACTAATCCAAAATAATGCTCGTTGGAAGGAAATTGTTCTGAACCTATATCTCGTTCTAGTTGGGATATATTCGCACCCTAGAAGAAAAATTTCATCCAATTAATGAGGAAGTTGTCGAACAGCAAGGGGAAAAATTTGGTAAACAAATTATGCGTAAAATTATGAGTGCACTTGAGGGTAAAACTAAATGTAAGAAATCGCTACCGTACCATATTTTAATAATTAATCCATTAGGTTTTTCTGAAAATTATCGGAAACGAACATTTTTAACTCGACAATTGAGTCTATTACAGCATTTTGACAGATGTAAAACAACTCACGGTTACGACAACTGTCAAGACGGCGAGTTGCCAACATTTAAAAGCAAAAAAATTGGTAACCATGAAAATAGTGTTGTTTTTTGCGGTAATGATCGATGCAACGCAATACCACCTGTGCAACGACCCTTTTTACTTTTTTTTAATTCCCAAATAATCCTGTGATTTATGTAAACTTTTTTACACGGTTTAGATTATAAGCGCAAATGTATTATCCCATACTCTTTTTTAATACAGGCGGACTCCGTTAAAAAAACACGCCAAGATGCTGGAAACTAGAAAACTAAGATAGAAAAGGAAAAATAAGTACCGAAAGCAAAGCGTACCTATTTTCGGATAAATGCTTCCTCCAGCCTTAAGATCTTGTTAAAGATGATTGTTTAAAACGCAAAAAGAATTAACCATTGTTATAAGCTTTGCCACCATGAAAGTAAGCACAGAATGAAGACAACGAACCACGGACAAAGGTTTAAAAAATCAAAAGTTTTGGATTTGGACGTATTTTTATGTATCCCAAGCCTACGACGATTGATGGATATTATCAAAATTAAAACATACATAGTTGCTTTGGGTTGGAAGTTATCCAAGGAATTTTAGAATTAAAATTTAATATCACTCGTGATTGGTTTTGAAAAGGCATCACAAACTTTGTATAAACTTACAATAGCGTAAGTATTTGTATAATTCCTATCTTGAAATAATTATCGTAAAATATATATTGTACAACTTCAATCTGTTACCTATTATAGGTACATTATTGTATTTATAAAATGGAATAAATTCTATTTGCGAGACTGTGTTGCAGTCTATCCTACAACATACAGGAAACCACGGTTTTATTTTTGGTTGCAGTTCCATTTCGGATACACCAATGCTGTGATCGACGATGTGAAACGACCCGATTAATTAAATTTATAGTCAGAGAAGTTAGAAAAAAAAAAAAATTTAATTGACTAAAAATACAAATTTTGTTATAACTTCTAAATGTCTGTTTTTCAACAGTTTACTTTTTGTAAAGTAACACCATCCAGATCTTCATTAGCAACGGAGAACACAAATTCTTTCATTCCGTTACAGGCAGCAGCATATTCCCCCATACTATTTACTGCCACAATAGCTCCAAAGAAAGTTGGATACTTATTGGCTATCCTACCGATTGCAATTTCTGCCGCTTGTTGTGGTGTCTTTCCTCGACGCATTTCTTCCACCGCTAAAAAACTGAAAGCAAATTACAATGTTATTAATAAGATTTTTATTTTTATTATTACCTTGGTAGTAATCTCATCATAACATCTCCATCACCCGTCGCCACTGCCGCTCCGGCACGATCGTCGGCATATGCACCCGCCCCTGGTATGGGAGAATCTCCAACTCGACTAAAACAAAAAATTATTGCTGGTTTACGTTCTTCTCTTACTTTCATTTTAACTCATTGGCCTACCCTGGAATTTTATGATTTGCTCCATTAGAAGACGTTCCAGCCACTATATTGTTTTGACCATCGATTACGATCATCCCAATGGTATCGTGATTCTTATTATTGTAATCTACTCTATTTAATTGATACGACACGCTATTTTCAGAAATCGGATGATAGGGTCCGCAAAAAGCTTCAGGATTTGGTTCGACGTTCTATAAATTATCGTTCCAAAGTCAGATGCCGATACTTTAATTAAAGCACTTACGATCCAAAAATTTGGCTGACATTTTTTCTTGATCCAATTTTTCCAGATGGATTGTGATTTCTCAGTCGATAAACTTTCTTCTTCAAAGCCCATGTCGATTGCAAATTTTGTTGCTAAATCACCCACCAATATTGAATGCTTGGTGTTGTGCAACACATGTCGAGCTACAGAAATAGCATTCTTTACGCGCCTTAATCCTGCAACGGCTCCCATATTCAAAGTCGATCTATTATCGTAAAACCACAAGTTTTTAAAAAAGAAAAATAAAAAATATAAAAATAGTACTACACAAAACATGTTTTACTCTCCTCCAAATTACCTCATAGGATCTTTCTGTAAATTTAAATAATATTTTGACTACAAACTTAGTGAATTATGAAAAAGGGCGGGAAATTTAAAACAATAGTTACAATATTACAAAAGTACTAGCGAATAAATTTTGAGTGATTTAGCAGTCCTAAAAGTGACGATAAATATATCAGATCAGAGCCTCTGTAGGGTAGTTGCTTTAGAGGTTCACCCCTCACACGAATACAAAAGTTTGAAATCTAAAAAACTGTCATACCCATCAAATATCATAGCATCTAACGTAGTTTCGCCCTTTTCGTCGGGGCTTCCTCCATAACCAACGGTTCCATCACATTGCAACTCTTCGCATTTCGAACCTCCTGCCACTAATGCATCTAAACTATTCCCGCCGCGTAATATTTCATTCCAAGCTGAAAAAAATAGTACATTTTCAAAATAAAGCAATTAGTTAAAAACTTGAAAACTTTACCACTTTGAGTAGCTTCAACAAAGGCCCACGTGTTAACAACCAACGGAATAGAATCGGCACACGATTTTGACATAAATAACGAAACAATAAATAATATACGGTAAAAAGTCATTTTTGACTCAAAATATAATTTTGAAATCCCGCCTTATAATCTGCCGGCGCCGGCGTGCTAGCCACAAACGTGTTAACCTCGAAAATGTTTTATTTATTTTACAAATTTTGAAGTACTTAGTGCAAATGAACTTACTAATAAATTAATTAATGTCCGAAACGTATTACCAAATTTTGGGGTGTTCTGAGAACGCGTCTTTGGAAGAAATCAAACAGCGATACCGCAGACTGGTGAAGGAATATCATCCAGATAAGGGAAAAGTTGCGTCGATTCCAACGACCAATTTGTTAAAATCGACGAGGCTTGGAAGGCTTTACGTGAAGTAAATTCTAGGAGACGTTACGATTCGTTTTTAACGCAAAAACGTTCCGATCAGAATGATGCAATAATTTATGCTGAATTGTCGTTAAATGAGTTAAATTTTATTGACGGCGTGTTTCGGTATCCCTGCAGGTGTGGTGGATTTTTTGATATCGATCAAAGTGTTTTGAACGCAAGTTGTTTAATCGAATGCGACGAATGTTCGTATGTAATTTGTATTAAAGTGTGATTAAGTTTTAAATTTGGCGCTTTAATTCTCCTTTGCGTTTCCTCCCTCTTATTTGACGTCTGTCATCGCGACTGTCAAATTGTTGACCGAATTGTTGGTTTTGTGCTACGATGGCGAATTTTGATGATAAATTCGAAGTTGATCCTGCGGCTGATTTTTTAGCTCGCGAACAGGACGAATTAGCTGGTTTGGAAGATGAAATTAAACCCGCAGCAATTAATATTCAGGCTGCCATTAATGGAGGTATTAATTTTTTTTGTGGGGGCGTATTTCGAATACCTGTGTTTTTCAATATTCACCACTCTAATGGCAGTTTTAACTATAGCCTTTTGTTAAATTAATAAGTGTGCGGCACGATAACTAAGTTGAGCTTATTTTATTCTTTTTTTTTGCTTGCCTGTAGATAACTCCGTTGAGAATGCATTCAAAGAAAGTTCAGAAAGTTTCGAAATGATTAATGGAATCGATCAGGAAATTAACGGCATGAAAGATGATCGTAATCTCGGTAAGTTTCTATTTTTCTTATCTTGATAATTAATAGATCAAATTCGGTTCTACGTAAAAGGAAAACTATTTTAGCTACACCGTCACCACCTCGCTTCGATACCATACGTGAGGAGCCAGAAAAGATTAAGATATGGCGCGAAGAACAGAAACAGCGATTAGAAGAGAAAGGTAAAAATGACCATCCGATTATCAATTTTTTTGTCTTACAAAATTTATTTTAGATAAAGAAGAAGAAGTTAAGAAGGAAGAACTGAGACAAATTGCAAAGAAAGAATTGGAAGATTGGTACAAACATCACGAAGAACAAATTGCTAAAACAAAGGCAGCCAACAGGTACTATTTTTTATTTCAAAATTTTTAAAATATACAATTACAATGTTCTTTTAAAAATTGCTTACAAAGGGAATCTGCCAAGTAAGTTGAAAAATATTTTTATATCTCCTTATAGGCCAGTTTAAACAGGTCATCTCTGGTTGTAAACGCTATGAATTCTTTTGGTTTGTTTGCAATTCATGTTTGTATCACCGGAAAGACTAAATGTAGAGATGTTTGTAGATTCCCCAAATTACTCACAACTTTGTTAATTTCTTATCATTAATGCATTAAATTTGTGTAGCCTTTCAAAGTTAATGTAATTTTTCTATGTATGAAACAGAAATGCCGAGAAACAGTTTGTAGCCGAGGATGACGAGCTTGTGCCTGGAACAGAATGGGAAAGAATTGCAAAACTGTGCGATTTTAATCCAAAAGCTAGCAAAGGCAACAAAGACGTATCTCGAATGCGTTCCATCATTTTACAACTAAAGCAATCTCCCACCATAGTCAACAAAGCCTAAACTGCAATTTTGTCCAACTAGTAAATTAATAATCTAAACAAGTTAAGCATAAAAGTGTTCTGTTGTTTATTTAAAAAAGAAAAACATTTAAGTTTTATAATTTTTATGATTAAATATTATATACAAGTACCCCACTGTTATTATTATATAATCCAATAATAATAAAACAATATTTAAAAAACAATGATATAAGATCTTTATTTATTTTAAAATACAATGCAATTCAATAGTTTATAACATTGAAATAGGTTACCGTTTGTAAGTCCACATTGATTGTTTTAAATTTTTATCTTGTAGCAAAAATCAACTCTCTTCAATAGTTTATAACATTGAAAACAGTTACAATTGTACAGTCCACGTTAGTTGTTTTAAATTTTTTAAATTTTTGTCCTGAAGCAAATAACAAGTGTCTTCATCTGAAAGTGACACTAATATGATTATTTTGTATAACTAGAAGGATTTTGACTTACCACAATCGTTAAATTGCATATTGTAAAATACTAGTATTTCAATTTTTGGGCATTTATTCGCTATTACTTTTAATACTGTACTAGTAATGTGTTTACAATTGGCTAATCTTAATTCTTTTATTTTTGATCCGCTAGGTCCATTCGCCAACACCTCAATTCCTTCATTTGTGGCCTACAAATATTTAAAAAATATAAAATTTAGAGGCGAGTTAAAGGGCTCCTTATTAAAAATATACCAATAAAATGAGTTATCGATTGATTTACTTTTTTCACTAAATTTAATGGATTTCATACTGCACTGTTGTTAAGTAGGTGTACATGGATTTTTTTCCGAAGACAGACTCAAAATGTACAGATAAATTAAAGGTTAGGTTATGTTTGAAGTGTTCTGAGTTTTGTTGGCGGTTGGCCGATCCATATTTTCTGTCGTCAATATAGACCTCATAAGATGATGGCATTATTTTTAGGCATATCTCGTGCATACGATATTTTTTGCAGAATCTTGTATAAATGCACGTGCACATACAAAGCAAAGTCCAGAAACGTTGAGGGTAATTTAAATGTCAACCCTGTTTCGCTCCCTCTTTGATTTCGTATGTGCACGTTTTTTAATAAATAAAGAAAACCTTACTTGAGTTGAAGACAGCGTGAGCCAAATCAAATTTTCTAACGTCGCTAAGTGAGTTATTCCGACGTCTGTTACATTTTCGCATTTGTTTAAATCCAAAGCAGTCAATTTTCGACTAATTTTTACCAAATTTGCAATCACGTCGTCGTTAACCATTTCACAGTCGGAAAATTGTAAGGAACATAAATTGTCAAAAGACGTTACAAAATGGATTAAACCTAAAATAAATTTTGAATTTAGTGTTTGCTTACAGGAAAACTTGATAATTATACTAGGCGAGGGGTTGACCACCTGGTATATTTGGTGTACATAATTTTGTAAATGATTTGCAAATGTTTGTAAATTTTACAAATGTGTGTAAATTTTTGCAAATGCCTGTAAATTTTTGTAAATGCTTGCAAATGGCTGTAAATGTCTGAAATTGTTTGCAAATATCTGTGTAAATTTTTGCAAATGCTTGTAAATCTTTGCAAATGACTGCAAATCTTTGCAAATGACTGTAAATCTTTGCAAATGTTTGAAATTGTTTTACAAATATCTGTGTAAATTTTGCAAATGTTTGCAAATTTTGTAAATGTATGTAAATTTTTGCAAATGTGTGTAATTTTTTGTAAATGCCTGTAAATTTTTGTCTCTTCTTCTTCATCGTTTGCTTCTTGTCAGAAGCGTCGTGACCCAGCTTGGCCGAAGCCAAGATGAATTTTCATGGGAGTATAATTTATGGAGTGGTTTCCCGTTGCCTTCCCCATGGTCCACAGATTGATATTGGACCTTTGATCACAGCAGTGTATCCGACTCGACTAGGACTCGAACCGCGGTCTACCGCTTTCCAGTCGGCCGGTGTATGCTTTACGCTACACTGCTGCTTCAAAATTTTTGTAAATGACTGTAAATCTTTGCAAATGTCTGAAATCGTTTGCAAATATCTGTGTAAATTTTTGCAAATGTTTACAAATTTTTGGAATTGTATGCAAATTATTGTAAATGCAAATTTGGTGTACACATTTTTGGTCAACGATCAACCTCCCGATACTAGGTATAACACGGTAAGTAAGGTTTCTGTAAAATCTTGCTTAATGATCTGTGGTAATGATAATTAAGAACCAGTACAGAAAGAGGTAATTCTGTGTAGAGGTGTAACGTTTTAAACAGTAACAAAAATACACCATTGGATGGTATTGTCCTGAAAGAAAGCTATCTTCTTTTGAGTAAATTGACAAAGCAGTTAAAATGAATAGTTTTCCCCATACCAAAACATCAAAGTTGAACGCAATATTATAATCGTGTTATTGCAGTTTATTTATCGTCCGTGCTGTATGGGGTGTTACGTCGCAAAAAATGAGTTTACGTTAAACTTGAAAACTTAATTCTTTTAGCTTAAAACCTTTAGTTTATCATCAGAAAAAAGACCTTAAGTAAAATTATCAACCAAAGTCTTGAATAAAATCACAAAGGATTGATAGCCTATAATTAAACTAAACTCGGGTTCGAATCCAGATTAAGGAACATTTTTTGAGCACATTATCTCGCTAAATGTAATATGCTCGAACCGTGTATATTAATTAATATTGTTAATCACGTAATAAACGACGTTAAGTAAAATTAGGCACATACTATAAGTAAACTGACCTTTGTGGGTGATACAATGTTCCTTGTATTTAGTGAAATGAATTTCTAATAAATTTTGGCATGCGCTTAAAATGTTTAAAATGTCATCGTCAATATCGGCCAACGACAGATCGACCGTTTTTGTATCTGCATGGACTAAAGTCGATAAGGCGCGTTTAAAATTAACGTTTGTCCAATAATAAGAAGAAGACGTAAATTTGCGCAACATGCGATTTTTTATACGTGGAGGTAAAAATTGAATTCCACAGTCGATATATTTTGACAAATTTTTTACGACGTGATCGATACACCTGAAAATTTCCGTTACAATAATTAATTAATTCCATAGTTTCACTTTTTTTAACTTACAGAGAAACTAGAGAATGTACTGGAATGCACACACTGGCCATTATTATTATATCACAATAAAATTAGACCCCTAAACCCTAAAACGACTAATAAGGCCAAAATTTGATAAACCTGACTGAAATCACTGTGTTTATTGGTTACCATGTAATTTAAAGAAAATACTACTTGCATTACGTTGTCATAACAATAAAAATTAATGTCGATATTTTACGCATTGGCTATTTTAGGTAACGAACTTGGAATTACAGAGCTAATGAGAAAAAAAAACTATTAACTCGACATTGGCTATTTGAGGGTCACCTAACCTACTACTAGTCATTATAATCAAAGAAAATGGTCACAATCTAGAAACGAGTATTTTTTCTAGCGTAATGTAAGGCGTATTTTTTATATAAATTTTTTATAATATCATTACCTATTTTACGTAAATGATTCATTAGATATCAGATGGCGCTAGTAGTAACAATAAGGTCTGCGTATTTTGAACGAAACATTCTTCTTATATTTTTCTATTCTCCCACCTATTCATCTAGTCATCGATATTTATTTATTATAATATAAATTTTAGCGCATAATCACAATGCAGTGTATGAATATTATAACAAAATTGCTTCTATTGTTCGCCGTCGTCACAAAAGACACAATTGTTTACTGAATCCAGCTAAATCATATTTTGATCACTTGCGGCACCAGCCAGCCCCTAATCATTTCAGGTTTCAGAACAAAGGCGACTGTCCGCAATAAAAAAATTTGTTTATTATAAAAAAGAAAACATTTTATTTATGTACAAAAATAGTTTATTTTATGATACGCATAGTTTAAAAATCACCACAAGTGACTTTTTCCAAGTAAATAAGGTTTGGCGACATGTACCGCTACTGGGTCGAGAACACCAACTGGAACAGGTTTGTGGACTGGTACGGCGTACGGTGCTGGAACATGTACTGGGTATGGACTGGCTACTGGATAAGGAACTGCGTGTGGTACTGCAACTGGCACTGGATGATCGACTGGTACCGGGATATGTTTTTCAACTGCAACTGGATAAGGTTGTGGCACATGAACTGGATATGGGCTATCTACTGGCACGGCAACTTTGTATGGAATTGGAACAGGAACGCGGTTTTCAATGTGAACTGGATAAGGTGCAGGTACTGGAACTCCAACTCTTCTTGTAATTGTTGTGTGCACGTTAGCATGAGATCCTAAATCGATGGCGGAATGTGCTAATCCAGCGCCACTTAAACCTAATCCATCTAAAGCTAAACCGGAGTGAAGACCATGAATGTCGAGAGCACTACCGTAGGTGCCCAATCCCAAGAGTCCTCGTTTTTCTTGCTTCTTCTCTGCAACGACTGCAGAGATCAGCAAACAAACGCAAATCTAAAAATAAATAAATGAGAGCGTTAAAATATCGTTTTGGTAAAATAGTAGTAGCTTTGACCCAATGTTAAATTGTGTCAAATATATTATACGTGTGCTTCAGAATTATTACGACTTAAAAATTAAAAGGTTATTTAGAATTCCTCCTATTTAATTGAAATCCAATTTACTATTGCTTGATTTTCACTTCCACCCATGCTTAATACTTTGCCAAGAAGTCAGTAATAACATGGTTTTATGTTATCAATTATTAAACATTTCTATTGGTTAGTTAGTTATTACCTAGGTTGGAATATTCAAATATTCTAATAAAGTTTTAAATATTTAAATATTGTAAGAGTGAGATGATGAGAATTTAAACATGTGGCTTTATTTCTCGCAATCATAAACAGACAACAATTATAGTTAACAACTTGATTAATATTTTAAACATTTTCGTCGAAACTTATTACCTATTTCTGAATTATTGAAAGAGTACGTTATGCATTGTGCACTTTGTGTCTCGAACACAGTTTTACTTTTGATAAATTATAAAATTTTATTTAAATTAAATAAAAGTTTTTTAAAACAGGAGACTCTATTTTTAACACCTAATATGTATACTTACACCGAAACAAATAATGTAAATTTGAATTTATTGACTGCTAAAAATAGAAACATCAAGGATCAAAAAGTATAGGTATTTTTTTTTAATGAGAGTATTTATTTTCAAAATTACTTAAATGGGGAGTGGGGTTCATCATGTAGTAGATAAAATTGAAATAAAAATTTACAAAAATAATTCCGGCTTGCAATAATTTGCTTTGGAGTAAATACGCAGTGCTTGTTCGATTTGAGAAATTACAATAAAGAAGCAAATAACCCTAAGCGAACGTACTTTTTCTGATTTATGATATTTAAATACTATCATTTATAAGTTACGTTTAAATTTACATAAAAAAGTTGTAAATAATCTTAATTCGGTTACATAAATATTCAATTTGCAAATTCGGTTTATTACATAAAGTAATAAATATTTTATTTTACTGCAATTTTTACATCATATTTCGTATCGTAGATTGTAATTGGTTTTAAAAGTGGATTAATATGTATTATAAAAACCTTTTCTAGAAATCATTTTTTTAATGTTGCAGAGGAGTCGTTTAGGATGGTTTGTTTATCCGTAAAAAAGAATAAGTTGCAGTGGGTTCTCTCGATTAACTGTACTTTTTTGATTATTTTTCAAAATATAAAATAATTTTGATTCGGAGATGAAATCGACATGATTACAATAACGTCATATTGATTTTTATTACCTTCATAGAAACAATAGAATTCTATTAAAAAATTGGTTTTATTGTTAGTATAATAATATGGTAAAATTAAATTGTCAATAATACGTACCGCAATTTTCATTTCTAACGTTATTACTTTACACTTAGGGGCGATTGATCACTGGAATGTGTGCCTTTAGAAGATAACTTTATACATCAACCCCCCACTAGTTAATTATTGCATCAATAACCACATTATGGGTACCTAGAGCTCTGTTTCAGGGATACTTAACAAGCATCAAATAAAAG
This sequence comes from Lycocerus yunnanus, assembly GCA_036346125.1. Classification (NCBI taxonomy): domain Eukaryota; kingdom Metazoa; phylum Arthropoda; class Insecta; order Coleoptera; family Cantharidae; genus Lycocerus; species Lycocerus yunnanus. The sequence continues at coordinate 367,045 of JARFIX010000094.1, forward strand.
CACTTTCTCTTGGATTAAGTATTCATAAGTAATGTATCGAACGCTATTGGAAATTAATTAAAATTTATCGATAACAATTAAATTTTAAATTTTATTAGTTTTACTGCTGTTTGGAAAAATTATTGCACATGTTACATAATAGAAAGGTCAATAATAGTTAATATTACAGGAAGCAGCTCGAGATATTTCTTAAAATCTCGTTTCTCTTACTCAAGTAATCTGTTATGTGGTTATTATCTGCTAATTTTGAAAAAAGAAAATTATATAATTTTTAAAGACATTTGTTGCGATATCGAACAAATTTTGAAATTCTCGTTCGATAACATTATGAGAAGTCTTAATATTTGCTAACAAATTCCTTTTCTGGAAAGTTGAAATCACGAACAATTCGTTTGCAACAAATTTTCCAGAATTTATCTCGATTTGTAAATCTTTCGGCTACTTCATGGTAGTCGACACCTTAATTTGGTAATTTTTTCAATGAGGATATAATTTAGATGCTATTGAAAAATAACAGTTAATATTGATGTACCCACCGCATATTGAACTGAATGTTGTAAAGTAACATTTTAGAAACCCGCAAAACACAATATTTGCTTTTAAATAATAGTAGTTATTTTTCTCACTGCATTAGGAAAAATGATCCTTTTCGATCGCTATTATACAAATTTTCCAGTCCGAACTGTTTTTCTCGATTACAGAAGGTAACAATCCAAAACTGAAAATACGCTTGTATATAATTTTTGTTTTATTTAATTAAAGTCAGTAGCAATTGTAGTACATAGATAACAAATTGTTTTTAAATTTGGTACATAGTAGTAGGTAATTGAAGCATTTTTGCAAAATTATTAAAAAACAAAGTGGCTTTGCAAATATTTACTAATTGAAAAATATTTAAATTTTTATTAAAAATTGGCGAAATCAAAAATTAAAAAAAATGACGTTTTGTATAATAATTCTAGATAAAACAATTGTTATGGCAAAGAATTGACAAAGATGCTGAAATATTCTCTTGTTGAGAGAATATTTATTAAATTATTTTGTTTTTTATTCTAAAAGTAATGCGAAAAAGCTTGTATGACACATGTGGAAAAGTTTTTTTTACCACATGGGGTTCCTATTTGAACTCGGACAAGCTACGCTTATAAAAAACTGTCGTCAAGTACGGAAAAAATCCACTTTACGTCACTAGTGGCATAAACAGCTATTATATCACTAGGTCAAAAAATTGCACACAGACACTTTTTGGAAACGATCTCTTTGAGCTTATGGAACATCAAAACATCCATTAATATTTCAACTTTTTTTCTGCACGTAAACAGTACAAAAAATATATGTTTGTCGAGGTTTTATCAATATTGGCGTTTATTTAATTTGAAGCAATTAAATACCTACAATTCGAAATGGTTTATCAAAGATTAATAAGGAGTCGAGGTGTATAATTATATCATTATTTGACTGATTATTGTTAACGAACTTGGCCTATGAATCTTAAAATCATAATTCTTCAGGTTTCCTGTTACCCTTTCCAAATTAGAATAAATAACGAGCCTTAATATCCTTGCATTTATATAAATTTAATGTTTTTGTTTATGTAAATATGTATTAGTGTAGGTATTATACTTATGTATATTAAAAGTACCACTATACATTCCATTTGCAAGAGTTTTTTTGCAAACGATTTTAAATGTTATGTTTCACACTAAAAATTCAAGGATTAACATTAAAGCGCTCTCATTAATCCCGTTATTTTTAAAAGTTGAAATTACACTTAAGTGCAATATTCGAGTTTAAATTGTAGGTTAAATATTTTCTTTATAGATACTATACACTGTGTTGTCCAATCGATGGCAATGTCAAGTAAAAGTACATTACGCAAATTGTATATTCTTGACTTGAATTTTCTTTGTCTCTTCATTTTCTTAATAAACAAAATTTTAAAAAATATTGAAAACATTTCTGTGTAATAAAATTTTCCGGTTTATTTTTACTGTTGCTTTTATAACGATCTCATACGTAACTGTGGCTAAACATTCAAATCTTTTTTTTTTAAAGATAAGTTTCCTATAGTAAAATTGGGGATACGTTCCATGTTGTCCAAAAATCGTATAAGATAAAATAGAAAACTATATTTAGTTTAAAAATCTATGTTTTAGATATGCATACGACTAAAATTTTATTGGGCAAATAAACTTAAAATACACAATTCATAGGTAAAAATTAGTAGCAAAAACAAAAGAAATCTGTTAATCCAAAATGCAAAATTTTTTAAATGTGATTAAATCGTAAATATTTTGAAACATCGATATTTCAATTTATACTAGATCCAAAATAAACATATATAATTAGAAGACCATGATTTTGAAATAAATTTTACAAAAAAGAAACTGTGTAAAATTCGCGTAAAAAGATTAGTTGATATTTTTTTAACATTCAAATTATAAAAGTATAACTGTGAAAATAATTAAATTAATTCTTAAACCATATTTATAATATTACAAGTTAATAAATCAATAGGAAATAACATTTATTTGTACCTAATGTATATTTTGTTCCTTTAACTTCGCCCTACAAATGTTTTTTATAACCGAGAGGTTAATCATTCGAGAATTCTTATGTACAATCACTCAGAATTCTCTAGAAATTTTGAATGTTTATTTTGAGCATTTTTGTGCACACTTAATTTTGGGCGATAACACCCCTCTATTTTCGTGTTTCTTTCTCTATCGGCTCAGAGATCGAAACACACATGTACATTTATTTATTGCAGATGTGATTAGAAAAAATAGACAAGAAAGGAAACTCTCAAGTTATCGATATTTAGCCCGTCTTTATCCTTATACATAATGTATACAGGTCATATAAATATTATTGTAGAGTTAGGAATTGATAAATAATCAACTTGTTTAAAATGTCGGAACAATCCTGTATTTGTTTAGAAGACATTTTCACATTAATTAAAAGGTATTGTCAAAAAATCAGCACATAAACCATTGATTATATAAAATTAAAAGGTATTTTGTATTATCGTAAAATCTATAAAAATGACATGGCATTTATGTCGTGAGAAACAACTGCGTTACTTTATACATATGGTAAGTAGTAAAATTCACATCACGTTTCTGTACAGTAGCGATCTAAAGTAAGTTGGCAAACAGTTTTTACAAAAAATTATTAGAAAAGAAATCATTTAGTGGACTATCATATATTTTCTAAAAGTATGTAGATTAATACGTAGTTTAACGTATAAAACTTGCAGTTGGTATAAAACAAAGAAGTATATAAGCGAATTGAATTTTATGGAGGGTTCAAAAGAAAATTGGCATAACATCCAAACAATATCAAAACAATAATAAGCGTTCATAAAAGTTAATTTGATTGAAATATATCTTTCTTGATAATACATCGACATGCCCAGAAGGAAAGAGTATTCAGAAGATTTAAAAACACGGTTCTTAAATGGTTAAAAATGGAAATTCATTGAGAGCAGCAGAACGCGAATTTGACATTCCAAATCAAACAATAAGTCTCTGGTGTCACAAATATAATAAATATGGATCAGTAGAGACACGCCCAAGAACAGGGCGACCACGAAAACAACCAAAAGAGAAGATAAAATGATCGTTCGTGAAGCAATAAAAATCCTCGTGTAACGGCTACACAAATTGTTCAAAGTTTTAACGAAAATCGCGAAGAAAATATACATGTTTCGACAGTGAAACGTCGACTATATGCAGCTAAACTATTTGGCAGACGTCCTTGTAAGAAACCACTTATATCAAAAAGAATCGGATAGCCCGTCTGAAGTTTGCTAAAATCACTTACACTGGGAAAAAAGATTGGTCCAAAATTCTTTGGAGTGACGAAAGTAAGTATAATTTGTTTTCCTCGGATGGTATTAAGTATATTCGACGTCCAGAAGGTAAAAGATATGATATTAGATATCAAGTTCCTACTATAAAACATGGTGGAGGGAACGTCATGGTGTGGGTTGCTTTTCTCGTGATGGCATTGGATCTCTACACAGAATTGATGGCATTATGGATCGGTTTATGTATGCCGACATACTGAGGGATCATATGCTACCACATGGCAAGAGAAAATGCCGCGCGGCTGGATATTTCAGCAGGATAATGACCCAAAACATGCTTCACAGCATGTTAAGCAGTACATGGACAAAGCTAAAATTCGGCTTTTAGAGTGGCCCAGTCAATCTCCAGATTTGAATCCCATAGAGCATTTGTGGGAAGAGCTCGAACGTCGAATAAGAAGTGAAAATTATAGTAATACCACTAAATTATGGGAAGCATTGCAGAGAGAATGGTCAAAAAAACCATTAGAACGTTTAGAGAAGCTGGTTGACTCGATGCAATCACGATGTAAAGCTGTTATCGCTGCAAAAGGGTTTGCAACAAAGTACTAAATGTTTTTAATCCATAGTTGTTACTATATGTATTTCTTTATTTTTTTGTTTTAAGAGCGTTTTGTCATAACTTGATAAATAGAAATATTTCGAAATTTTCGTTTTTGAATTTTTCACGTTAATAAATTTTCTAGAAAATTATATTTATATTTTTAATTTAAAGCCTTTTAAGGAATAAATATTTGAAAAATTAAAGCAAAATATTGAACTTTGAAAAAAACTGTTTGCCAACTTACTTTAGATCGCTACTGTATGTCTTTCTAACAATTTTTTGAAACAAAGCAGAACAAAATTTGTTCGAATTTCTTGCAAAATTGCAAACATTATATGCGTAAGGTGTGTAATACATAATTACTTAATAATTATATTGTAAATGCGTTTAGATTTTTAAATTGATGACGCACAAAACAGGATAGTAATTTATATGAAGAAATCACGAGTGAAAGGTTCAATCAAAGTTATTAATTAAAATAAAAAATTATCAAAAATTGGGCGTCTTTAAATTTGCATCAATTTTGAGTACCACTATAATATTGTATAACAGAGCATTAAAATTACCTTTAATTAATTCAATCGTTAGGATTTCTTATAGGTATATTTTTTATTAAAAATATAAACCGCTGAAGCGTAAAACAATTGTGAAATTCACGTTAAGATTGTTTGTATGTATATAATGAATGTATTATAATATTCGTGTAATTGACTGTTAAATATTTACGATGCATGTTGATACCAACCTATTGGATACGAACGATAGTTTTTACTTACTAGTAGGTATATTATATAAGTAGCTAAGTAGTAAGTACCTTATCTTCTTTTTTTTGCTCAGATTTAAGTTTATTAACGTTCAACTTAATAATTTAGCATCAATTACAATACAAAAATGTATAAGGTAACAAAGTGAAATTCTAATGACTGCAGTTCTTCTGTCCTTTGTACAGCTACTCTTTTGGTTTGAAAGATTACCTTTCGCATTACAAAAGCCATATAAATTCTCATTTAACTACTAAATTTTAATTATTTTACTACTCCTCCTTAAGCACATGTTACAGTAAAATATATAAAATTGAACTAATTATTCAAGATGGATAAAAGATTTGCTTTATTTTAAATATATTTCAATGGTGTCGAGTGTAGAATCTGACTTTATACACATTTCATTTAAAATTTAAAACTTTTTTGTAAATTATGGACATATACTTGAAAAGCAGTTCTAGTTTCAACCTAGCGAGGTTAGACCGTATGATATTTCTACTATTCAAAAACCTCTGTTACCAACAAATTTATTAAACAAAAAGTGATATTTTGCTTTAGTCATAATCTCGAAGTCAATTTACGCTTTATTGTACAATTATAATGTGGTTGTTATTTAAAACGTGAAGGTAAAATGTATGGGTTTTATTAAAACTAGGATACTTTGTGGCCAGCACAAAATAACTTTAATATATAAAAAATACAAAAACCTGTTAATTCTTTTGATTTTAATTTTCCCTAGATAAACCCACAATCACGGAATAATTTAATATTACAGTATTCTACACTTGAGTAAATGTAGCTGTAAATGTAAATTCAAGCTGAGTTTCAACAGGTGTCAATTATAAAATACTCCTATCATAAGTCATAATCCGCAGTTCAGCAGCTAAAACCATAAAAACAAACAGAAAGTTTTCAATTCATGTTAAGTCCCGATGATGGTCTAATAAACCGAAACCTGTCGACACTCAACTTGGTTTTTGTTTTCCAGACATACTTTGTTAATCTGCTCTTGTATTGGGAGTAACATTTATTTATTTTATAGCGTAAAAACGAAATTAAAACTCATCACAGATTCGAGATTCGCATGCGGGTACTTGGTTTCGCTGCATAAAATAGTACAAAATATACGTTCATTTTTTTTTATTTTATAAAGCAGAATAATCTTGTAATAGTTGGGCTTATTTTAATCAAAATTAACCAATTAACCTGCATTACTTTATGAGCGTTCTTATGCACCTAAAAACGTAAACATTTATAAAGTAATCGGCGCTACGCTGGCGGTCACTTATAAAGAAAGCGATTGAATCAATTGTGAATTTCAATTGTGTGTTAGATATAACTTTCATTAAAAATGTTATACTTGTTGTGTAATCTAACCATTACTCCATTAGAACTAGAATAATTATAAAATAGGTATAGAGATATCATGTTCACCCACATTTCCTATTAATTTATGCGTTAATACATCAGAGAGAAATGATAAACTATTAAAATGAAAGAAATTTTTAGAAAAAATTGGCAACACAAAGGGCATTGAACTACACATTGTTATTTTGTTTTTCTGTAATTGTCATGGTAATATGCATCAGTTAATACACTGCCATGTGTGTAATTTAGCAAAAGTGGGGCGAGAGATATTAGTTTTAATTATAGCAAAAATTAATAAGTAAATAATTATTATCGACCTTGCAGTATTTAGTGTGATTAATTTTTTGTGCAAAACTAGATTAAATTTTGCATTTATTAATCGTTTGCAATTTATTGCATAAATAACACCGCGTGGAATCTTAGGTATGTGCTGATTTATTGACAAATCAAAGTCACAAAATACACCATCGACTAGTATGTTTACCTTTGGAATACAATTTAAAAAAATAAGAAGGTCTTCTAATCTTGAGAAGGTCTGATTATTTAAAAAAGTCGGATTGTTGAATTTTTCGGAAAAATTCATTCTGGGCTCTGGGACTGGGCTCATTTACTATTAATACGAATGTATAAACCACGATGTGTGTTTCATTTTTGTTGGAGCTTGTCAGATGGTTATAAAACAACGTTGGTTCAATGATTTACTTTAAAAATTAATTTAATTTAAAACTATCTCATTATAACATAATATTGTGTGTAATATGTATCTATTAATTTTTCTTGTTTAAAATATGTCAGATTTCTTTTTTGCATCGAAATTATCATAGGTATCGATGATAATGTGCACCTAAATATTTTTAAATAATTAAATTAGTATACATATATCTGATGGTTTCGTTTTTGGTTTATATGGCAAATAATACGTAACTAATATAATAAATTATTTCGTCAACGCACTTTTTAATGTTTGCATCACCAATAGAAAAACTAAAATAAAATTTGAATATTTATCAACTAAAGCACGGATTGCGTTTTTGGATAGACGAATGTTATTCAACAATTAACAACGTTATCATTATGTAATTTGGTTACAATTAGATATCGATGATTATTAATGAAGGTGTACTTTTTAAACGAGTAGCAGCTGTCGCTTATTATAAAGATTAATTAGATTAGCAGATCAATACTCTAATTTCTTAATTTGTGTATTTAAAAATATGTAGTACATAAAATTGGGGGGAACTGACATCGCAGCAAATTTTACTTCTAGTTTGGACAAGAGCACAAAGCTAAAGGAAAAATAAGACAGAACCGCAGTAATAGTTATTACTTATTCAGTTAGCAGTTACGATAATAGCTTAATAAACTTGGCTTCCATTTTATAATTTAAAAAACTTTAAAAAATCGATACAAAAAACCTTAAGATTAATAATCGTGTCTTATTTTTAGAATAACTAGAGAAAATTTATTAAAAGTTGTCATTAACATTTCCAGCACAAAGTTGTTTATTAATTAATTGAAATATATAAAATCAATTGCTATTAATATTAATGTCTCCAGTTACAGAAAGCTTAATAAGTATCCTTGATTGTTTGGTAAACACCACACTGCTTATTGAGTTCATTAAATAGAGGTAACTTTTTAAGTAATTTTTGTGCCACAAAATGATAGTACATGAAAATATCTGAAGAATGCGATTATTGCATGATTGAAAACTGGATCAAGTACTTGAGCACTATTTTTTCTTAATCGATAATCATTAATAAATAAATAAATTAACATCTACTCCTTATTAAAATTTTATTTAATTTTTTTATCGATATAATATTATTTATACATGGTTCTGCCTATTTAGTTTTCACAAGTGACGCTATTAATTAATTAATAACTGTTAATTCGTTCGCAGCAAATTTTTAAGAAAACTCGAAAAAGTTAAGTTGGTTTTATTTCATTATCTTTTAACGAATCATTTTCAATGCACACCTACGTACCTACTTTTTACATTTGATCATAAATGAGATTAATTTCAGAACGAGGGATTTTTAAACTGGTATAATAATAACAGCTACACTCCTATTGCTAAATTTATTGTAATGAATAAGGAACTGTTTAGGCGAACGAGAAGAAAAATTCCAGTTTATCTAGATACATTTGCAAGTTTTCACTACAGTTACAATCGCCGCGATATCACAATACCGCCGCTAAGTAACTTAACCTTCCGGTCAGTCATGTGTAGCAGTGAAAGTCATAATGTAATATCCGAAGTTACATCTTAAATCTCGGGCAAATGTCGTTTAATCACGTGATTAAAAGAAGGTGTAACCAACGTTAAAACCAATATAAAAGAGTAACTGAACTCGTTTATTACATTCAAAACACACATTCGCAAATATGAGAGCATATCAGGTAAAGGATTATCAAAAAATGTTAATGGTATAGGTGTTCTAAATCGTTAATTTTTTTTTTATAGATTTGCACAATAGTGCTAGCAGTAATAGGTAGCATTTCGGCAGGAGAAACTGCAAAAAAACAAGAAAAACGTGGACTTGGTCATGGATTAGGTTATGGACTTGGCCATGGATTAGGTTATGGACTTGGTCACGGACTTGACCATGGAGGAATTTTAGCTGGTGATATCGGATATGGAAGTCTAGGACACGGAGTTGCACTCTCTAATGGACTTGGTTTAGGTGGTCTTGGATATGGCTTAAACGGACTTGGTCTATCTGGGCTTAGTACAGGAACCCACACCGTTAGCACTATCGATCAAGCTGTACCAATTTCGTTCCTCAACCTGTTCCAGTTACCGTTAATCGTGCGGTACCAGTACCCGTGCCAGTACATGTGCCAGTTTCGGTACCAAGAGCCGTACCAGTTCCTGTACCGCACCCTGTTCCAGTTGCTGTACATAGACACGTGCCCGTATCTGTGCCCCGTCCAGTGCCAGTTCCAGTAGCACAACCAGTACCTGTTTCAGTACCTCATCCAGTTCCCGTATCTGTTCCACATCCCGTTCCAGTCGAAGTTCCACATGCAGTACCAGTCAGAATACCACAACCAGTCGTAGTATCGCAACCTTACGCAGTTTCCTCAGGTCTTGGAATTGCTTCCAGTGATCTAGGATTAGGCTATGGTTTAGGATATGGAAGTGGAGCTCTCTTAGGTTCCTCCCATGGATTAGATGGACATGGTTTAAGTCTAGGCCATGGATCCTTAAGTTTAGGGCATGGATCGTTAGGTTTAAATCATGCTGCCAAAGTTTGGTAAAATATTCAAATGTGTCATATAGGTTTAGTTTTGTAAATTTGTAATATGCGCACGCAAAGTATTTTAAGTAGTTGACTGTTTTTTATGCATGAAAAATTTATTTTTAAATAAATAATAATATACCATGTGTATGTTTAATTGAATGGGTAACTTTGTATCGATATACAGAAATTTTGGTGTATAATAAGCAAAATTTAGTGAAAAGGACCACCGTACAACTTATTATTGAAGTATAATAATCAGAATAATAATAATTGAAAAAATGTAAGTAATATGGAAAAAATGTTTTATAAAAATTCATCCTTACGTCATTCTTGTGTTGACGTATTTGTTTATAATATTAACAAAGGTATAAAAATGGTATTAATGAGAACGTACATCTTGGATTTTAAATTGAAATTTCCTAAGATTTGGTTGGGTGGTGCATAAATAAATTAATGTCCACTTTTGAAACCTTTACGTAATTGAATCCATCTGTTTTATTTTATTAATATTATTGGTGGGATTAGTAATAAATACCAAGAGTATATTATTTAAGTATTTATGAACAATATTTTTAATTAATTTTTAGGTTTCGTTGAAGTGAATTTTAAACTTTTTGGAAATTATTATTTTAATAACTTATTTAATATTAAACACAATTTTTTGTTAGAAAAGTCGATCAATAAAAAATGAGATGGTTACCTATTTAAATAAAACTTGAGTTAAATTCACAAAACTGAATCTTTATTATTTTGTTATTTCGATATTATAATGACCGAATTATAGAATTTTACAAATACAATTTTTTTAATAGATAAAGTTTAATAATTATTTTTATATTTAATAAGAAATTGTAATACTTGTATATCAAAATTCTATAGTTATCAATCCTTTTAAAAATATAAAATACGATTTTACTCAAAAACCGTTGTGTATAGGAGGATTAAAAAAACTTTTTTGATTCCTTCCTAAATTATGGAAAAATTTATTTGTACGTTTTAAATTATTATCTTTAAAATCCTTTTAAATTATTATACTAATAATACTAATGCATTAAGATTAAACTTTTATTAATTAATATTTGTTTATCAACTTTCCTACTTGTGTTTCACAAACATAATCTTAATTATCGCAGATAGTGTTTATCTGAAAAATTATCGATAATTTAATCCCAACAATTAAAATTATCATTTACCTGTTAATGCAATAATAATAATCAATGATTTCATATAGGTACCTACTTACTTCCATGATACGGTTGGATGGAAATTTAAAAAGCGAATAATTTTTCATCAATGAGTAAACTCGATTATAGCAGATTTTTTATCAATAATTTAAAGCTATGGGGGTTTTGGACTGCAGTTAGTCAATTTGTAAGTGAATTTTATAGTGAATTTCGACCCTTAATTTAGGTTTTTTCTAGGTTATATTTTTATTGAGTTTTCTACTACTATGCGCAGCTTATGGTTTCATGATTATGTCGGATGAATCACAATTGGCCGATGATTTTATATTTAAATGTAAGATATCCATATTATGTTAAATGTAATATTTTTAATAGAAATATTGTTACAATACGTTTATACCATCATCATCTTCACGTTTTAGCATTTTCTGGGTTTACATTGGTATATCTGGTGAAGTATAATATGTTAGTTTGTCATTCTTTTCAGGTGCTGTTTGCAATTATTTTTAGATTGCATAATTCGATCGTTTAATCTGAAGATGTTCAGTTCATTTTGAATATCATTATTCTCCTATAGCCTGCGGCTCTTTTCAAAATCACTATTTATGCACTTTGTGATAGCTTTTCATCTGACTTTGTTACAGTCCATGTTTCACTTCCATACGTTTATTATTTAAAATACTCACTGTTTCCATTAAACACATATGGCTTGCATCAATGTGTTTTCAATATCACATGGGTGAAATAACTGCTGAATATTATGCAACGTATCAAACACGTCTCTTGCCGTTATGCATCGTAAAACGTTAAAAACACGTTGACTCGAAATTGAATTAACGTTTTTATGTTCGTATTGGTTTGAATCATTTATTTTAGCAGCCTACTTACGTATAAGTATATCTACATATGTTATTATTAGATAGATATAACAAAGAGGCTATTAAAATCAAAACAGTCCAAACACCTAAATGGCATGATGAAGATTTCAAGTTCGGTTACATACATAAACTTTATAGATAAAATATAAAAAGTTAATAGGTACATATTATTGTAATTATTGTTAGGATATTTCATATTTTTAAATGCATTTTATTTGGTCTTCTTTTTATATTGTGTCATATATATACATGTATGTAGGTAGTACGAAAAATATTATTGTTTTCGTGCAAAAAAGAAAAGTTGCGATTTCACAATGCTTCTTGTTTCCTTAGGTCACTGCCATAAGATGTGCTTGGTCTATTTTGCTTTTCGTCTCTTCTATATAATACAATAAATAATCCATATTATAAGTATGCAAGTATCTAAAGAAAAATAAATTTAAAAATTTTTAAAACATAAAACCACCAACTTATAGTTAGTAATAAGTATGACAGCTTAATTTATATTTTTTATTTTTCAGTTGAATTATATTTATTATTAACTGCAGCAATACTATTGGTAATTCCATTTGGATTGTCGCTTTTATTAATATTTGCGTTTCTACATGTAAGTACTAGAATTTTGAAGTAAATTTAAACAAATTACAGCAATTACTGAATTAAATTGAAAAAAGCAGTAGCGTCGCGATAAGGATAAGAACAGATTTTAATACACTTTCTCAAATGGGGGAGTTTAGGTCTTTTTTTATTTTGTTATATGAAAGTATAGGTTAAACTGAGGTTTCAGTTTTTTTTAATTTTTTTGAGTACGTTTAATAGAAGAAAAATTATTTAAAGTTCAAAAATATAGGGTTGTGACGTCAGTCCCCTATTTGAAATCACCAATTAGATGATAATAACGCAACGCTGTTGCTGTATCTAAATGTTTACCAAGCTAACTTAAAACTAATAAAAAGTTTAAGAGGATTTTTTAAACTGTCGTTATGGCAAGATGGTACAAAATAACGCTTTAACGTGTACCATTGCTTTATATAACCTCTAAAACACAGCATAAATAAAATTCTAAATAAAAACGATTATATAATATTTTATACTTACCACTTTAAAATAATATTAATTTGATTAACAGATTATTCAAAATTTCATAAATAATTTTAAAAAGACCAAATAAGAGAACGCTTCATAATTAAATTTCAAAACAAATCACTTGTCATAACGAAACATAAGTGACATGATAGCTGACAACGTTGCAGAGCTGTGATTGACTATCATTGGTTAGCTGTAGCACGTAACTTAAATAATTTTTAAAAATTAAAAATTTTTTTTAATTCTACAGGGGGTTTTCAGATCAACCAATTGTATAAATATGGATCATTTTTATTGGACTTTCATATTCATATATTATTTTAAAAATTAATTACTCACTAAACTCACCCATTGCATATATCTATAAGATAAACTTTTTCCCCGAGTAAGCAATAATTTTAGACAAAGAATAAAATTAAAATTTGCTTTTAGAAACATCAAAAGCTTTTAGGAATATGGATTAAAGCTGTATCGATTTTTTCATCTATATATTTATTGGGTTTATTAGCAAGTGGGATTTATTTGTCGGTAGAAGGAAGTGCCTATATTGGCTACACAGCTATAGCTATATCACTTATATTTTCTGGTACGTACCTATTACAATATAGAAGATTATCGTTATGTCTTTAAAATAGTGACTACACATTTACAAATATCCTGCATGCAGTTATTTGTTGTTTTACAATTCACACATTGATCTTTGCCTCCGGTTCAATGTTTTGACTGAATACGGCAGTTTACGATTTGCAGGCAATCTATAAATCAGTGCCACTATAACCAGTGCCAGATCTAAGGGTAGGCAATGTCTATGACCCAAATATTAGTCGATAAAATTACATATTATTCTTATAAACAATTTCGTAAAATCAAATTTTCTAACATATTTTTTTATACATGGCACACTCTTGGGTGCTTTATCCAAGGCGTCACAGACTCTGGATCCGGCACTGACTATTATAACAATTTATTTTAATTTAATTTTTTGTTTTAGTGTACATGGGTCATTCAATTTTTGTATTTTATAAAATGTATATAAGTTTAACTGAACCCCAAGTAACTCCATAAATGTTTAACTTATTCGAACAATTGTAGATGTCACCGACGTAATCTCTTGTAGGAAGACTTAATTAAATAATAGGATCATAAGTTTTCAATTTAAGAATAACATTTTTCTAAGAATTGACTTTATAAATAGAAATTTTAAATAACATACATTTTTTTTAATTATTAAAAGTTTAAGCTCTTCAAGTGTTTGTAGAAGCTGTAGACGGTAACAATATTGTAACCACCAACCACTGAAATAAAAATGAGAAATTAGTTATACCTTGTTCTTTAGTCAACGAATATAAGTAGAATACTTACAAGTTACCGATATTCCAACAATTAAATGTCCAACAATAAACGATGTATTGTTAATTCCAGAATGTTCTATAATAACAATTAGAGTTCCAATTACGTAAACCACTATTGACATGGGATTGAAAATCAGCCAAGGCAATAACAAGATTGGTCGATTCTAGAAAGATTAATTAAATTATAAAAATAAAGAATAATTTTAGTATCTCTTACAGACTAATCCGTAAAAATTCTTTCGTTTTTACGTCTCTCATATAAAAGACTCCTAATTCGCAACTTGTTGTACAAATAGCTATGTTGTTTTATTTATTTTATTTATTTACATATACATATATGGAGAGTATCTGGTATAAAAAGTGGGATACCAGAATGGTGGCACTTCACTTAAAGAAAAATGTTTTTATTCTATCAACAATAGCAACATTGCTATAGGAAACGTTTGAGATATTTCATAATATTTTGCGTCTAAGAATTCCACCATTCATCTTTGATTTATTACAACAATATCCTTAATATATAATTAAATAGCATAAAACGTTTGTATGAGATTAACATGCTTTATTTATAATATGTACGAATACTTTTGTTTTTGATAAATTTATACTATATCTCGCCAAAGCCATAAACAGCTGTCCATGTAAAAATATGAGCGTTTAAGAAACAATTATTATGGCTGTAAATCTTATTAATCGTTACAGAGAAAGCCGGAATAATTGACAATTATCGTCACTTAAAAGTAAACTGGTGAGGTAATATAATCTCTATCGCAATCAATTTTATCAGAAAGAACACGATACTACCATAGTTATATTTTGAGATAAGAAAATCTTGCCTTGGAATGGAATAATTAAGTTTAATTAATAAACAATAGGGAATTAGCGTACCAAGCTACATTCTTCATAATTCATATGTTTATCCAAGTTCACGTCATTTTTATAACATAAAATCATCGTAGGAAACACATTATTATTTATATTAATGAGATATCCACGTTGCTGGTGGTGGTCCAGCCGTCTTTCGCCTTTATACTACAACTGGGCATAAGCTTCTTTCTGTTGTTAGAGATAGGCTCTTCGCCGTACCGACTTGTGCGAGTTGGTTGAGAAACAGTGTCAAGCGGTGTTTTCAAATCGTTCAGCATGCTGTCACCCATTCAAATGCGAATCGCCAGTAATTTTGCTGGCCATAATTACGTATAAGAACAAATAACGAAAAATGTTTTCCTGAAATCTATTTCCTCAACGAAGTTTTCCAATAAAATGTTATTTGTTGTAACTGTTATGGAAGATTAAGTCATTACTATGTTAGTTTTCTTAACTACAAAAAAATGAATATGCCCGACACCACCACACGAGCTTATCCAACAACAAATTTTTCCATTATTGTTCTTAAATTTCTCGATCTAAATTATTTGAAAGGCTGCTTTAAGTATTAGCTGTAGATAACATTCACATGGCTGTTATTTGTATTTTTTGGTTAAGAACTTAAACCACCCAATCAACTATCGCCAATTTCAAGACTGTCTTCGCTACCCTCGCAAAGTTGATACAAGGCTTTATAATTATTAATATAATATTAACACATTTTAGTGTACCAACACTAAATTTGTCAAATTTTTCGCATTTTACTGCTGTACGCTATCTCGAACAAATATTTGAAAATTCTTCCTTTAACTGAAATTATTTTATTTCCTATTAAATAATTAATATTTCAAAATAAACAACTTGACCCAATTGAATTAAATTTAAAATTTTAATACCCGACAGCTTTGCTCACCGTTATGCACTATGTTTTAACCTTACAATAAATTAAATATCTACATAATAAATATGGGAATACTAATCGTGCACTTACCGTTTCGGCTCCAAAAATAATCAGTATCGACAGTATGCATTGAACTGCACTGGCAATAGCGGTGACAATAAGCAACGCTTTTAAGGCTAAAACATAAAAAAGCAAATATTTAACAAAAAGCTTACATAATTGAAATTTAATTATTTTTTACGTATTATTTCATTGTTCTCTTTTATTTAATTATTATTATACGCTACGTCGCACAATAATCGCGTTAATAATAAACGACCGAAACTTTTACTTCGAGTATTGTACAGGTTCAAATATAATAATTTATTATTTTAGAAAGTAGAATTTTGATTAATTTGTAACTTACCATTAATGTTTGGAATAATAGAAGGATCGGACATGTCAACCAATTCATGTGGGTTATTGGCATAAGCCGCACAAAGAATCATAAAAATGAACGACAATACACTTTGTATGAAACCAATTACTGCCGTGCCTCGTTTCAAACTAATTCCACAACAAAACGTTGGAAATTCGACGACCATTTTGACTTTTCTCGAGAAACTTTGCTAATGAATAAATCTGCCTAGTCAAATTGTGATAAAACAAAATAATCTTGAACGAAAAGGTGATTTATAGCTGCTACGTACACAAAAATTACTAAAACAAACAATATAAGTTAGTACGCGTTAGTAGACGATTGTTGAACAACTAAATACCTACCTCTGTATATAATTTAGGCAACAATTTTGTGTAACTTTTACTTCCTTGCCAATTTCCTCACCAACCGTTCTGAGTTGTTTTCTATTCACCTTTTCGGTTGGTACAGTCGAATGTTAATTTAATAAAATTATATGCAGGTACACACAAACGAGCAAGTAATACCTAGTGCTTTAAACGCAATAGAATTGGTTACATATCGATGAACACATTTAATTACATTAAGTTGCATCACCTCTTTCGAACCTTTATTTTATGTCAAAACGTGAATATAAGAACTACGGGTGTTCTACAAAAACTTTTCTGACGGATTAAGAATAAACAAATTTTATCTATTTTTTCGTTTGTAAATATTTTTTGTATTTAGAACACGATGCGAAAGTTATGTTTTATACACCTGGTATGTTGTCTCGTGGGTAAAACACTATAATTTCGCAAATGGTTCTATAATAAGCTATTAGGTATTGGTTTTAGTGACCGTTTTACTGAAATGATTATTGTAGTGGCCATTGAGGCTAATCTTATAAAGTCGAAGTCGAAGTTGAGGAAAGTGTGATATTAAGTCATCATTACCATTCTATAAGGAGTTTCATATAGATAAAGACATTACATTGTTAAAATTATATTTTCTAATGGCTTTATCTATATGAAATTCCCGATGATGCCTTAAAGTCGAAACCGGTTCACAAATAATAAAAATATATTGAGGAAAGTTAATTATTTATAATATTAATGAGAACCAGTGGCTCCTCGGTGTTGTTTGTTACTATCGTTGATAATAAAATGTTTAGTTATAATCTACATTTTGATTACTCCTTTTGTACTGGAGCGTTAAATTAGAAAAAATTAATTTCAATGGGATAAAAATGGAAAAATGATCAGATGTTAACGAAGATGGCTCAGGTTGACTTGTAGATCAAAAGAGGTACGTAGTTTTCTTTCCCTTCTCAAAAGCTTTTACTCGAATTTCTTATTTTATTACTTTATTTAATTGCTTTCCAAAAAAGAAACTTACTTTTCTAACATAGAAGAAAATGCTTTGTAGCGTTGCAAATGTGCACCATTTCTTCTTTAAATAAATTTTCATAACATTGGGCACTTTTAAATGTTACATTTATTTTGCAACACTCCATGCTGCACTGTACTGTTTGCAACACCGTAAAAACAGTTTTTTTAGCGCTCCGTTTGTAGATTTTGTTTTTTAGTTTTTATTTGGGAAGCACGGGACCAGTACAGCACGGAAGCAAGGATTTTGGCAAAATACGTGGCGTTATCTAGCCCCGAACTAGCAACGATTTACCGGGAAATTCCTTTGAATGGTCCAAGTGTTCAAAATATTTTTTCAGCAAAGCACAAAATATGAAGAAATATTTTATTATATTACATGTAAAATAAGTGCATATTCTTGGAAAAAATACAAAATTAAATACTTCTTTGTTGCAATATTCTACAAAAGCAGGAAGAATTATAGATCCGTTGAAACTTGAAAATTTTCCTATTGATGTGACTTTGGCTAGAATGATCTCCATTCCTCTTATATTTTATTATCCTATAATAATTTATTGTCTTCGAGTTTCCACTGCAATTCATTGTCAATTCATTGTGTTGTTTCTACAATAGCATAAATGTGTGAATTTTAGTATATCTTTAGGCAACTTGTTCAACATAAAATTGCGAACTAATATACAAAATATATTACGAGTAATAAATAATATGATGTGTTCATATTAATTATAAGTATTATTGTCGTGCTACAACATAGTAGCCGTTTATGGGAAATATAATATATTATTGGTTATAGTTATTTTTTTCATGTTTTTCCATAGATTTCCAACTAACGTAAGAGTATTTTCTATCTCTTGTCAAATACTAAATATACAGTTTTTTCTAAAACTTATAAATTAACGTAAAAATACGAATAGTATTTTTGAGTAGGTACATACTACATAGGTATCATTATTATTTCCAGTAATTGTGCACTTTATGATTACACTACTAATATTCTCTATAATCTTATTTAAAATTTAAATAGCAAGTCAACCGTACGTTACTCTATTATTAGCAGCATGAGTTAGACTATCAGTTGCTAAACAAAAAATTATTGTATATTTCATAGCTATTCTTTTCAATGACACGAGAATTACGTGAATTTTTAATAATCATTATTGTAAAATTTACCATCGACAATTTTACTATTTCTTAATTACAGGGTGACAACAAAGTTTGTTACTCATTTATCGTTTCCAGGTACACATAATCTCTAGATGACAAACCTTTGTGCCAATTTTTTGACAATTAAAATTTCAACTAAAAAAAAATACAGATTTTTTCCATTAAAACTGAAATAATAGTTTACGTAACTAGTGCGAAAAGTGACGAATTGGACAGATTAAACCACAAGCCCACAAATTTTTATGTTGTGTATAACACTTGACTTAAAATCACGAAGAAATCAAATATCGGAAGAAAAATTTTAAACTAGTTAGAAAAGAGTCACTTTTCCCAGATGCCAAGAACGTTTTGCAATTAAATTTATTTTCTGCAGAGAAATTATGGTTTCCTTTATAATAAACATATTATTATATCAGATTAAAGTATAGTACGTATAATAAAACCATAAGTTTAGTGTAAGATGTATTGTAATATCTTTTCTACATCATTCTGAAATTCTAGTAGAAATAGTGGCTAAACTAAAATTTATGTCTAAAACCCTTGAAAGAATTGAAGTTTTGTTGGAATTTAGTTCCTCATAGAATTCTTTTTTTTATTGTGTCTGAAACAATAATTATATAACTAACAAAGTGCTATTATAGTATATACCAGACGAAGCACACCCTCACATGTTAAATTAGACCTTTATTACAAGAAGTGAATTTGTTATTATTTCGTCAACCTTGAAAGGAACTATGATTATAATTTTTAATAAACAGTGCAGTAAAAATACCTTGATTTTTGTCATTTATATAGTAGAAAAAATTAGGGAATTAGCGAATTTTTAATCCTTCAGAAATCGATAGGTCTATCCCGAATTTGAGGACATTTCTCGTTTTAGAGGCTGTTAAAGCGACGAAAAATTAATCTTTTATAGGTAAATATTAAAAAAAACGACTAATTTTATCAAAAAATTGCAAAAGATCTTTTCTATTTTTATTGTACTATAAAACTGTGTTGTTTGAACACCATTGTAAAAGTCAAATTTCGAGCGATAGAAAGGTAAATTTCCTACAAAAAAATATCAAATTCTACAAAAGTGTAAGGTATTTTATTCGCAATCGGTCGGTAATTGCTCGTTTCCCGACTTTTAAAAAGTTTGAAAGTGGCATATTGTTAACTACTAAAATCAACCGGTGTGTAATGAAAATTATTCACTCGTTATACCACGTGCCGGTCAGTAATGAACAAATGGGCGTGGTTTTAACGTAAATAGAAGCGCTGATACAAATGTCAAATATAGTTAGGTTATAACAATAATTAGAAATCATAATTGGGCGTGCAAATTATAAAACATTTTAATTAGAATAATTGCTTATTGCAAGTGATAGCCCTTTTTTAAATTTTCGCTAAGATTTATTTGTTGCTAGTTTAAAAAATATTTGGATGATCCGATAAGTTTAAGCTTCGACATCGAAAAGTTTTGTTAACAATTCCTGGCATTTTATCGTTCAAATTATTGATGTATAAGTACATATTGTGACATTTGAATACTTATTTATGGTAAGTCCTATAATACTTCTCATTTTCTTGTTAAAATTTATTTGTTACAGTCAGGGTTCGCAGTTTGGAACCGTAGAAGTCTTCTGACGATTGGCTACACCGTTACACTTTATTTGCTACATGACACCAGAAGTGCAACCTAGATTAGCCTAGCTTATCATAAAACCAACCTAGAAAGTTTAAATAATTTTATTATGGAATATTATGCAATTTTGAAAATTATTGAAAATATAAGAAGATTACTTAAGAGTAACTAATGTTTACAAGTTTTCTTCCGAAGATTTACGTATTCTTTAACAATTACAATCCATTCCGGGCGCGTTATTAAGAATGATCGAGAATGATAGGTTTTGTATCACGAATGTGGATACTTATTTTATTTTCTAAAAAGTTTACATCTTCTATTTTCATTTTATACAGCTCATCACTTCGGCATGCACCGCTAACGCCGATTATTAAAGCAACCTAGAAAGTTTAAACAATTATGTTCATTGTATGTGAGTACAAAATTTATAATTTTACCTTTTGTAGAAGAAATTCTATAGGCGCATCACTTAAAAATCTATCAATTTCAGTTTTATGTAAAACACCTGATTTTTTTGGCTTGAACCCAACATTTTGCTTCTTCAAAAAAGCTCTCAATTTCGCAAATTTTGAAATATCTGTATTATCTTTAATATTGAATGTTGTTCGTAGCATTGAATAAGTTGCCCATAACGTAGAAGGTTTTTTGTCTTTCGACAATTCACTAAAATAAGCAAGCACCACACTTTCTGAATTATTCCGTGCTTGTTTATTGTAACGCCAATCCATGTAAGCTTTGTAGGCTTTTTCATACCTTGCCTTACTTTTGTTGGGTAACAAATCACCTACTGCATTTTCTGCAACTTCTCGAAGCTCTGGTGGAGTACAAGATAATTCACTCATAATCACAATGCGACAAAAACAATAATACTAATTATTGTCAAAAAAAAACGCACGGTAATTTTTGCTTTGACGCCTACTAAAATAATTATCACTAACGTGATATGAGCTATTAAAAGTAGAGGCGCTGATACAAATGTCAAATATGACATAACTTAATATAAATTTGAAAACGCATTATTTCCATTAAACCAACCCCAACTTCACGATTGCGAATAAAATAGTATACATGCTTCGGCGTAAAGCGTCATTACTAACTGGTAATTGCTGACCTCCGGCTTCGCCGTCGGTCAGCAGAACAGACCTCAGTTAGTAATGACTCGCTTTCCACCTCGCTATGTAATATACTATTAATTCTCTGTATTTCGGATTTTCTTTTATCCTTTTACAGTAAAAATTTGCCGAGTTATTTATTGTTAAGAAAATGTATTTTTATTAATTTAAAATTGCATATGTATATTTATTATTTAAAAATTATCATTAATGAGAAGAAATTTTAATTAAAATTTAAAAAATCGGATGTGGCCATGCCCATGACATCATATTTTTATTAAATATTAAAAAACTAATTACCTATCATTAATAAAAAGAAGAAAAAAGATTTCCATTAACGAATTTAACCCAAAATCTAATCAGCTCTAAATCTCAATGCAAAGATACAAATACCAAATTTAATTTTAAAATTCTTATTAGTTTCTGAAATATTTTGTAAAAATTAATATTAAATAAATAGCTTAAAAAAAGTTGTTCCCATGAACCAATTTTAACCAAAATTAATTAGCTCTTACTCTTACGTTGAAGATAAGAAATTTCAAATTTGCTTTTGAAACTCTTATTAGTTTTTAAAATATTAAATAAAGACTAATATTAAATAATAAAATATAAAAAAATAGAAAAACTATAGTTTTCATAACATAATTTTAACCAAAATTTAATTAATACTAAATCTCGGTATAGGTATGCGAAATCCAAAATTTGGTTTTGAAATTCTTATTACTTTTCGAAATATTAATTAAAAACTAATATTAAATAATAAGATTTAAAAAAATTTTAAAAAATAGTTTCCACGAACTCTAACTCCAACTATAAAGATACGAAATCTCAAATTTGGTTTTGAAAATTTTGTTAGTTTTTAAAATATTTAATAGAGACTAAAATTAAATAATAAAACTTAAAAAAACAATAGTTTTCATAAACCAATTTTAACTAAAATTTAATCAGTTCTACATCTCGACATAAGTATGCTAAATCCTAAATTTAGTTTTGAAATTCCAATTAGTTTGGAAATAATAATTAAAAACCAATATTAAATAATAAAATTTAAAAAAATTAAAAAAAATAGTTTCCATGTAGCAATTTTAACCAAAATCTAATCAACTCTAAGTTTTAATATAAGAATACAAAATCCAAAGCTTTGTTTGAAAATTCCTATTAGTTTTTGCTGTAGGTCGCACACAAAATGTGACCACAGACACACACACACAGACATTTTTTGGAAATCGTCTTATTTAACTCAGGGGACCTCAAAAAGTGTAAATCCATCAAAATCTCAAATTTTTTTTTCTGCGCGAAAACAATACTTTCTCACATTACATATGAAAAAGGAAAAAAAGCAATTTATTATGAAAACGACGATAGCGCGAAATAATAAATAATTATTATTATACATAATTATAATGAATACAGGCTCGAACTGGTCGGTATTTTTTGAGGACCGAAAACCGCGCACAGTTTCTGAAAATGCTTGATCACATGAAATATTTTTTAAATTACTTAGTGGGAACATTATAAGTAATAAATATTAATTTTTATCTTGATTCTATTTGTTTTTTATACCAAGTACATTTTTTGCTGACTTTGTTTTCTTTATTTCGAAGTGAACTTTTTGGTTTCATTTCGTTTCCCTTGAACTTGCCATTTCATGTTTATAAAATTAGACTTATTTTTCATTGCAAGAAATATTTTGTAATTTTTTTTCAAAATATGGTATAGATCTTACCCAGATCTGGATATTTTTATAAAATAGTTATAACCCGAATTTCGGCAAGGTAACAATTAAATTCGAAAAAAGTTAAAATAAAATACAGTAAAAAATATTGAAAATATGTAGATGATACAATGGTATCATAGGTTGGTGGGGAAAATTTTTGAAAAAAGATGTGACACTTTTGTAGTGTTAATATGTTGTCAAAATCATTACCAAATCGTTATCAAGTCTTTCAAGAGCGGGATTAAAAAAAATTAGCTTTAAAGCCTCATAAAATACTGCTATATAATTTACGTGAATATTTTCTTTTTTTTTATCTCTTCACGTTTTTTTCACGATGAAAAAGTGTGAAGAAAAACTGGCAGATGCCTATAATAAAAGAAGAAGAAGAAGATGAAGAATATTTTCTGCTCCAAAATATTTTTCCATCGAAAAGTATTAGAAGAGTAGTTGTTCTCGTGTTTTTTTTAATGTTTGAGGTCGAAAAGTCCCTTTCATTTTTTCTCAAAAATGTTCAAAAATTTGGTGCCCGATTATTATCGTGTCTCTGTTTGGAATGTGCCTAACCATTGCCAGCGATTGAAATGGAAAATGCGCGAAAATGCCCCAACATCTTGCAAGAGTGGATTCGAAGAATTTACTTTAAAACCTCATAAAATGTTAAATACCATATCTAGGTGAATTCCTTTTGCTCCATGATTTTTTAAATCTCATATTGCGTTATAGAAAATGTCTTGAAGATTGGAGACGCTCAAATAAATTTTTGCCAATCTGGGGCTAAATGGATAATGAAAGCAGATAGTGAAATTTTACTTTGAAAATAAGCATGGCGATTGATCTCAAAACATGGTTATTACGATTATCCACCACGATCTCTAGATTTCACGCCGGCTGACTTTTTCTTTAGGGGGAGAATAAAAAGCAAGTTTTTGAAACCCGGCCACAATTTCTCAAGCAACCGGAATTTGACAAGAAACCCTTCAAAAAGTGATGGATAACACCATCCTTTTTGGCATATTGCCATAAAAAGCAGCAGTTACTATTATGTGTTATACAAAATTTATTTTTTAACTTATTAGAAAAGCCTTGAATTTTGAAAAAGGAAAAATCGTCTTGAAAAAACTTGTAATTATTTATGGACAAATAATTAATATATAGTATTGATAAAATTACTGAAATCATTTAAAAAATTGTAGTTGTACAATTCAATATTGTGAGCCCATAAAATAAAATACTAAAATCCCCGTGATGGATAACTTAAAACAGAGCACACCGTATTGTTATATTAGTAACAATGCAGTATACCTAACAACCTTGTGTAATTACTATAAAACAGTTGATAAAATTTTCTTTACTTATTATTAAATTGTAGGATTTGTATAAAAAAAATATAGCTAGTGAATATATAATAATCGGAGAAATAATGCTACTTTGGTGAAAACTTTCAAGATGTATAATTTGGAATATAAATTATAGAATAATTATTTAATAGTGGAACTACTTAAGATTTCATAAGTTAACAATAAAGTCGATACAAAATCGTAAATAGTTAATGCCTAAAACGATTAAGTATTTAATCCTTGATATATCCCCTCCAGAGCTCAGTTACGGTCAGTTTTCATCATTCATCACTCATGTCTATCAGTAACAATCAAACCATCTTCGTAACAAGATAAGCATTATTATCACTCAAACCGAAGCAGGTTGTGAATGAGTAAACGGTCTCTTAATCCAATTTACGTTGTGTTTCCGAAACTTTTAATATTAAAAACATCTTGGACCACATTTCGGTTTAGTTATAACAAATATCAAAAAATGAAGTTGCCTACCAAAATTTTAATTGGCTCGGGTGTTACTTTTGGCACTATTATCATTTTAGGATTTATTGCCTTACCGATGATGTTGAAAAGTAAAATAAAATCAGTAAGTTTGGAAATACGTTTTAAATATTTCCTCATTTAAATTTTCAATTTTTAGAACTTAACTTTAAAACCCGGAGGTGATGTAAGAGCTTTATACACCAAAGTGCCTTTTGCTATAGATTTTAAAGTTTATATATTTAATGTTACAAATCCTAATGAAATAGTTAAGGGTGATTCTCCGGTTGTGGACGAAGTGGGACCTTATTACTTTGAGTAAGAAATTTTATATGCTTCATGCACATTTTTATTCAAATAACATCACAATAAAATTTCGCACAATTAAATGTTCATAAGTCATCTCAACCTATTTCAAATTAAAACTTCCACAGCTTGAAAAGCTAATGGTTGTTGTATTCATAACACATCATACAAATATTCATACTTTATACATACAAGCGATAATAAACTTAAAAAATTACCAAAAATCATTAGTAAAATGACATCAAATTTTTTTAATTGTGATAATTAATTGTAGGATGTTGCATAATAATAATTAAAATAACTTTTAATTTTAAATCCGTTTCTTTCGTATGTACTATACAAAGTCTCTGAGAAAAGATTTAAAAAAACCTATTTAAAAAACATAACTATAAACATTTTCGATAACTTTTAATTTTTGTTTTGTTTAAACGCAAATTAATTTTTCCATATTTTTTCGAAAAAAGTTCTTTCAACCAAAATTCTCGTCCCATCATAAAAACAGGACCATTGTTTATATTTTATCAGATTTTGATGGAAATACATGTTTTGAGCTTTCTTAGTGCGTGAAATAATAATAATTTATTTTTCTTTAGTCTTGACAAAAAATATTTAAATTTCACCTTTTATTTTTCAAAAATATCACCGAACGAAAAAGAAAATTATACTTGCGAAAACTGCGAGACAGATTATTTTTCGGTATTTTAAAGATGCACGATATTACAATAAAATTTCCTTTTTAATTATTATTAAAAATACCAAAATAAAATGCACACTTTTAAACAATAAGTTGCCTTGGATAAATACATTTAGATCTCTTAACGTAATTTTGAGACAATAGTTTTTGTAATGCAACTTGTAATGCTTAAAAAGAAAATATTAAATAGGTATAATAATATCGGAAAAATCTCATTTGAGCGGTACCCGGTACCACATTTAAAATTATCTGTTAAAATTGAAAGTTTACTAATGATCGATTTTCAATTTTTTTAATAATTTGTAATATCGAAGGCCTCAAATCAGTGATGGCATATCGCCATTTTGCAAATTTTAAAATAAAAAAACCGTGTTTTTTCAATTTGCAAAATTTGTCATATTAGGGTAGCCACTTGGGTCGATTTCTTTTTATTATATAATTATGCGCATTTGTTCAGTTATTGAATTTGCTACAAGAATAATCAATAAATAGAAATTAAACCTTAGAATATTATAATTAAAACTTACGAGTTTCAAAATTATCTAAATAGGTAAGTCGTAAAACTTTATTTCATTAATTTTTACATAAAGTTATTAATCAATTTTTCGTTATCAAACACGTAAACTTATGTACTTTCCACTTTTCAAAAAATAATTACATTTGTATTATGGTAATGTCACTGTAAATATTATCAATTAAAATTGCTTTCATTGAAATAAAGTAACACAGGGTAACAACTTAAAAATCACAACATTTGAACTAATAAAAAAAAATTTTGGAATTATGCGTAATATCATGTGAGTTTGCATTTCATGATTTTCGATTTGCATCCGGCCGAGCGATTATTTTGAAAACAATTTTGCCCAAAGAACTAAAAAATCAGAATTATTAACATTTTTGAAAATACTTTTTAGCCCATCACCTCATGGTAGTTTACTTTGCAGTAATTTTATTTTAAAAAAATAATTATGTAAGCAATAATTATAAGTAAAGTACAAACAACTTTTGAGAAGGAAAACTTTGAAACAATTGAAAATACCAACTCAATTAAACAGCATTACGCATCAAATACAAATTATCGTGTAGTTACCAAAAACGAAATACGACGACAAAGTATACTTATTATTAAGCAAAATTATAAATTAAATTTTATTAAAAATTTCTGCACTACCTTTTCTGTGGTTTATTAAAAAGCAATTTAGAATTACCTCTGGAGTCGGCCAATGAAATTATCCAAGTATCATTAAACAATTGAAAACATCATAAAAAAAATATTTGTTAATATAAAAAAATAAATACTTTACACTATAAATTTTCATGACGATCGCTTTTAAACTGCAGTTGATGAGAATATAGAAAAATTTTTGTTTTCTTTTTGTTGATCTAAAAAATGCATTTTTTCTTGTAGAGAATGGAAAGAAAAGGTTGAATTGGTGGACGATGAAAAAGCTGACGAGTTAACGTATAAACAAAGAATAACGTGGAAATTTAGACCGGATTTATCAGCTCCTGGACTAACGGGCGAAGAAATTGTAACTATTCCTCATCCAATGATGGTGGTAAGTATATGCGATTTATCTTCGAATCGAATAATATTAAAAAAATTGATTTTTTTAGGCAATGTCTATAATTGTTTCAAGAGACAAACCGGCAATGTTAAATTTAGTTAACAAAGCATTGAACGCTATTTTTAGAAATCCTGAAACGCCGTTCCTTACTGCACCAGTTATGGACATACTTTTCCGCGGCGTCGTTATCAATTGTTCGGTAACCGACTTTGCAGGAAAAGCTGTCTGTACTCAACTTAGAACCGAAGCTAAAGATTTGGAACACGTGTCCGATACCATATTTAAGTTTTCCTTCTTTGGAATGGTAATGATCAAAGTATTTACCTTCAGTGCGGAATATACCTAATATCGATACTGTTTTAGAGAAATGGTACCATTGATGATCACACTTTAACAGTTAAAAGAGGTATTAAGAAGTCCCACGATGTTGGTCGCGTGATGGCCTACGACAATGCACGCGAAATGTCGGTGTGGCCAACCAAAGAGTGTAATCAATATGTAGGAACGGATTCGACAATATTTCCGCCGTTTATGACGAGAGAAGAAGGGGTCGCTGCATATGCTCCAGATTTGTGCAGGTAACACAATAAAATTAATTATAAGTCTTTCACATTGTAAGCTGAACGTTTTTCTTTAGGTCGTTAGTTGCAACTTTTGATAGGCCAATGGATTATAGAGGCATTGCCGTAAATCGTTACATCGCCACTTTCGGTGACATGTCAACAGATCCAAGCCTAAAATGCTATTGCCCAACAAATGACACGTGCTGGAAGCATGGGCTTCATGACTTGACAAAATGTGTAGGAGCTCCAATTGTAGCTTCGATGCCACATTTTTACGACGCCGATCCAATGTATGTTAACGGCGTCAGAGGATTGCATCCAAACGAAGAAGATCACGGAATCGTCTTAGTATTCGAATTGGTAAAAAATTATTTATTTATGAATTAACACCTAAAAAGTCAAAAAGTGTTACCTCATTTTTAAGGCTTAAGCAAACTATAAACTGATATCGGAAAAGTAATGTAAAATTAATTTTAAAATAACCCCGTGGGAAGCTTTCAGCTGACTATAGAAACGTAAACCGAGGAAATACGTACATTTATTTTCTGAAAGTCACCGTCGCGTGTATTTCATTCGTCATTGATTATAGCATTTCAATTTAATATTTTTAGTATATATAGGTGCTCGAAAAAAAAAAGAAATTTTAAATTATAGATTTAAATGCATGTTATTCATTACGTGTCCTAAGAGTTTCCAATAAATATTTTGATTTATTATTAACGAGATTTAATTATTTTCTTTGATTATTAATTTAGACTAAACGTGGCTTCGAATTATAAGTAAACACGAAGCAAGTTAAACTACAAAAGAAATTAATAAATTATGTAAGATTTCTAAATTCGAGTACGTCAGACGAAAAGTTGAAATATGCAAACAAAATTAAATTTTATACAATTAATTATTTATTAATAATCACTGTATTATTCTTTCGCAAATTATTATTAAGGACACGTAAGGCTCAATTAGTTACTTACATGCGTTTTCCATCCTACCAACCTACGCACGCATGTATAATTACTCCATTATTTATTTATTTTTTTAGATGACGGGAACTCCAGTGTCGGGCAAAAAACGACTACAATTTAATTTACCCCTCGAACCAATAGAAAAAGTAAAAGTAATGAAAGGAGTTCCTAAAACTTTACTTCCGTTGCTATGGGTTGAAGAGGTAATTAAATATTTTTTTCACGCACATTCGTCTTTAAAATTTTTAAAACTTTCAGGGAGCTGACTTACCGGAAAACTTTGCCAAACAATTGGTGGGAATATTTAAAATGTTTAAAATAATTAAAATCATCAAGATCGTCATTCTCGTTTTATCCTTGGTAGGTTTAGGCATTGGGGGATATCTGCAATACAAAAGTAAGAATGAAATTACGATTACTAAAGCGGTAAAGCCTGTTGTCGACAAAACTACAAATATTCAAAAAAATATTGTAAGCGTTGTTGGAGATTCGGAAGAAGAACGACAAAAAGGAAAACGGGAATTTGATAGATATTAATTATTGTGAAGTTATGTCAACGAAATAGTCTTTACACATCATTTCAGAATTTTTATGCAAATTTTAACTTTTTGTATTTAAAATACAGCAAAACTTGTTTTTGGAAAATCGAATTCGTGAAGCTATAATAGCGCATTTATTAAAACTCAAGGGACCAAAATAACCACGAATTCGAAATAAAAATGTTCGAATTAATCAAATTTGACTGTATATCTACATTCTGTAATACTACAACACTACAAGTGCCTATAACATTATATATTATGTACCTATATCTATGTTAAAAATTATTAGCTTTATGAAATGGATATTCAACAAATGATTGTGATAGTCTAGTATTTAACGTATACATTTTATAAATAAGGCAGAATATTAATTTCGAACACTCGTTAAATCTAATTGTGCACGATTATATTTTATAACAAATTGTTCAAAAGAAATTTTAAAATCTTGTACTACTGTTTATGAATCAAGTGCAATATATTATAAGACACAATACAATGAAATATTTTTTTATTTATCCCCAAAATTTATCCCAAAAAAATTATTTTTTTTACCTATGTACACCTTGTTCATTATTTTCAGAATATCTGTGAAAACGGTTGGTTTCTCAAAAATTTATTTCACCAAAGTTGTAGACCGTTAAATTCCCTATCCGGTTGGAGCCATTATTTTTTTCTCAGATGTTTCGTTTAAGAAATACGAGGATCGCAAGAAAAGTAAAAATAAAACCTTTTTTTTTCTTAATTTAATTTATAACTCGAAATTCGTTGATTCTAGACGATAGGGGTTATAACCAAATTTGTAGATAATCTAGTGATCTTTAAAAAAGTTCTAATCCATTAAGTCTAAAAAATTAATAATATCGGAGCTATGGCCGTTGGAAATCAGAAATCCAAAAAATTGCTTTAAAGGAAACAGGGTTTTGAACTTAGACAAAAATTTTATTTAAACATTTGTCTTAGAAAAGTGTCCTTTATCACCACCTCAAAGGTTCTCCACGGTCACGGGAACACCCTGTATAAGAGAAATTAAGAACATCTGTCTGTTAAATAGACGATTAATAGATGAAAAAATTTGAAATGCAATGAAGTTCTAGATAGCACGAGAGATAGCATTTCTGCTGTAAAAGAGAGATGTGTTAGATCACACACAATACACCTTTGTTACAACCTATTATCTTTGATGCATTTACAATTAGGTATTCCTATTTTTTGTAAACGAAATTTTAAATCGATTATGTAATTAAAAATATGATGCATTATAATAATTATTTTTTTTTATAATCTAATACAATATGAAAATGCGACAACCTTGCTTTATTTGGTCAAGCACTTGTTGGTCACGTGAGTATTTGAAACGACCTGATTGGTAGTACGTTTGGCGCGAAATTGTGCCCTTGTGGCAAAATTATCTCTTATAGTTTCTGGGTTAAGTTTTTGCATAAAAATGGAGGTGTGTGTTGGAAATTCTTCTGTTCCTTAAATTCATGTTTAAGGTAAGTCAAGATTACTTTATGAAAGTTTTATAATTGGGATTTGTTTAAAAGGATTAAAGACATTCAAAAACTAGAATTATTTTTGTAAAATCATTCGCTATTACGAATATTTTAATAAAATTTCATTGTGGTATTGCGCCGATGGATGTAGTGAATAAATTATTATCAAAAAATTATCCAACTCTTTTAATATTTAAGAATTTTAGTAGTAGATTAATTGTTTTTGAGCAAAATTATCACCATTGGAAAAGGAAATGCATTTTGAAAAAATCCACTTGATTTGAGTAAAATTTATATTATTCATAAAATAGAAATGGTTACAAAAATACTTATAAATTCTTCACTTAATCGTGTCGAATAACTCACGAGAGATCGACGATTCAATCGTCAATTTACAAAATAATTTTGTACAATATAAAACTAATGAAAAATCAACAATTGCACTAAAATAACAAAATTAATAGAATCTAATAATAGAAATGTACATAATTAAATTGAAACAAGTTGTATTTTTAGGGAGATTCGAGGGTTATAATACAATTTTTTTAAATTAATAAATGATAACAATATTAATGGACTATAATATACAAAAATGAGAAGGAATCAATCTGCCGGTTCACAAGATTCAAAATCTTTCAACAAATTTCTTCTGCACTTCATGTTGCCTTGATAAATTATCATGCATATAGTACAGTTTTCAAAACTATCTCCACAATAAGCAATTTCTAACTTGCATGGTCTATTCCATCTGGTTTCTTGCTGAAACTTCTTTGTAGACTTTTTGCGAAATTCAATGTGTCCCTCTGTACAAATATATTTCATTTTAGGAATAACTTCACTAATCCTTCTGCATGATATTTATCGTCAAATTTACATTTTTTCACAGGAGATTCTGCGGTATTGTTTTGAGGACCATCCCCTTGACCCTGTTCTGTGCTGAGTGAACACGGAGGAGGTGTCACTTCATTATTTGTATGTGTGGATGGCACATTTATGGGAATTTGTGTTGTCAGCTGCTTGCTAAGATAAAAATTAGAAATTGACAATTTTATTAAACGTTTTTATTGAAGGGAATAAAATTATAAGAGACTCGTTGAGCTATGTATCTGAAAGTGTTTATAAATACGATTATTCTCGGGTCCAAATAAATTGAGCCCTGCGTCACAAATTTCTGATTAAGAAACGACAACCTGAATATAATTTAAGCTATCGTTTAGCTTTATTTAAAAGAGTACAAAAATATTGGCATGTCTTGCTGTCAAAGTTTAATAAAAGTCGTACGTTACTAATGTTGTACATTAGTAAATCAAAACATTAAAAATTAGTATGTCGTTACCTATATGACATTATAAACTAACAACATTTTGAGTTACGTAGTGATTGTAATATTTGTACATTCATTCAAATTGTGATAAACAGAGAGTTACATTAAAATAACAAACAATGATGGATTTTAAAATGCACTCATTTGACTAGCGATTCTGATCTTAATTCATTCCATTTTAAACTATGACGCAGGGCTCAATTTATTTAGGCTCAAGTATAGCTCTCATTGAGTAAAGCATATTAATGGCGTTCATTCACCTAACGATTATCTGCAGACCATTTTGACCACTGACTAGAGCGATTATCATTAGATCGGAATTTGCAGACTAAGTTGACAGATTACAGAAAATGTGCGTGTGGACAAATGATCTGCAGTTTGCGTCTGACTAGCAGAGACGATCTACTAAAAATAAATTAAGTAAATTTGCATTACAAATTATAAAATTAAAAATGAAAGCCTAAACTATTGAATTTGTCACCGAATTTATTGATATTATATCGATAACACCCAGCATTATGGAAAATAAAATCAAAAATGTATGTAAACAAAAAATGAAAGGAATGTGGATATTAACAATTGTAAGAAGTGTATAAAAAAATTGATGGAATGGATTTTCATCCAACGGTAAAATCTGCAAATTCAGTTGAAATAATGTGTGGCCAGCACAGATAAGTTTTTCAGTTCAAGTCCGCAGATAATCTGGTAGGTGTATAGACACAATAACTGTCTTGTGTGATTTGGGATCAATAAATTATGTATAAAACAAATATATTAAACTGACTTCTTTGTTTTAGCTTCCCACCACAAACAACCGAATGGAAGAAAATATAATACAACATGTGAGAAAACAAGCAAATTAAATTTCTTTAAGGTAATTTGGGAGAGAGACAAGGAACGTTAATGCAAATCAACATTTGCTAACTCACCTAGGATACTTTACAACATGTGTATCCCTGTAACCAATACTTGTC
Organism: Lycocerus yunnanus; assembly: GCA_036346125.1. Classification (NCBI taxonomy): domain Eukaryota; kingdom Metazoa; phylum Arthropoda; class Insecta; order Coleoptera; family Cantharidae; genus Lycocerus; species Lycocerus yunnanus. The sequence goes on from JARFIX010000094.1 coordinate 400,738, forward strand.
ACAGGTTTTGCTGGATTAAAGTGTTGTTTGTGACAGGTTGAATTATTTTTTAAGAATGTTTCAATATTGCTGATGCCTTTAATTGTATGCCCAAACCAATCCAGTAATGCACTGTCAGACAAATAAAAGGCGCAATTGTCTTTATGGTTTTCTAATAAATCGATAAAAAATTCTCCAAACTTTTTAGCTTCGTCCACTTCGGTATTATTAAATTTTTCCATAACTTGCACCTAAAATTATTTTTGTTTTAGGAAATAAACGTGACGTGAGTTCTGATGAAAATAATCGAATTGAATTAATTTTCGGTTTTTTTTTTTACAGAAGTCCCTTTAAATTTTAAATGGACAAATTGTAAGGTTAGGATTTTTTTGCAATAATTTCAAATCGTAAAATTAACTATTTAATACTTGTAAAGAGTGTAATTTGTGTAGTTGTGGGCTTTAAAATCCAAAAATACTTACAATTATGTATAATGCGAGTTTTATTTTTCAAAATCCACCAAGTGAAAGTTGTTTAAATCTGACAGATCAACAATATAATCGCCTGAACGATAATTTGTCGAGAATGTATCTCGCAACCACCTATCAACTTTTTCTAATGGGACACAAATCTAAAAATGGTCAAAATAAGTTTATCGTTGTCCCTTTCAATACTTTCAAAATTCGTTTACCACAGCAAATATTTGGTAACGCTTTGTTGCGGCCAGCAGGCTTCGAAACGTTAGGGATCGTAAAAACAACAAACATCGTCTTGACAATAAAATAATTACGCGTGTACAAACTTGCTGTTTTTAAATTAATCATAAAACACAAGATGCCTTTTTAAAATTACACAGCACAACAAAATCATCGTAATTCAAAATGGTAGATGTGGCGTCACCAATCGTGTAATTTTGCCGGCAGATGGCGGCATCGCCTAAATTTCAAATTTAGAGAGAAATTTTACTACAGAAAAGTCGTTTTTTTTTAATCTGATAAATATTTTTAAAAAATATTATGCAAGTCGTATTTTATATACATATACTAGTACATGTTGGTTGCAGATTTACAAAATTATAATTTTACCCGCTTCTGTTTTCCAATTTAAAATTCATATTCGTGTGTAAAAAATTAAATTAAACTTGTAAACAATTCTTGCGTGCCTGTAGTTGCCAGTATTATTAATTATTGTTGTACAAACATTAAATACCAAACTGTTGATCACGTTCATAATAGTTGGATTGAATAATGTTGTGCAATTTCGTCAAGACATTCCTCGTGTATTGTGTCAACGATTAGGTTAACGTCAAAAAGTTATAAAAATTCGAGTTAAAATGGAAATTTCAAATAGTAACACAAAACCATTGATTTTATGTGGTCCTTCGGGTGTCGGTAAAAGTACCTTGGTCAACCGTTTGCTTCAAGATTTTCCAAATCGATTTTGCTTTTGTGTGAGTCATACAACAAGAAAACGCAGAAGTTACGAACGAAATGGGGTAGAGTATAATTTTGTCCGAGTGGAAGATATGGAAAGGGAAATAAAGGAAGGAAATTTTGTCGAGTACGCAATTTTTGATGGAAATCTCTATGGTACGAGTAAGAAAGCAATTGCAGACGTTCATAAGTTAGGAAAAATATGTATACTTGATATCGATATACAGGGTGTAATGCAAATTAAAAAATCGGATTTAAATCCATGGTACGTTTTTATCAGACCACCGAACCTTAAAAGTCTTGAAGAGCGCTTACATCTAAGGAACACGGAATCTCAAGGTGCTTTAAACCGTCGTCTTGAAATCGCCGAAAAGGAAATCGAATGTGCAAATTTGACGTATTTCGATTTGGATCTCGTTAATGATGATTTTGAAGAAAGTTATAAACAATTGAAAGAATTTGTTCAAAGACAAATTCTTACTGTGTGATGGTTTTTAGTAATTTGTTTTGCATAAATTAATGTATTAGAATAAATGACTAAAATATTATGGCAAAAATGTCTTTTACTATCGAGAAATTCAATTGGAATTTTTAAAATAAATAATTTATGTCGAGTTTATACTAGTATCTCGTTCCAGGATGTAGAACTTGGGTATAACATGATTTGAAATTACCAAAATTTATGCTTGCGGAGTGTCTTCTACATCACCCGCCGTAATTTCCTTTTTGGAAACGAAGCAATTTTCTAGAGTACACGACAATTAAATTTTGTTTCAAACAAAAATGCTGATTTTATTTCCAAAGGAATCTCAAAACAGTTCTTTAAGCATCGAAAACAGTCACAAGTATTAGAAATGAACTGGAAAGATTTGTTTGACGAGATGATGGAGAACATCAGAAAGATATCTTAAAACTAGATAAGACTGAAGAAAAAAACATGGAAGACTAGTAAAAAGGAAGATGTAAACAATGTAAAGAAAAATATGTAGAAATAGCGCCTTCCCAATATAAATAACTGCTTACGGGCAAATTTATGACGAAGAAGAATAATAAATAAGAAAGAGAAAAAATCTATTCAAATATACGACTTCGGAAATATTCTGTATAAATATCTAAACTCTGTTGAATAGCTGGTTCGTGGTGGAATAGTGCGGGTTCGATTCCCAACCAATTTCTGCCGACAGTGTCTCTATCACAAGGTGCGACCATTAAATCCCAAGATATCCTCTTGGGGGAACGGGTAGAAAATTTTAGTTGTGTCTTGGCATCTAAGGAGCTCGGAATAATAATTATAAATGGATGAAGTCGGAATTTATTGCAATATTCACCTAAGAAACCAAGAAATACAAAAATTGAACGAACTATAATTGTCTGATGAGTAATTTTTGCAAGTACTACATATTTTTAAAAATTTTACAAAGACGAATCTTCGATTTTTAAAAAAATTATTTAGAAAAGGAAAATAAAAATTATGAAAAACCGCAAAATGTAATTGAATAAATGAAACACCCATAAAATGCAATTTGGTCATTACCAATCGTGAGTTGCATTTATTAGAAAAAATTACTATTATCGACGAGAAATAAGCAAATTAAGTTCTTAGATCTTCTATGCAGCGTTGACATCGCAGTTAACATAATTATGGAAAAGCATTTAATGGGCTTCAAGGGGGCCAACCCATGTGGAATCGCTCGCATTCTCCATTTCATTACATTCCATTGTCAAACAGACTGCTTTTATTATTTATTTTTTCAAAAGTTCAAATTTTTTTAGAACAATAATTGTTAATTTTCCAGTTTTACTGAAATTGATCGCTGTTTAGTATATTTATATGCTGATACTGTAAAATATTATTATGATTCTTTTTGATCTTGTTGGAGGAGTATTTTTGTCTATTACCTCAATGATAGTTTTCTAATTTATTGTAGTATTTTTCAAAGAAGAGTGTTTAAATTTTAAACTAACTTAAGATTTTTTCTGTGCGCACACCATTTGATGAATTAAGAGAAGCGCAATTTTGTAGTTAAATTTTTTTAAGACGCACGTGCAGTAGTACTACAATGTTATTATAGTGGTAGTATTTATTCATTCTAGTATACATAACTAAAAATGAACTCTGCAATGTTAACTCCTAAGTTTAATGACCCAAACAACATTTTCAAAATCAACTCGTTGCTTCCAGTATAAAAGTATTCTTTAGTTCTTGTTCACTATAATGCCACTATAGGTTCTACTTTTGTATGTTTTATGAGAACTAGAAGAAGTTCAACGATCTTGTGTCCTCTTCACCTCAACACACAGTTCAATTTCTTGAGCCATCCGCATTTTTTTTAATTTAAAAGTATAATCAATTTAAAAAATCATAGGTTTAGCGCAGGTCAGAACTTCTCGATGCTCGAAAAAAAAATTATACCTATCATTTTTATTTATGAAAAGAACCCATCGGATGGGGAGTTTTGACAAGTACCCAACTGGTATCTTATAATTATAATAGAAACAAAATTCGAATTTTTTTAAAACACTATACTATCAGGAACTGCTATCACTTTAATGCAAATCACGATTAGGGCATTGAAATTTATTCGCGGTACGTTTGCATAATTCAACGTAATTTCGACCTTCATCGTGTATTAAAGATTTTATTTTGTATTCGAAACGGTTATTATAAGGAAAAACTATTTTGGTTGAAGATCGTCAAAAGTTTTGAACTGATGGCTACGTTTGGCTCAGAATTAGTGAGCATACTTTTTAGTATGCTCGGGTTCGAATCCAGATTGAAGAACACTTTTTCATATCGCTAATCCTTTGTTGCTGACGGCAATCAAGCTAGTTTCTATGGTCCTCACATCGGGGCGAGCTTTTTCAATGTACCAATTAATTTTATAACGAAAGTAATAATGAAGTATCATTCGCTTCAGTTATTTGTAATGGTGGAAAATAAATCTAAGTATTAAATTTTTTTCATTTGATTAAACCATTTTTTAAATACAAAAGTCGAGCCCTGGGCCAAATTGAACCCTTTGAATTATTTAATCCGGTTCATGTCAACTCAATTCATCTAACCCTTTGACTTTTCCTTTTTTAGGTTGACAAATAGGAGAACAAAAACTATCCGTTCTAAAATTGACCTATTTTGTGGTTTATGAATAAAATTTAATATTTAAAATAAAAAAATTACATGCAAGACAACTAAATTAAAAAAGATCGAAACGTCTAGGAATTTTTCCGATCTGCTCTCGGAGATGGCAGTTCTTGATATTTTTAGAGGTTTTCAGAAAATTCAATTATGGTTATGATAAAAAAATACCATCAGTTATACCATAATTTAAATAAAACGTACAGATTAATCTAAATAATTATGTAAATATTATAAAAACCGAGAATATTCTTCGGCTGCACTCAAGGGGGACTGGTAGCGATATTTTGGTGTGCCAAAAAACGGCACCTCTTGTTCTTCGTATCTGGAAAAAGAGAGGGTAGAACTTCAAATTTGTCTGTGCCGTGACTTTGAGTTCTAGTTAAATTGTACCTATCTGTCCGACTTTGCTTTGGTGGTTCATCGTTTGATGAAAACTAAGTAAGACTGTCCTGAAGCTAAATTCGCAATTTTGCACATCTCTACTTCTTCTGTACAAACTTCAAGTACCCACTGTTTCACAGGAGAATTTTCTAAACAGCTAATATTTCATTCTAAAACATTCGTTACTTCAGGTTAAAAATAAATATTTTTTTAAATTCGTGTGTATCCAGGAAACTAAGCGATCAAAAAGAAAATCACGTAATGATCTGCGATGGTATACCTACAATATAAATAATCTTTTGTGTATTGCTTTGTCAAAATGCAACTTTTAAACAACTAAATTAAGAATTCCGATTTTCAGAAAAATATACGTTTTTAGCAACAAATGGCAATAATTTGCTATTTACAAAAAAATTTAGGTCAAATGTGATCCGAAGTTAATATTATCTAAATGGCAACAACAAATCTCGGAACTATATGAAATTTCGAGAGAAACCTTTCGTAAACTCAGGTTCATTTTGAGTCTTGACAGATTGGCCGTTTTGATATAAAATCGATGATTAGGACCCACTATTTGATATTTGAACAAAGAAAATGGTTACAGGAAGTATATATAGGGATGCACTAATTATTTTTCTGTTAATAACCACCTTGAAAATTGTAATAAGAGAAAGCGAACCTATTGAGGTCAAGCAATGCGAAATATTGTGCATTCTCTGCATGGCCAGTCCGCCCCTGGGTGCACTTGCTTCTGCACGTTTCCGTCAAAAGAAACTGAGGAAACTTGCCAGGACCTACATTTGGTTCAGGTTTATGTAGCTGGAGGAATATCGAATTCCGTTTATAAAATTAATAATTTCGGCATTGCACGATGCAACTTGAAAAATATTCGAAAGGTCAAGATAAAAATTCTATTCGATTGTAACGGGAATTTATTAAAATTTTAAGGAAATTAAGTTTCTCATGAGAATCTAATGTTAATATTGTATTCTTTACGGATATTAATATTATGATTAGTTATTTACGCGTAGAAAATGGTTTTCGTGCTAAAATGGCGAAACTAAAGGGTTATAAAAATGCAAACTTTTATTGGTGTGAAATCTCGCATAACCAACTGAAAGTTGAAACACCTGAAAGCACTTGAGAGCGATTAGAATGTTTTATTAGAGAATGTTTATTATTCACCGTTTAAGGGAGATGAATTCACCCCATTTTGAGGTGTGTACCCAGAATGTAAATAGTGAAAATTATTGCCTTTAATAGCGTGAATATTGAATGGAAGGTGTCGTTCGCTGTTCTAGTTTTTTCTTCTAGTTCATTGTTATCTAATGTCCAGCAGTGTTAACCTGCTTTTCTTCAAGTTGTTGATGTTTAAATCATGTAAGTTGGCATGGAATAACGTTTTTGTTAAGTTACTCCATGACGTACGTTTTGCAGTTCACTCAGGTGTGAATCTATTACGAGGGCATTGTTAAATGCCGGACAATACATCAAAATAAACTTGTTGCTTTATTAGACAGAAGCTGTTCGAGTGGTGCTAATTACACACTTATTATTGTACGTTACAAAAAAGATCCAAATTTGCATTTCATTCTTTTCTTGCCAACTCTTAATTTATCCATTTTACCGTTACTCTCAATTTTTCTCTTTGTCAAGTCTTCCTGCCTCCTCGCAACATCGCATACCTACCTATTTTTAAAATCATACACTTAACTGCACAAAAGCTAATTAAAAGGAATTACAAGGATCATAATATTATACAATATTTTTTTCGCCACCGAAATTATTCAAATAATAATTTTTTGAATCGAAATTGAAAATATGAATTTTCTAAGATCGGTGTTCAAGTAAAATATAACGTCGGTTTTCTTCTAACCAAATGCACATTGCATAGGTACATTTCCGGTAAGTAGCAATTTGACGCATCAATACAAATGCAAATGGGATATTGCAAACCGGATGGACATTAAATTTACGTTTAAGGCATATGGGAACCTCGACATTTTATAAACCGGATTTTTTCTACCATAGATTAGATCGTCGAGTTCTGTAAATATTAAAAAAAAGAATTCGGAAATTTCGCAATTCTCGTAAATGCTTTCTTGACAATCTGTTTACTTGCAGTTTCACTTATGCATTCGGAATGGCTAAAGTGAAAGAAGCAAATTAGTTAAAAATATCAAAACATCCTGTATTTCTATTCTCACGCTAAAGTGCAGTTAAAATTTATGTTTAGTTGAAATCTTAAAACTGACACATGCCCCCAATGTTCAACCCCCGCAGCTGTTAGAAATGTTAACTTTTGTACGTTAGCCCATTAAATTTTAAGCTATAAAAAGTAAAAGTATAAATTTTACATGGAGTATTAGTTGATATGCTCGAATGAACGTCAATGCAGAGAACATCTCATTCTCATAGCTAAAATTCAGGTGTATGATGAGTAGAGATCCCGTTTAGACGCCAACGGACACAGCACGTGGTTTTTCGTCGAGATTAATTCTCTGCAAAACCTGATGTTGTTTGTTCCCTGCCTTTATGAATTCAATACACGGTTTGCTATTATTTATTTGCAAATAACTTTAACAACTTAGCTCGAGCCATTTCTACTATATGCGTTCATTCATTCATGCCAATAAACGTTTTTCCACGTACGTTTTAAATATGTGCAATGGATTATAACATTAAAATTTACGAAATCCTACAGTTTGAGTGCAACACGACAAATTTCAACTATTAATTTCACACGTCTCGATGTGAACGAAGGGTAATTCTAGAATGTACATCCTGAAACTTGGATGAATTCAAATATCACACGGGGTGGATTAATTCAAGTTTATTTAATATCAAATGTGTGTTCTGCAGAGCATTACAAAACTTGAACAAAGTTGCAATTTTTATGCATAAATTAGAATTAATATAAAATTATTATTATGGAGTTTACAGATCGTGTTGTCCCGAGTTTTCGTGCAGAAAAAAAATTTGAGATTTTAATGGATTTACACTTTTTGAGGTCCCCTGAGTAAAATAAGACCATTTCCAAAAAATGTCTGTGATGGTGTGTATGTGTAGTCAAATTTTGAGTGTGACCTACAGCAAAAACTATCAGGAATTTTCAAACAAAATTTTGGATTTTTTATCCTTATATGGCGACTTAGAGCTGATTAGATTTTGGTTAAAATTGGTTCATGGGAATTATTTTTTTAAATTTTATTATTTAACATTAATTTTTAATTATTATTTCAAAAACTAATAGGAATTTCAAAACGAAATTTAGGATTTAGCATACTTATGTCGAGATTTAGATAAATTTTAATTAAAATTGGTTTATGAGAACTAATGTTTTTTTAATTTTTTAAGTTTTATTATTTAATATTAGTCTTTGTTTAATATTTTAAAAACTAACAGAATTTTCAAAACCAAATTTGATATTTGCTATCTTTATAGCTGGAGTTAAGTTATTTAAATTTTGGTTAAAATTGGTTCATGGAAACTATTTTTTTAAATCTTATTATTTAATATTAGTTTTTAATTAATATTTTGAAAAGTACAGTCGGGTCCGCTTATAACGAGTATAGCTTATAGCGAGCGTTCGGTTTTAGCGAGTAATTTTTCAAGGTACCGAAAATAATCCATTACGCTCAATACATTTTGAGGTTGCTTACAACGAGCTTGGATATAACAAGCACATCTGTTTAACGAGTACATTTGATTTGCAAAATTGATGAAATGCTTCACTTACAACGAGCAGTTTTCAATAGCGACGAACATTTTACTGCTGCGATTACAACGAGAACTCAATAACTCGCCAAAGGGTTAGCTTTGATTATAACGTGCAATAATGATAACAAACTTGCTGTGACATTTCTATTAAACAACTTACTAAGTGATTCTAAATATAATTTTGTATGACTGTATGTAATAGGTAGGTATTTTTCGTATTCAGTCATCATTGTTCAAATTTATCGTTGTTATAAAGTGCCACTGAAATCATGTCTAACCTAAATAGTAGGTCACCCCGGACGCTACAAGCAGTTTTGACAAACGCAACAACATCAAGACTCGAATTCACACAAAAGTGAATTTTCCGAAATTTGTTGACTAACCACAAATTTTATTTTTTATTTGTTAATTACACCATTACGTTTCATAATTCGTTGTAAAACCGAGCTTCTGGTATCTTTACTGTCGCCACAATCTATTTTAATTTCGATGGGCGGGGTTACAGTTCAAAAGAGTCAATAAGTAAATTGCATTGTAAATAAATTTTTAAAGCCGTTTTTTTTTCCAAAATGTGTGAACCGTCCGTAAATTTTATTCATTCTTCATCTTTTATAATCCACCAAATCCAGAAAATTTAATTTTAACTAAAACTGCAACCAAAAAAAGGTTTGAGGCTATTACATACAAGTGATGTAGGTATGTACATTTTTAAATGTTTGTCTACACGCATTTTTCAATTTGTTTAATAATTTTGATGTTCTATGTTTTCTATATTGAATAAATCATAATATATTAAATATGTAGTATCAACCAAATCAACAATATTATTTCTTAGTATTAACGAGGTGAAAGTTTATTGTAATCGGTTTCATTTAAAATCGTTTACAGCGAGCGTTCGCATATAGCGAGTACATTTTGTTAGCACCGACGTGCTCGTTATAAGCGGACCCGACTGTAATAAGAATTTCAAAATCAAATTTAGGTTTTTGCATATTTTAATCGATATTTAGAACCGATTAAATTTTAGTTAAATTCTTTTATAAAAACTATTGTTTTTTATTATTTTAAATTTTATTATTTAATATTAATCTTTATTAAATATTTTAAAAACTAACAGGATTTTCAAAACTAAAGTTGAGATTTGTTATGTTTATGGCAGGAATTAGAGCTGATTAAATTTTGGATAAACTTGGTTCATGGAAGCAATTTTTTTTAAATCTTTTTATTTAATATTAGTTTTTATTAAATATTTCAAAAATTAATGAGAATTTCAAAACTAACGTTGGTATTTTGTATCTTTATATTTAGGCTTAGAGGTGATTAGATTTTGGGTCACATTGGTTAATGAAAAATATTTTTTCTTTTTATTATTAAAAATTATTTTTTTAATGTTTAATAAAAGTATGATAAAGTTATGGGCATGGCCACATCCGATTTTTTTGTTGAAAAATTGGATCGCATTCATCGTTTGAAAGTTAAGGTTTATTTCAAAACGAACCAGAATTTTTGTTTTTGTGTATTGATTATAAAAACGAAAACTTCAGATATTATAAAATAAGATATTCAAAATAGCAATGTAAAAAAAATTATAATTTTGTGGTGGAAAAATTTCATACATTTTGTGAATAAATAATAATTGAAAATCAGAAAAACCGACAAAAATTAACTCTTTCGGCACCTCTGCAGAAAAAACTATTGAAGATAGAGAAAAATAATTAATTTGGTAGAGCGTAAAATTTCAAAAATGTCTTATTGGCATATTTTTATATATAAACAGCCCAAAAATTCACGGCTTAACTGAATTTTTTACAGATGTTTAAACAAAAACTTAATTTTTCTCTCTTATTTTTAACATAACTCATAATCTACTTATCGGATAATATTCATCCGTTGTGTTCTTTTTTATTAAAAAAATTCCAACTCTTTACTTTTCACCGTCAAGTGTATAGTAAAACTGCAAGGCGCTCGTCTCTACAACGAAAAATGAAGAGATCGAATTTTAGAAGATAGAATGTTAAAAAAGCACAATAAGGCTAAATATCATACGTAGTTTATGAACTACTATGTTAAAAATAAGAGAAAAAACATTTTTTACACGTTTGTCAAAAATTCAATATTTCGAAAAGAATATTTTCATCAAAATCGGAAGAATTATGAAAGACGTCAGTGCAAATCTTACATTTTTTCAGATGTTTAATTAAATGCAATAAATGTATTGCAATTAAATTTTTAATAATGTGGGATTCATTCGCAAATGCTATGTATGAAAAATGATTAATTTATTCCAGATTCCATGTGTAATAAAATGAATATGAAGAAAAAATCGTCCAAAGTTATGTAAATAGTCTAGGTGATTATGGTACAATAAAGTCTACTAGACGTGCAAAGATCATTTCTGCTCGAAATGATGGATAAATTTCGAAAATAGCCTTAAATTAAAAAAAGAGCTGCAATGAATTCAAACGTGAAATTAATTTAAAAGTTTCAAAATGCACCCTGTGGAGGCATGGAGGGCAAAAAATACCTTCCGTATTGAAAAATGAAAACGGCACTTCAATTGAAAGCGATTCACAAAGAAAACATTAAAATTTTGCTAAAAAATATGAGTAGTACTAACTGGGGGATAAAATGTAAGAAAATTTATTGAGAAAATCCAAAATTCTATTTTTCTTCTTTTTCCTACAAAAAAAATTTAATTTAGATGCCCCAGATGGTTTTGATGGATATTGGAGACATTTAAGAAAGGCGATATATTTTTCGAAAAGAAACTTGGAGGGTGGTTGAATTAGTATGGGGATCTTAATTTGACATTTCCATGCACTCGAATCAACAGCGGTGATATCAGGAAATGTTATCCCAACATCTAATTTAATTTTTCGATGGTCATCCCGAACAAAAAGAAAATATTTAGTATTTCTACCTTATAATTTTGAAACGGAGTGTTTGGCTGGACTATAAGCATACAATAGAGATGTAATAATTTTTGTCGAAATTAAATTTGACTCTCTCGTGTGCTGTTTTTCAAAAGTGTAATTAAAATAGTACTCCCACCTTTCACCCTTCAAAATGTAAACGCCATGTCAGTTCGATTTGTAGAAACCGAACAGCAACCAAAACAGTACTAAAAACGTTCAACAAACAATAAGCAAACTCACGAGTGTAAAAATTCAGAAGGTGGACGGCAAAATTATCAATTAAATTAAAAAATATTAATCCACTCCAAAATAGTGGTAACAAAAGTTAGGATTTATTAGTTAGCATTGCAGAATATATATTAACACAGAAACTATAGGACCACCGGGATTTCGAAAAATTTCCCGATCGGCCCCTACGCGATTCATTATTTGTTCTTCGATTGTACGCTATAGCGATCAAGATTTTTGCGATTTTTCCTAAATTTTGTTTATGATTTCAAATGAAAATTCAAGTTTGGGAATCCCGAACCTTTGTTTCTTTTTGTTCATATTTGCTCGCACGCGGGTTACAACTTTCAAGTGGTGGTGATTTTATCAATTTTTGCGTAATTCGGGAAGTAGATAAATACATAAAACACGAATTACTCGATATATCAATTTTAATTAACTCGATTAACTATTTAAGTATCTTAATATTGCAATAACTTGTGTTTTGGTATGTTGAACCACTCCTTTCATCTTACCGCTTTTGACGAGCGGTCGATCTTTGATTTATTTACATTTTCGCAACTGATATTATAGGCGCTCCACACCACCCAATCTCGTCAGGAGTTTTTACATAATATTATACTTTCCTTTGTTGCAGCCGATGTCTTGCTTTAAACAACGAGCGTGAAGGAGCGCTGTCTATCTTGTGCTTATTCCTTATATTTATACAAAAACGCTCGAACAAATTTAGAGCTCTTTACATTCCAGGCTGGGTCGGTTTTTTTTCGCAAATAAATCTACCTTATTTTCGGGCTTATTAGACAAAGTAATTAGATATGAAAGTACGGAACTACCACAGACCAATTACAGTGCAATATTATGCAGTGGATTATTCTAAAATTCAACATCTTCCACATGATAGAATTTAGTGATTACCATTTACACCTTATGTCTTTAAAAAATCGTTTACGGCGCCTGTACCATGTAACTGTCTCGCAAAAATTTTGGAATTAATTATTTTTAATTATAGTTTACCAGGGTAAATGCGTATCGATAACCAATAATTTAAAATAAAACAGAAATTTATAAAACAATAAGCTTATTTATTTATAATTAAATCTGCTATATATTTTACAACAAATATTATTAAAATATTTTAAATACGTCATGGTAAAAAATGACGGCTTTTGAAAGTCGCAAATGTTTTACCACGCCATATTTAATGTACCTTACAATACCATTACTTAGACTTCTTTATTTAAAAACAATATTTTCATGTGTCTGCTATATTATTTAAAAAAATTAAAACCACAAAGAACCAACTTGAAAATTTTCACGCTACATAAAAATATTATCCACAATAAAAAATATAAACATTAATGGCTTGAGATCATTATTATTTAATACATCACAGGTGTTAACAGAAATATATTATTTTTTATCTATCCAAGCAGAATTGAGATCTCGCAACCCTGCACATCATCCATGTTCATATATTTTAATCACAAACCCGGTAAAATTATATAATTTTACCAATAAACATACATCCAATTCTAGAGAAATAATTCCTTTCCATAGCCAAATTATATACACGAAAAAATTTAAGACAAGATTTTGCTGCCCAAATCGAGTCGGCCCTCTTCCATCGGGTACGACATGGCCCGGAACCTCATATGGCCGACCCAACACCCAAATTTAATGTCATTTTGACGAAATACAATTTTGTACTTTAATATAATGTATGTACCTTTGGATACTAAAATATTGCCAAAAATTTTAATATCTTAAGAACCTTAAATCAAAATAAAATATGTTAGTTTTATAAATTTCCCACTTATAGCAAGAATTTATTTCTAATTCTTACAATTAAAATTGCCCAATCGTATCGTTTGTACATTTTTGCACTGCATGGCCTTATTACAATCAAGATTAAATATAAATTTTTAATTTATAGGTAGTATATGGCTTGCCGACTAATTTTGTATCTCGTGACACAAAATTAATAAGCATTCGACTTAAGAATATCAAATTATATATAATAAATGAAAATTCATTTAATACTGATTTTCAAAATAATTTACGTATAACTATTAATTAGCAGATTTTTAATTTTATGTTTAAAGGCATGTACTTTTCGATTTTTAAGCGATGTCATAAAAGTGAATTCTCAATTAAAATTTAATTTTTACACCTCTTAAAAATAAAAAACCGACCTAAAAACATATATTTCCAAAATAGAATTTCTTCTTAGGTAACTGTTCAACAGGCAAAATGGTAGATTTTGGAGATCAAAACGAAAATAAATACAAATTTTTTTTCATTTTTAAATTATAGAAAACACAATATTTATAATAAACTCAAAAATATACAACTTAAATAAAATAATATAAACTTTCTTCTTGTACTGTACACTTGATTATTTCGATATTTATAATAAGAGATCGTTTTTTGTACAGGTTAGCGTATATTTAAAGGTACCCACAGATGATCATGTCCAGACATGTTATACTTATCAAAGATGTCGAAACATGTATTCGGTAGGCACGACATGCTTGGCACGATCATCTGTGGGCATCTTAAGATTACTGCCATAATTTTATTTTTTCAAGAATCCATTAAGGATAACCTGGGAATTTTGGGAGGCCTCTGCGTCGGACTACTTGGATCGAGTTTTTTAGCGACCGACCTCTCCTCTATCCTCTTTCTGGTTTTCATGAAATCTGAAACAAAAAATAGAATTTTACTTTTTATTTACTACGTTATGATGCTAATACATAAGCTATAAGTTTTAATTCTCCTACAACGCGCGCGCGCGTTCTAAACTAAATTTATTATTTTCAATTTTTTAATTTTGCCAAAGATTATGCTGTCGAACGAGCTGCTATCTAAGTGGGTAGTGGGTACGAATGCATGCATAGTATACAAGATTATAAATCAAAAGTAGTCTTTTAAATTGAGGCTAATAAATTCGACCTCAAAATGATATAACAATAATGCAATTTAGATGACTTCACTAAAGAAAATCGTAAAATTTAAATGGCCACCATCGTCATGAGCTTCATAGTAAAATGTCGTGCCCTTTTATTAAACAAATGAAAGAGGTCAATCCACAAGTCAAAACCAGAGATTCGAGAGAACGATCATGAAATACAATACAACGGGTCTTTACACGTGTCGCTAGTAGCTTCTATCGATTAATGCAAGTGCGTAAGTAGTACGAGAGAAGGTACAAAACAGAAGAATAATACAGGGCTTTGTGGTTCCCACGTTACTTTGTCCCATATTCCAAGTTCTCTTATTACTCTTTGAAAACAGAACTTTCGCACACTATAATTTGCGCATCCAACGATGACTCGACTTATCATCTTGTACAATTTTTGCAATTTGTTAGATCTGCACCCAGTTAAACCTTGAAGTTGTTCGAATGCAAAAACCATATTGGTTGTTAAATTGTCATTAGTTTCAATTGAAGTTAATTTTTTTTTTCGCAAACGACGTTTTCACAAAATGCACTCATCAAGTACGCGTGGGCAGAGGGTTAATTTAAAATATTTCTAATGTAAGATATCGAGAAATTGGAGTTAATTGCAGATGCTTCTGGTACGGTTTATTATTGTTACCGAACAATACCTCTTAGGTTCGACGCTTATGCTGAGCCAATAGGTACCGGTGAAAACCATGTACATACTACATGTAGTTACGTGCGTGTATTCTCAATCATTAGAAAACAACTTCCTTCAGTAGCATTTAAGCAATGTAGGACATACTTTCATACCAACTTCGTTAAACGTAAATTGATCCAATTAAGGTTAATAAAAATTACCAACTATTTTCTGCGTTTTACTTTAATTGGAGGAAAAAAGTTGGCATAATATTTCATAATGATAAGAGCGAATGTATGGCGCAATTAGCATATTATAATGAGGTCATAAGTAACCTCATTAATTTCTATTTACTACGCTTTATTTATCGCGCGTTTATTATCGCAAACGTATATGTAGAGTTGTGTTCTAAATATAAATTTTTGGTATGCGTACTATAAAATTTATTTTTATAAAACAAGTTACATACTATAAAAAGCGATAATATTTGCCGAGATATTATGTATGAAATAAAAAACTGCACAACTTCTATTTTAGTAAGTAGTCTTTCCAATATTGACTACCTACTTGAAAATTTATATACTCTAAATTAAAAGAAAATCAATTTTAAAAGGAAAAGAATTATCAATTTGCTATTTTTTTTAAATAAATGTTGCCACTTTCAAGAAAAACACGATGCCTATTTCATTATCCTTGTTTAGCATTCCGGACAAACTAAAATTAAGAGGAAAAACTGTCGCTGCCAATAGGTGAAAAAACCCAATAGAACAATCAAAATTTTAGTCGAAACAAAATTTCCAATAAAATTAAACCAAATTGCTATACAATTATGGAATTTTGTACATTATAGTAAAGCACAGAATAACATAATTTTTTTAAAATCTACCAATTATATTCGTCGTTGAAAGCTCAAAACAGCTCCTACAGTTTCCTTCAATTTTATTTTTGCAAAAAGATTTTCATTGGCAAAAGGTTTTCTATTCTCGCGCCACATTTCGTTTTGTTGAAATAATTTTTTTGACAATTTATAATAAGTGTCCAAAGCACCAAAGAAAAAAAAATTCTATAAAACTTGCGTGGTTTGATCGTCAATTTTTTTGTTATAAAATTGTCACATAATTATTATTATGTACTATATTTTTATTACTATCAAAATACGCATTTCCTGCTTGATACGATATAGTATATTATTATAATTTAACATGTTAAAAGTATTTTTTTATAATCCCACTTTGTTTAAAAGAACTGGAGAATGTGGATGTGTTTTACTAATTTTTTTACACGTCACACACGTTTTATTACGCATAAACAAAAGTTGAATAAACTTGGGGACGCTGCGCTGGTTCGGATCAAAACAAAATAAAAAATTCTCGTTCGGCAGGTTCACTCCTCTCGGATGAAGGAGTATACCAAATTATCTAATTCAAACATAAAAAAGCGAGAGAAAAATTGTGTCCAACCTGAAGATCTGCATAATTCATCGCGATGTAGAGGTACATAATAGTAAATTGTATGACGATTATAATAAGAATTTTTTCACGAAAATATTTTAATGTGTATAATTAAGTGTACGTCACGTATTTTTTCAAAACAACCTCGATGCATTCAAATTGTTAAGTCAAAGAACGACCAAACCAAGTTTAATAACCGAAGAAGAAATCCGTGGCCGACAGTATTAAACATGAACGATTAGTTGTTTTGATTCTTCGACTCTCTCTTTCTTTTTCATCGAGTTTATAGATACACATAATAGTAGTACGTAAGTTACATCCTGCTTTGGTTCTAGTTTCCGTCTTTCTTTTTCTTCGTTGGTTTTAATAAAACACGCATCGACACGCATTAAAGGTGGCTCACCTTGGCCCGTACGTTCACCTACGTTTCGAGTATCTAAAGAAACATTAGATTTGAATCTATTCATTTTGAATCTTTACATGCTGGATGATGACGATGATGATGATGATGGTGGTGGTAAGTTAATTCTCCAAAAACATGAGAGAAAGTGTTTTTCCCACACCTGACAGAAACTACCTCAACTAAAAACCTAAGTTGGTACTTCCTTAATCAATCGAAATATTATACATATTATGAAATACGTGCAACGGGATACTATATACTGGCACGATATTATGAATCACGCATACTGTGACAAAAGATTGATGTACCCACATGTGTTTTAATTTTACTATGAGGACAATGACCCATTATGATTATAAACAACATTTAAAGAGTTGTAAAACAGTAGTATAGGCTCTTGCTCGACTATCTAACAATAACACTCGACATTTTTGTTATTCTAGTCAAATTGGACCAAATAAAATTTTATCGCACCAGATGCACCGAACCAATTTTTAAAACATAATATAGAACACGTAGTACATAGGTATGTTTCTACAATCATCAAGTAAACATTCAAAATATTGCACCATGTTGAATGGTTATCCTTATTATTATCATCATCATCTATGATTTATAACGTTATCAAATGTTGGTAATTCGAATGCAATATTTTTGTACATTAATATCTTATCACAAGCAAGCACCTGTCGATATCATATTACATAGTCGATAAATTTACAATAATATAATGTAATCGAGAAAATAGTACATTATATAGGTACCCCAAAAACTTAATCCCCTTTTCCAACGCTCCCATTATTAGAAAAACTAAGCATCCACAAAAACACAAATGATTTTGTTCTTGAAATTAATCACTAAAATGATTTATTCAAGTTGGTGAGCTGTAATAGTTGTTTGGTAGCTTCTGGGTATCAATTACAATTATTGCCAAAGCTTGGACGTGCATAATTGATGGCTTTAATGGCTTCAGGTAAAACATAAATATAAGAGGCTCGTGTTAGTGCATTATATTTAGATAACATCCAAGATAAATGCCCAGCTTGGTATTTGAATAGTTTTTGCCTCGGGTCATGGATACACAGCGTAAAAATAATAATTTCGAAACAAAGTATTGAGATTGGTTCTTTTTTAGAAGAAGCATTCGTAAGTTGAAGGTCATTTACTTGCAGCCCCAACAACGCCAACACCACACATCATGTAGACCCACCCATTATGGTTGGTAAAAATAACATAAAGCTTGGGTATGGCATGCCATCAGACGATCACCACACCGGGTGTTTACTCTCGTGCCACAAATAGCTTCTGTTTACTCTCGCACACGTCGAAAATGCCAAGATCGACTCCTGCAGTGATATTTTTAAATTAATATCTACAATACCTTTTATTGACGAATTTGAAAATATCAAAAGCGAAACGATGCCATTCCGATTATTTTGGTAAACAAATTTTGGTGTCTTATTGAGCGATGAAATATTATATTGATAGAATCGATATTATGGTTTAGAATAAATCTTGTATCAAAATTCAAACTAGGATAACATATCAAGATCATATTACCTATACATTAAACAGCCATATTCAGCAATGTGAAAACTCCTCATCTTTTCTTCTGTATAAATTTTGACAGGACAACATTATTATGCTACGATTTAAAAGAGTTTCTTTACTACTGGCTTTACAGGCCAATCAAAGATGGTATTATCTTTTTGTATAAGTATGTAATTTTTGTATTTAGTTATAAGAAATATTTCGTAAATAAATCCAACTAAAACAATCCTTGTGTAATATAAATTATGAAGTGGGCTAAAAACCAAAATAAGTACTTTGGAAGTGCAAGCACGTGCAAGTAGAGCGTCTACCACAACAAAATTACATTTAACCAATCAAAAGTTGTATATCACAGTATAACAGATACACAAGATTTAACCGTGGGACGAAGTGGCCAAAAAAATAAACTTTCAAGTTGATGGTTTTATAATGGGAGCTTTTTTAATTTAGTAAACGCTAAATAATCGTTTACGCTAACCCTTTATCTCGTTTGAACATTTTTATAGCACCAACTAAAATGATGAATTAATCCTGAAATATAATTATTATAAAATTCCAAACCAAACGACTATGGAAAATAAAACTAAAGTATGGATCATGACGCTATGTAACTTCGATACGAACTTTTTAGCAAGTTTACATTGTCTTCTTTCTCTTTAGAAATATTCTCAATTTTGAAATACCGTCATAATTATATCCTCGATAAAAGAGAACGAGAATATTACTTGGAATATCATTTGGAAACTGATTGGAAGTTTCTAAAGAGTCAATTAGAACTATCGTCTATTCTTTATTTTATTTCAATTTTGGAATTAGTAACCAGGCAGATCTGGGTAATGTGAAACGCTTAAATCCAGATTAAGGAAAATTTTTTCGGTACATCGGTAGGCTAAATTGGTAACCGAGATGGCTACTATCCTCAATCGACAGCGTTGCACATCTTTTCGCAACCAATATCGTTGCTAGGGGAACGATAATCACCATTGGTGATTAGTGCACCTAATCACCTTAAATTAAAAGATAAATAAAGCAGATCAGATGAGTAACATAAAATCAAATTGCCTTGGTAGGGCAGTTGGTTTGTAGGATTCGAATCTAGATTCAGGAACACGTACATATGTAAGATAAGATTATGTAATTATAGGCTACAGGTATGTTCAACATAAAATGAAGTTTCTACCAAAGACGAAAAGTATAGAACATAATGAATACAGACAGGTATAGCAAGTGTAAAGAAACCATGTAAAAAATAGAAATGTTGATTAATTGACTTTTGCCTTATAATCCTGAATTTAAATGTGTGCATCCTTTGCAGCCTTTACTTAACTCCATTATGTCAACTTAACATGTTTTACCAAATGTCGCAATTAACAATTATGGATGTTCTTTTTATGGCTTTTCGCCTCTACGAAAAATTGATTATAATCGTGGTAATTTTCAAACTACAAATTTATGCAAACATAGGAAATGCCTTATATTACTTCTATTATGCATAACAAGAAATATTGCGTACAAAACCACATTTTTTCATGCGGTCAAATTGAGATCTTCTAATAATTGAATGCACACAGATTTATAGTGTTAGTCCCAATTAAAGTACTTTCAATGTGAATATTTTGACATCCGTTTCTAATTTTAATTAAGAGATTTATGCCCTTGGGAAGGGTGTTTTTGGAAAATATTTTTGGCATATTATGCAGCTGTTCAAATAGGTATCGACCAGATGTGAGCGCAAATATTATCCAGGCTTCAACCAACGTAAAAGGCGTTACGTATGTGGGGGTGATAAATCAACATAAAATGATTCACACACGAGGGTGCTTTCTATTCAAAAAATAACCGTCACTTTTATATTAACCTACCGGGATTGATCGAAGAACATATTATTACTCGAGTTAAATAAATTAATTACAGACTGTGAAATTATTTGTTCTTTTATGCCCAAGGATACAAATATAAACAAAAGGTAATTTTACCTGTAATCAGACTTTGTTTTTTAGGCAGGATAACTTCTTCGACAGGCACATCGATGGACATTTGTTCATCTTGTTGAATACAGTCGACATCACCATCACTTGCAGTTGTTTCGATAGGTGGATATAATTGTGAATTATCTTGAATGTCAGGTTGACGTTTAATCGATTTTCCAACTTCATCGCGTAAATTTTTTCCACGAATGGCCTGCCATTCGAACTGTCCGTTGATATTCATCGGTCGACCTGCGACAAAATCAAAATTCCATTTATTGCTTTCGGACTTGGCCATTTTCGCAAACTCTTCATTGAGGAACCTGCGAGTTTCTTCGGGATTTGGATTAAATAGAGCGCGTCGCACTCTCGTGATGTTTTTATTGTAGATTAGTTTTCCTTCAAATAAGGAGACCGTCTTCATTTTGGGCACATCGCTTATGGGAAGAGGTTTGAAAACCCTGGCACTCATTTTATTGTTAAATAAAAATTGTTCACGTTAGGCAACTATAAACACAACACTAGAAAAGGCGTGTAATCGTAGTTTGTGCTTGTTTACAATCACGCCACTCGCATAATAATCACAAATCGTCTTTTGCACGTACTAATCGATTCTCTATTAAACGCGCAACACAAATATCATGTCTTCCGAAAACCAAACACAACAAACAAAATAATATTGCCAGTTGTTACCACAAACAAAATTCAAATAACAACCGCGTCACTACCAAACTCTCACGAGACTGTGGTTCGTTGCCAAGCGTCGCTTTTACAGGACGATACCAAGTTGTGTAGGGGCGGTCGCTATATTTAAATTTGACACCGCCTAACCGGACCGAACGCCAAACTTTATCTCATTTTTTAGACGGGGAGAGAGAAAACTTAAATTTTACGAGTTCGTACGTTTAAAACCGATTTTTTTTTTAATTAAACGGTATTAATTTCGTGCTAAATGATTTAATTTCAAATACATTAATTTATTTAATCACGTCACAAATACACACGTCAAGCACTAATACAATTAATTTTAATTTCCTTTCGCGACTTTGAAATCGTAGCCACTACGTTATCTATCGGTTGATCACACAAACTAATGATACAAACAGCGCGCAATACAAAATCAATTATTTTTAATGCTTCCATCAAGGTAATAATTTTTCGAAATTGCACACAACATTATTTGAGTAATTTGAACTATAGATTTGTATATTCTACTAATGGTATATTAGTGTTTATTTTTAATTACAGCTCACCTTTGCACAATGGACGCTAGTGGAATTCAAACCAACAAGTACTACTAGGTACTGAAGAAATGTTATAAAGAAAAGTGAAAAATGTAATCAAGAAATTTGAAATAATCACTCTAAGAGCTATTAGGTATAATAATAATTTATTTTGTATGTACTAGGTACTTAAAAATTGATCATTGCAATCAGATACTGGCTAGGTACCTGCTATTGTATTTCCGAAATAAACACGTGATAAATAAATTTATCTGTAAAACGAGCTAAGTACTTACCTACTTAAGAGAGCCGTAATTAAATTTTGGAATATAAAATGTTACCTAAGTGCCTAGTTAAATAACTCATTAAAATCATTATATTTATGATTTCATACTTTTCAACACGGTTCGTTATTTATTATTAAAAAGAAAGTATATTGAAATAGTTGATAGGTATATCAGTAAAAATCGTTACTCTTAAAAAATATATATGGGATTTATCTTGCCGATTATTTACTTTATATTTAAATATTGTATTGTAAGGGCACTTAAATTTTCTTTCCTCGATAGTATTTAAATGTACATACTTACTAATATAAATATTTAAATATGATTATAATACATATTATTGTTAAATATAAGTATACATTATTAACTTAGTTTCAAGTTATTATGTAAATTTTAATTTAATAGATATTAGAAAACCGTAGAAAACTTTATCTCCCTAGCTGTCTGATCTCTGTAATGCTACATTTCCACATTACCAACACAAAAAATAACCAACAAAATAAACGCATTTTTGATTGGTCACCATTCCCTCCGAGCAACAACTACACTACTACAACAACAACAAACGCAAGAGCAAGTTGATGCCATTAGCTGCCGATTGTGAGTTGCGTTGAAGATAACTCAACAAGGAAGAACTACAAAACAGGCAAAAGAACGAAATTGGTTTGGTTTATTGGTTTTAAAACCATTGTTCGGATGGGTTTACAAAAATAAAAAAATATCGATTGGTTCGTTCATTTATTACCGATAAAGTTTCTGATTAGTTATACGATTAGAGACACGCGCTTGCTGAAAATAACAAAAACCAGCAAGAAGTTCACAAAACGAATTGATCAACAGTTCAACGAATGGTTCAATAAATTAAGTGCTACTGAGGCTTCAGCACATTTAAAGTTAAATCTCAAGAATTTTTGCAACAATGGGCGAAACGTCTGAGTGGACATAGAGCTCGGGAAAGGAGATTATTGTACACAATCGAACCTGAAATCATTAGTTAACTTATAACTTCACACGTAGTTATCTTCAAGTTAGCGAACTTCAGGTTAAATTGACAAAATAATCAATCAGATGACAACAAAACAAATAAGTCAATTATTTGATTGGTTATTTCGTCAATTTAACCTGAAGTTCGCTAACTTGAAGATAACTATGAGTGAAGAAATAGCGGGCATAAGTATGTAATATTGGGCCTGAGAAAAGTTCGTGGCGTTTTTTTACTAAAATTCAAATATGTTTCATTATTATCGACAATGTTTCGTCATTTTTTGGGTAGAGCCATGATGCCATCGGTGAAGAACTTCTGTGTCTCAAATGGTTTTCACAGGCTTATTTTCAAACCAGCTTAATTCCATTGAGAGAGTGATAGTCAGAAGGTGCTATGTCTGATCGAAACTTCCCAACCAAGCTCTCTCAATTTTTTGACGGGTCATCAAAGAAGTGCGTGGTCGGGCGTTGTCATGATGGAAGACATCGGGCCGTTTTCTTTCAATTGCCTGGCGTCATCTCTCTGCTTGTCCCCAGTAAAATTGAAAATCAATCGTCTGACCAACTGGAAGTACATAGCTCATAGTGGACAATTCCCTTCCAGTCCCACCACACACACCACTTTTACCGTAAACAGTACTTTCCATACACAAAAAAATGTACTTTTACTAGTGAGAGTCTACAATACCTAGTGTATATGTATGTATACTTCTCCTATAGAGGGTCAGGAAAAGTAGATTGACAATAAATAGTTATTCTCGATTTCACACTAAAATGTGTGAAAAATGAGGGTCTAATTAACAGTTTAAAAAATAAAATTTGTGGTCGGTCCACAAATTTTGGAAAAAATACACTTTTAGGGTGAATCTGAGATTTGTCGTGGTTGCGTTTGTCTAAACCAACTTTCCGCAACCCTGCTTCGTTCTGACCGCTTCAAGCCGTTTTGACAAGCGCTTTACTCATTAAAAATATTTCCTAGAATGGTCCTACTCGTAAAAGTGTGACCCGAAAGATAGCAGGGAGCAATTGGTAGCTCTCCACCGCTTGTAACTGTCCATTCACCTACAACGCACGTACTGGTGATGGAATGTTTTC
This sequence comes from Lycocerus yunnanus, assembly GCA_036346125.1. Taxonomy (NCBI): domain Eukaryota; kingdom Metazoa; phylum Arthropoda; class Insecta; order Coleoptera; family Cantharidae; genus Lycocerus; species Lycocerus yunnanus. The sequence continues at coordinate 425,075 of JARFIX010000094.1, forward strand.
CATATTAAGCGTAATATTACATAATAATACACTTCATGTAATTTTCAAAATTAAATTGTTACGTTATTAGAACGTTAGGTTAAATTTTATTCTACATTTCCGAACGGTATCAGTGACTGTATACATTCACTAGTAAAAGTATATTTTTATGTTATTGTAAACTTTCACTGTCCATATCAGTGAAAGTATACATTCACTAGGAATTGTATACATTTCCTAACAATACACTTTCATGGTAAAATGTACGAGAGTTACCCTAAAACTTAGTTAATAATAATTGCAATTATTTTAAAGTTCAGGTACCTAAAAATAATCCAGAGAATAAAGACAAACAAAAGGGCAAACTTCAGAAACATTCCTGGAAAACTGGATTTTCACATGAACCTTTGTATGAATTTATGTTTATCATGTAACGTGCACTTCTTTCTACACCACCTTTGAGGGACAAGATGCGTTTTTTAAAGTGGTGTCCCCAATAGACATAATCCACGTCTATGATATTTGTGATTGAAAAAGTTGATTTATTAAAGAAAATAAAGAAATTATCAATTTTTTTAAAATTTGTAAATCAAGCATTTTTTACCAACTTGAAAAATTCATAACTTGTTTTATAAGCATTTAACGAAAAATTTACATGAAACCTTTTCTCCTTAAATGGACCAAATTATTAGAAAAAAACTAGTTCGAACCAAAATGTGTAAATTATTGTATTTGTTAAACAATTGCGTTTTAAACAAATTGTTCCACTCTGAGACAATTTTAACTAATGAATTCGGATTCTACGCAAAAAAATCGGATGTGGCCATGCCCATGACTTTATCTTACTTTTATTAAATATTAAAAAAATAATTTTTTATAATAAAAAGAAAAAAATATTTTCCATTAATCAATGTGACCCAAAATCTAATCAGCTCTAAGTCTAAATATAAAGATACAAAATTCCAACTTTAGTTTTGAAATTCTCATTAGATTTTGAAATATTTAATAAAACCTAATATTAAATAAAAAGATTTAAAAAAATTGCTTCCATGAACCAATTTTATCCAAAATTTAATCAGCTCTAATTCCTGCCATAAACATAACAAATCTCAACTTTAGTTTTGAAAATCCTGTTAGTTTTTAAAATATTAAATAAAGACTAATATTAAATAATAAAATTTAAAATGAAAAAAAATAGTTTTATAAACGAATTGTAACTAAAATTTAATCAGTTCTAAATATCGATTAAAATAAGGAAAACCTAAATTTGGTTTTGAAATTCCTATTACTTTTCGAAATATTAAATAAAACTAATATTAATGAATAAGATTTAAAAATTTAAAAAATAGTTTCCATGAACCAATTTTAATCAAAATTTAAATAACTCTAACTCCTACTATAAAGATAGGAACTATCAAATTTGGTTTTGAAAATTCGTTAGTTTTAAAATATTAAATAAAGACTAATATTAAATAATAGCACTTAAAAAATAAAAACAAAAGTTCTCATAAACCAACTTTAACTGAAATTTAATCAGATCTAAATCTCGACATAAGTATGCTAAATCCTAAATTTGGTTTTGAAATTCTTATTATTTTTTGAAATAATAATTAAAAGCTAATATTAAATAATAAAACTTAAAAAATAAAAAAAAATAGTTCCCATGAACCAATTTTAACCAAAATCTAATCAGCTCTAAGTCTCAATATACTAAGAATAAAAATCCAAAATTTTTGAAATGGTCTTATTTTACTCAGGAACCTCAAAAAGTGTAAATCCATCAAAATCTCAAATTTTTTTTTCTTCACGAAAACAACACTTTCTCATATTACATATGATAAAGTAAAAATTGATTAGAAAAACCTTGGTTTATCCATGGACCTCTTGGCATACACCGAATCATACCTGACTTCGAGAAAACTCGATTTTTTCAATATTTCGTGAAAAATATTGGTTTATACTATTATATTCTAAATTTTTAGATTCACTCATTTTTAGGTCCTATTAATAATAGCTGATGGATAGGTAAGCCAAATAAATTTTTTATAATATAAAAGTTATTAACGTTTATTGTAACACTAATTTCACGAATTCTGGAGCAAAAATTTTGTTTTTATTTTTGTAAAATAAAGCAAGTTAAATTAATTTTTAAGGTAAATCCCCTTAAAGTACACATTTTAAGCTTTAAAAATCGGACCTGCAGAAACCCAAAAACGCGATGCAATAATGAGTCATTTATGGTGTTGGGTATGTAAACATGCGTAGACATGGTCGAAAACAAAAATGTATAATATTATGCGCGATCATTAGTTTAAAATTTCCAAGGTTGAAAATTTCAGCGTATTATCCTAGCACATGTATCATTTTCACGCGAATACTGTTGGAATTGGTGTTGTTTACATTTTTGCAATCAGAATTTGACAAGCGACGATTTCAAATATTTTCCAACGGAACGATCACCGATTTTGTTTGAAAATATAATTATTATTCGTAAGTCCCGGATGTCCAGCTTCTCTTGGTCAACCAACAAACATTTACGTTATCTTTATACGAAACACGAAATTTTTACTGTTGGTGGGATTTTTCAACAAATCGTTTCCTGCAACAAAGATCGATTGGTTCATCACCACAATCATCAACTAGTGCGAGTTCGGGGTAGTTTTGCATCTCAGCAGTATTGGTTTTTCCTGCAGCTCTTAAAATTATCCTGATGTATAAGGTTATACTTCTGTAACTTCTTTGTTGATCAATGAGGTAAGATTTTATTATATTTTAATAGCTGACAAAATTATTGTTTTGATTTGTTTGCCGCAACTTTGTGTTAGATTTATAAGAACCGTCCGCGGAGCGGGCATGCGTAACTCGGTGGCATTGCACAACATCATTAAATTAAATTATGTTTATTAATTGAGTTGTACTCACCGAGTGTGCAGAGATTAAGTGTCATAACACCATCGATTGTTTATTTGAGTTTTTGGTTTCAAATAAATTTAGATTTGTTAAATACTTGTTTTATTCAGGGAGAGAGAGCGATCAATTTTTTTCAGGATCTATTGCCATAACTTACCGCTATCAGCAACAGCTAGCCGAATTGACAATAATTATAAATTTTGTGACTGCAAAGTGTTTGTCCTTCTTCATCTTTGTTTTCATAATACTATTCTAATAATTATTTGTATAATTTCAAATAATATTAAAAGATGATCAAGTAAGATAATTTTTTATTGATTTGTACAGGTAGATTGGTGATTCGCCTGGTTGTTAGCGTGATAAACTGCTAACATAAGGCGCCCCGGTTCGAATCCCGGTAGAGACTCACTTTGTATGGCCATTTCCATGCTTCGGAAGGCATGTAAAACCGGTAGCCTTCTCACAATGTGCTAGCAATATCTTTGAGATATTAAAATGCTGGGATACCTTCTTGAAAATAGAGGAATCGAAAACCAAACGGAAAGGTCACACTATCATGTTAAAATTTTGTTGTCACCTAGGAAACCAGCTCCAAAAGTAACAGCATTTCTGTCGAGTACAAGAGCAAATCCAAAAAGCTAGATATCTATCACTATTTTGCAATGATGAGATTATATTTTCGATCTATCTAACTATCGGTCTTTTCAACGTTCTTCGACGTCTTCCGATTCCTCTATTTTCAAGAGGCTATCCATAGCATTTAATACCTCAAAGATGTTGCTAACACCATGTGAGCATTATATTTTTTACTTACGTCATTTCAATAGACTCCTTGTTGATAATTAATTTAATTGGTACTAATCTTAAATTCCCAAACGATACGGTTCTGTTATGATCATAATTTCTTTTTCTCGAGTATGACGTCGATGGAATTGTTTTTATTTCCAGAATAAATAAATTACGTAATTAAATATAGCAAAAATTCCTTCTAGGTCGTCGTTCGTCTGAAAAACCGCTAGTGGTGCGCTTCCTTTCCGACAGTTACCGGAAGAGGTTACAAAACAATAACTTCAACGCCCGGTTCACCTCAAAACAGATTTTGTTGAGATTTTATTTTACGAGAAAAAAACGGTTGCACTGATTTCTCATGCTTACCTAAACACGCACTCGTTACCATTTTTTAAAAATATTTTTGCTTCAGGAAATTACCCGAAATAAGTGGATCAGGTGTAATCCATCAGTAACTAACTGTATTTTGTTTGTGCATTGACGGGGTGTCGATTGTTGCGGAACCTTGCATTTATTTTAATTTACACAGAAAAAAATATGCTGTAACTTTTCTCCTTCCTTCCTTCCGTTTGCTTATACATAAATTCGTTACAGTTTTATCCCACTATTTTAAGTGCGTAGCAAATTTTAAAATAACAGTAATTTTAAGTCATATTAAATATAAATTAGATTAATTAGTTGAGAAAATTAAGAAATGGTAATATATTTGAGATGCAATCGCAAGTAGACGTCAGCGGAGGACGGTTCGTGCAAAAAAGTGCATTTGGTTTTAGTTATTAATTTACATTTTTAATTCAATTGCATGATGATCGACTTGTATAAAATTTAAATTAACGTATACCGTCGAGATTTTGTTTCGATTCGCTGAGCGTAAACCGGAAGCGGTGTGCAATTAAAGTTAATAATAATAGTGAGAAGAGCGGGGATTTAACAGACACACGACGCTTATTGGCTGTGAACTTCAATTGTTCTGTTTCCGACCGCAAAATTTTTGTAAAACAATGTTTTTAGTTACAATAGAACCCGATGTAACTATGCCAGTGTTTAATTTAACTATCCTAGTGCTTCCTGTTTAACTGCAATTAAATTGATACAAAATGTAAACGTTTTGGTAAGTTTTTTCTATTAAAATACTCAATTCCATAAATTTGTTATTATCGTGCACAATGAAGTTAAATGTTTTTTGAATAATATGTATTCTATACTAGGTACTTTTAGAATCCTTTTGCTTTTTCAGCGTTGCTCTTTGTTAACTTTTAATATTTTATTTTCTTTGGATATAAATAGCAACTTCACCATTTTTATTCCAAGTACTTTTTTGATGATAGATTTACAGACATTATTAACTCGTTAAGTTTAAAAATAAATGCTGCATACGCACATAGATTTTCTCGATAAATTGGTTGGTAGGTAATAAGTATTTTCCAAAATCACACGGCGGTTTCTTGCTTTCGGCATTTTGGGGGCACCAATTTGATTCGTTGTGTAAAATGTAGGTATTCTTAAAAATTATTCCGTTTATTTTACGAATGACTTCGTTGAAATGAATAGCCTTACAGTAAGTAATGTAGAAAAAGAGTATAAGAACGCAAGTGAAGTACTTCCGGAATGAATATGGATTAGAAAAATTTCGTATGCCTACTTACAAGTACTACTACTGCATAGTTTTTAAATAAAATGGAAATTTCCAAGCAATTATTCAAACCATAGCGATAAGAGCAAATTACATAACAATTACTAATATATCGCCGAAGGGAGTAAAAAATTGTAATCTGAGACGTCCAAATGGACATCGAAGCAATAATAAAATTTGCAAGTATACCTACTACGTAAAGGTAGGTATCCAAGGTTTATGATTCAAAATTATAATTTCCTTGTGGGCTTTTACCTACCTACATAATACACAATACATACACAACGTCTTTCGAGAGTAATTTATTTGATCAACGAGCATGAAAACAATAAACGCTGTTAAGTCACCTTATCAAAGTGATTACTCTTGTAATAATATAACGACGAGATTGTCCCAACTTTTTTAGCAAGATAATCCTTCTTTTGTGGTTACCTTTTGGATGAGAAAACATGAAGAAGCCCTTATAATATTGGTTGTTTACCGATCAATTGTAGTCGTCGGTTTACAAGTTATTTGATAAGGAGACCTTTTATTATCGCCATACAACAGGAAACGTGTGACGAAATTATTTAACATGTAAGACAAACATTGCAAATATGGCAACACACGGCTGGCCGTATCTAAATTGAGATTTCCTGTGTATTTCCATCCTCTCCCCATGTGCACGTGGCCTTCTTATACAAGTGCATCACACACAAGTCGTTTAATTTCAATATTTCCCTTCCTAATAAGGGGGACGTGATTAGTATGTGACTTAAATTCTAATTCCACCTTGATATTTGGAAACCAAATTGTTTCTTGGGCTGGTGGACGCCAATGTGACGTGCACAAATTTTTAACTGCAGGTTATGCCTTAACTTTTTTTGTAGTATATTTTTTTTAGCCGATTATCACCTTTCCGGGAAGCAACTTTATAATAACTTTTCGTTTTTACAATAATCAACTTTTTTTTGTTTCAGGCATTGAGCCAAAATATTGGCCGCAAACCAAATGGCTCGTAATATTACGAAGAAGTCGACAACGTGCAGAAAATTGCTGTTCAAAACGAAAAATAGTGAAGCCGAAGAAGAGGAGCAGGAAGCGTCCGAAAATCTTCTCGACAAGGAATTAAACCAGTTGGTGAAAGAAGTAACAAAAAAATGGAATTTTGATTTTAGCTCGGAAACTCCCTTGCAAGGAGAATGGGCGTGGGAAAGTGCAAATAAGTCAGAAAACGAGAAGCTGTTATTACAAGGTGGTGAAAACAAAACGGATGACGAAGAAGACGAAGAAATCAAAATAGTGAAAGATACTAAAAAATGTACAATCAGTAGTGTAGAAAGTGTAAATAATTAAAGTTTCGTTTTATTTATTAATCGGGTGAGTTTAAAAAATATGTATGGAATACCTAGGCTAAACTTGCAATGTAATGCACGTTTATTTTATAAAATTATTTCGTAAGCAAGCAAAGCTCAATGTCGTTCGCAATCCTAATTCGGATGCACATGCAAAAATATGTTCATAACAAATTATCTTGTATGTTTGCTGTTGTATGTTTTTCAACTTTTGAGAAAACCCTTGCAAAATTGCATACAAATCCTTTTCTTTTTACACATCAGCACTGACGTAGTTCCGCTCAATTAACATTAAAAATTATTAGCTGATAATTTCTCTAATTGAAACCATTAAAAGTGGTTTTAATACACCCAGAATTACTTCATAAGTTAAGAAAGTTAATCGATTAAATTTAAATGGCCATCAAAATTGTGTGTAAAAGTTCTCGAAAATTATAAATGAATCTAAATTAGATCAATAAATTATAGTTTATCAATATAATCAGTAAAGGTCAAATAACAAAAGTTTACACAGGTTTAATTATTGAACTAATCAAACGAAATAAATATAAACCGGATGTTGATAAATTCTGACTTGTGTCCCCCCACGTGTACTATGTACAAAGAATTATTTGCAATTGCCATGATCTTTACCTGTGCTGCAATAAAGTAAACACCGAATTAGAAGTTTTTTGTTTGCTAATGTAGTTGCTACTGGAAGTTTTTGACAGTTTCCGCTGGAAAGTAATTAGTTTTGATCTAAAATATCTTGCCACAATTTTAATATCAAACCGACCCAGGGTGGGCTTTCGCGGTGTCCTTTTTTGTCTTCTCTCGAGTCTATGCTTGATATTTAGTTTTATTAATTGCACTGGCAATGGCATTTTCATCAGGGATGTAATCGTATTTTATTATCTAGTCTCCCAATTTATATACCTACATTACATAATTATTATATTTTGTTTTATTTTCATGAAGAGTCTCTTGTTAAGGACAGACGCTTCAACAAGAAACGGCTAAAAATCCAAAGTAAATGTAAATAAAATACTAAATAATAAGATCTACATTAGGCCCCCCGCTTGCAAGAACTAATAGCATCTATTATGTATATGTATATTTAAATAGAAGGGGTTTATTGCTATATAATAGGAAATAATAGTTATGATGCTTAATTTTTTAAAAATGTTATAGTTTTATTACTGAATTAATTTATTTTGGCTGTGAGGAATGTTTATAATTTATTATTTTATTTTTGTGTGAAAGTTGTGTAGTTACATTTTATATTTCAAAATAAATTTGTTGTACTTTTTTAATTTTTGTATATTATCAAATTAACTGCTGTTTTAGCAAATTGATTGCTGTATAACATTGCAATTCTATCTTTACCAACATCTTCATCTACATTATGTACGCGTTGTTCTTTGTGGAATTTTCAAATTCTACTTTAAACTTGATTACTTTTTGCTACGAGAATCTCTTGGTGAATTTAGTGGATAGCACCAGTACCGGGAGACAGAATAATTACGATAGCGCTTTAATTTTCTTGGAAATTTGAAATAATACAAATTTATTAATTTATTTAATTTAATAAGTTTTGCTAACTGATCTCTTTGTTTGATCAAATATTTTAAAGTGACTGCTTTACACGAGCAAGGCCCAGTTGTATAGTCGTGAGTTAAACCAAAATCAAGAGTGAGTTACTCATTTCGAAACACGGTATAGTATTCGGGAAGCGGTCAACTTGAAGACTTTCCTTTTGAATATTCCCGTAAGAATAATTTTCTTATTTATTACGTTTTATGGTGCTACTGGGGTCTCGCTTCCTGATTAAACAACGTGATGATAACCTGACGATAATTTTTGCTTATTATACTTACTTTTTGGTTTCGTTTCAGATACATACAAAGAAAATTAGTGTACTCGATATAAACTCTTTAGTTTTTAGGCTCCCGCTGGGCCATTGATCAAACAATGACCAAAATTATCGTTACTGTTAAAATTCGGCTGTTTAAAAAACTGAAGAAGTCCTTTGACAGCTGTTTTGTACGTGAGTCAAAATAAAGATCAGATAAGAGAAAAGCGTGTTTTGTATTTGTCCAGGTACCCGCACCATCGGTTTCGTTTAAAGGATAATGATATTGTACTCACGTGTACTTGCATCGATAATATCATCAGCGTGAATACCGAAAACACGTGCTTATTGCCACATACTTTAGAAAAAAATGTCATAACAAAAGGGGGATATATTATGATTGATTTTGAAACAATGGGACACTGCTCATATTCAAATGTGTGTGAATTATGGGGGCCTCATTACAATGCCACCATCGGCAACCGCTACTTGCTCTGTGTTCATCAAGAAGGACAAACAGATTTTTAGATATGATGGTAGGTACCTACTAGTTCGTGATGAAAAAGTTTAATATTTTGCCCTTTGAACAATTTTCTATGCGAAAATTGTTAACCACGTGTAGTTAATGACTGTTAATAATTTGTTAAATTTTCAATTTTATGCTTGAATTTGTATTATAAAAATTGCTCTCACGAATTTAGCAGATGGTATACAAAAGGTGTCATTTTTCTCTAAACGTTCTATCAATTTAATATTTTGTTCCGAAATATCGAATAACCGGTGGCGTATGCCAGATGCTTGCTCACCTCGGTTAATTGATACATACATAGTAGGTAATTTAATAATAATGCACAACAGAATATGTAATTAAATTTAAGTGACGAAATAAATACTTGAAAACGTCACTTCCATTTTTGTCTTCATGAAATCTTAGAAGTGGTAGGTAGTTTTGTATGTGGACTGAAAAAGGAAACGACAGTGAAAGGAAATCCCAAGTCATCTTTTTTTTGGTGAACCAGAGAACAGGAACTAGAAGATTCGAATTCAATACAGGTGAGTTTTGACGACAAATGCACCACTCACATGGAAAGCTATATCCTGCCCATATGTGTGTTTGTGCCTCAAATGAGGATGTGAATATTATAAATGAGATCACGGTGGTGCTATATACATCCTCATTTATTTTCGTGTTATTTATGATATCCATAATGGTATATACATATGAATGTATTCAAATTTTTTCCTCTTTTGTCAACAATGGTGGACCTTCAATTGATGCTAAATAAACCGATTTCATATAATTATTTATTGCTATGCATGTACAAAGGGTAAAAAGAAGAAGACTTAACTTTCGGACAAATTCAATTTTTTCAAATATAAACAGCAGTTCACACATATTATGATGAATAAGCTGGATAGGTATGCGAAATTAAAACTTGTTCTTCTGTAATTATTGTCTGCCGTTCTTCTGCATTGTGTTGGCATGCATCCATATTCTTAGTCATAGGCGCCCAAAAAACGACTTTTTGTTAAAACTTAATCAATATATAAATATTTTCCGTGTCTTAAAATTGTTGAGTAATGCTTCCGTTTTCGATTAGATGTTAACGAACTTGAAATAATTAAAAAATTCGAGAATCATTCTTTAAAAAAAATATGTATTTACTTATAATATCATATAATTAATGACATGGTAGAACTAAAATTGCGGTGCTAATGGATCTAACCCATATAATAATATAACATTCAACTTTAAGTTACTGTTTTCTGTTTTAAATTGATTTATAATCGCGATAATGCTAAACAAGTTTCAGCAAGTTTAAGATAAGAACGAGACACTTTCCTGATTAAAGAGTTAAAACGTTAAACTTTTAAACTGTTTTAAGGCATCATCGAATTCGATGAGTCAAAGACTGAGAATTTCGAGTAAGTCAAATATTTTACGTACGTCTTAAGATTCCAAGGAAAAAATCAAAGAATGTCGGGAATCGAAAAGGTTTTCATATTGTTAATAAATAAAAATGATTTGGTAAAAACGGTATAGAGCAAAAAAGAAAAAATTTGATAAGTAAGTGAAATTGTTGATGTAATGTAATCATCTGTCCAACAACTTCAGAAAAGCTTTAATCGCTTAATTTTGAAATTTCCGATTGTTTTATGGATTCAAACTTTTGAAACCGAATCATTTTTCAATCTGCCCTACTACATTGACTCAATTTGCTCTACATGAAGATTATCTCAAGGTAATATGTGAAGACCGTTAAATTAGTGAATAGTTATGTAATTTTTTATCTTCTTTTCAAGAACTCGAATAGACAATATACAGTGGCCAGCAAAATTATTCATACCCCTGCGGTTTATTTCTTTAAATGCGTATTTTAGGTATAAGAATTAAATTAATTAAAAATTTTTTTTATTGGTTACACTTCTACATATTTGAGCATTATATGCTGAAAATTTCAAGTCTATTGCAAAATTTTTAAAGAAGATACAACAGTTTATTTATAAAAGCTGCAGAAACACTTGCAGCAAAATTATTCATACCCTAGCAAAACTAAGGCATTATCATGTTTCTGTACCTTTAATTTCCAGATATGTTTTGATATCGGGGAAATTCCTATGTTGTACTTTTATTATTCATAATAATACTAGCATTTCATTTTGTTTAGTGATTGTCATAAACATGGGGCGTAAAGGTAAAGAAACTACAACAGAAGAGAAAGAAATTGTGTGGAAATTACATGAAAAGGAAAAATCTATCACGAAATTGGTGAAGCAATTGGTAGATCTAAAGCTACTGTTCAAAGTTTAATTAAAAAAATTAAAAGTGACGGTTTGTTTTAAAGTAAATCATACAAAAGAGGACGACGTAAACTGTTAACGCAACGAGATGAAAGTTTTCTAGTGCGTGAAATAAAAAAAAATCCACACCAAAGTGCCACAAATCATTTAATGAACAATATCAAAAGACAGTTTCCCAGATACTGTAAGAAGATGTTTAAAAAGGCATGGGTTTCATTCACGTGTAGCCAGAAGAAAACCATGGATTAGTGAAGTTAACAGACGTAAGCGTTTAAAGTTTGCCAAAAAATATGTAAATAAAGACGATTCGTTTTGGAAAAAAGTTATTTTTTCAGACGAAAGTAAATTTAATATTTTCGGATCAGATGGGCAAAGTTTTGTATGGAAAAAAGTAAATACTGAACTTCAGCTAAAAAATTTAAAATGTACAGTGAAGCATGGTAGAAGTAGTGTGCTTCTTTGGGGGTGCATGAGTAGTGCTGGAGTAGGAAATTTAGTAATCATTGAAGGGATAATGGACAAATTTAAATATCTGAACATTTTACGTGAAAATTTAAAACAAAGTGCTGAGAAATTTGGACACAAAAATGATTTTCACTTTCAGCAAGACAACGACCCGAAGCATTCTGCCTATGTTGTAAGGTTATGGCTTTTATACAACAGCCCCCGTTTATTAGTGACACCTCCCCAAAGCCCCGACATCAATCTAATTGAAAATTTGTGGGCCGAAATTGGCTTGAGATTAAAAAAAAGAACAGTTACAAGCAAGGAATGTTTAAAACGCCAAATTACCGAAGTGTGGAGTTCCATTGGCCCACAAGTTACTGAAAATTTGGTAAACAGCATGAAAAATCGTCTAAAAGCTGTTATTAAAGCTAAAGGTGGTCCAACTAAATATTAATTTTGTGACAATTGACAATAAGTTTAAAATTTTACAGGGTATGAATAATTTTGCTGCAGTGTTTGTGCTGCTTTTGTAAATAAACTGTTATATTTTCTTTAAAAATTTTGCAATGGACATGAAATTTTCAGCATATAATGCTCAAATATGTAGAAGTGTAACCAATAAAAAAAATTTTTAATTAATTTAATTCTTATACCTAAAATACGCATTTAAAGAAATAAACCGCAGGGTATGAATAATTTTGCTGGCCACTGTAGATAGGTAAATACATGCTTTCTAAGGCGCCATCATTCTAAAAACCTACCATTCAGATCGATTAATGAGTTTAATAATGTCATCGTGGCAAAGAAGAAGCAAGAAAGGAAAACAGGCAAAAAGTACAACGAAAGCAGCTGAAAAGAAATAATTTCTATTTTCTTATTTGTATAAAAAAATAACCAGATGCTGAATTCCCTTCATTTGATGTAGTGATGAGCACAAGAAACAATACCCGAGGTGGAAGCCTAGGTTAGAGTTCTGATCCTAAAAATCAAATATTTTTCAAAACACATTTCTAGTAAATAGAGCCGACATCTAGATCTTGTTGTTAATAACAATCCTTGTGGTGACTATGGAGAGGATTTCGTCACCAAGGTTAGGGACGTCCATTAAGTACGTGAGTTCAAAATGGGAGGTTCGGCAAAATCTCACCAAATGTCACTTAAAGTATGGGGGTCTATGAAAATCTCGTCAACTTTGCAATACACTGTAAAAAATTACTGGTCTCCGGTGTGGTAAAAATTGTAGGGTAAATTTTACGTGAGAAGGAACGAGGGAAGTCCCACCACATCTTACCAAATCTCACCAAAGGGGAGTTCAAATTAAAAAAAAACACCTCGCGTAATTAACGGACGTCTCTTTATATCATGTTTTTTAAATTTTAGTATTTACTATGTCTCAAGTATGCTTGCATGAAAAGTGCACTAATTAACGACAACACTAAATCTGAAAACAAATTAAAATAATGATTACTTAATATTAAAAGAGTCGAGAACGTACGATACTACATTCATATTGACTTAATGTGTATTTCAAAATGAAAATTGAAGTAATAAGAAACAATAATTATGTTTTCAAGTCATGCTGTGCTATTTTAAATTGTAAAATTATAAGTAATATTAGTAAAATTGCTTAATTGATAATTTATTGTATTCGATTGGATTGAAACAATTCGTTGCGTAACTGATGATGATAAAAAAATTAAATTTATTTTTTAACAATCAAGTCTAATTTATTTTTATTAACTTCTGGTTAATTCAATTGAGCTTGTTAAAATTTTGATACTAATCTGGATTAATCTTCATTATTGCGTCAAATAATATCCTAATGGATTTTAAATTATGTTATCATTCTCTGAAAGTGCATTGGCTAGACTTGGTCGAGACGTGAAAATTATACACCGTCTGCATACATCATAAAGAAAACATTCATTAAAATTGTCTCGGTACTTCTACTAAAAATTTTAAGTACGAGTTTAATGAAATCTATAAAGTAGCAGCGATACAAAGAAGAAAGAACGACTTGTTCGAAAACCCAACATGTAAATTCATGGTTCAAAAATTTATCAAGATAAGACGTCCCTATCACCTACAATAATAATTTGTTCGTTTGGACTACCTGTTTTAAGATTACGTTCCTCAACTGAAGAAGCTCTTCTTTACTACGCATTATCTGCCTTCATCGACTCGGTGCACATTCTTTTATCTAGCATTTATCTCATAAGCATAAAAAAACACGAAAATCAGTTACTTCGAGAAGAGGACGAACGAAATCGAAATATTAGTAAAAAAATTCGTCCATAGGTTTTTTTTCAAAATCATTGCATCGCCGATGGCCGATGTAGAACGACGAGACGTTATTTATATTATTATTATTAGTGGTTTTCGGTTTATTTTATTTTAAAATTTGTTTTTTTAGTTAACCAAACATCTTTAGCGTGTTTAATCCTAGACAGGATGTAGTTTTACCGGTAAGGTACAAGCGGGCGTTAGTTCCGGTCTGTTGGTAACGACGGTTATATTTACCGAATTTCATGTCAATAATTATCAATAGCCCCATATATCGACTATAATTACTAATTAGCTGCATTTCAAACGGTTAATTTTTTTGTGCGATAAACTCTTCTAGTTAACGTAACAGAAAAAATTTTGGTGTAGAATTTAGAATCAAAAATCAATTCTTTAATTTGGGATTTAGTTTCACTGTTCTCTTACAGCGTACGGCAGGTGCATTTTGAAATATACCACGAGCATGTTTTTTTTTATCTCATGTTTACCATAATACTGTAAACAAACGTAAACAAAATTATATTTTGATAGAACCCCAATCTTCTTGATGTTATGCAGTACGCTGCTATGGTATTAAGCGATTAGAAGGTATGAAAGAAACCACGCGCCTAATGTAAACTGAGAAAGTTTTTCCTCAAAAAAAGAACCACACATTACAAAAAGAACGATTTCGTTAAAAGAATTTTATATTAATTATACTTATTGTTAATGCATTAGTCATTATTATTAACGAGCAATGTTTTAAACCCAGAAGGTTTACGTTTCAAGAATTTGTTTTGAATATGCGAACCAATTAAAATAGCTATGTATAATTCAAGTTTTGAAACTAAGTTCTTTTACGTACAAGACGTGAAGTCATCCCATACGGACATCATGCCCACAAAGTAACAGATATGCAAATGAGTCTTCGTGCAATCTTTTAGTCGCCAAATTTTAAATTTTAAAAAATAAACATTTTAAATTTTTATAAACAAAGATTTTAAAAAATTTTCACGTTTAAAATTTTTAAAATAAAATTTGAAAAGTTTCCTGATGGGCCATTAAAACCCTTTCAAGCCCCGCCCTTTTGAATTTTTGGGGTAAATTTTAAAAAATTGTTCTTCTGTAATTATTGTCTGCCGTTCTTCTGCATTGTGTTGGCATGCATCCATATTCTTAGTCATAGGCGCCCAAAAAACAACTTTTTGTTAAAACTTAATCAATATATAAATATTTTCCGTGTCTTAAAATTGTTGAGTAATGCTTCCGTTTTCGATTAGATGTTAACGAACTTGAAATAATTAAAAAATTCGAGAATCATTCTTTTAAAAAGAATATGTATTTACTTATAATATCATATAATTAATGACATGGTAGAACTAAAATTGCGGTGCTAATGGATCTAACCCATATAATAATATAACATTCAACTTTAAGTTACTGTTTTCTGTTTTGGTGGTTTAAATTGATTTATAATCGCGATAATGCTAAACAAGTTTCAGCAAGTTTAAGATAAGAACGAAACACTTTTCTGATTAAAGAGTTAAAACGTTAAAGTTTTAAACCGTTTTAAGGCATCATCGAATTCGATGAGTCAAAGACTGAGAATTTCGAGTAAGTCAAATATTTTACGTACGTCTTAAGATTCCAAGGAAAAAATCAAAGAATGTCGGAGTCGAAAAGGTTTTTCATATTGTTAATAAATAAAAATGATTTGGTAAAAACGGTATAAAGCAAAAAAAAAAAAAATTTGATAAGTAAGTGAAATTGTTGATGTAATGTAATCATCTGTCCAACAACTTCAGAAAAGCTTTAATCGCTTAATTTTTGAAATTTCCCGATTGTTTTATGGATTCAAACTTTTGAAACCGAATCATTTTTTCAATCTGCCCCTACTACATTGACTCAATTTGCTCTACATGAAGATTATCTCAAGGTAATATGTGAAGACCGTTAAATTAGTGAATAGTTATGTAATTTTTTTATCTTCTTTTCAAGAACTCGAATAGACAATATAGATAGGTAAATACATGCTTTCTAAGGCGCCATCATTCTAAAAACCTACCATTCAGATCGATTAATGAGTTTAATAATGTCATCGTGGCAAAGAAGAAGCAAGAAAGGAAAACAGGCAAAAAGTACAACGAAAGCAGCTGAAAAGAAATAATTTCTATTTTCTTATTTGTATAAAAAAAATAACCAGATGCTGAATTCCCTTCATTTGATGTAGTGATGAGCACAAGAAACAATACCCGAGGTGGAAGCCTAGGTTAGAGTTCTGATCCTAAAAATCAAATATTTTTCAAAACACATTTCTAGTAAATAGAGCCGACATCTAGATCTTGTTGTTAATAACAATCTTGTGGTGACTCTGGGGAGGATTTTGTCACCACGGTTAGAGGACGTCCATTAAGTACGTGAGTTCAAAATGGGAGGAGGTCCGGCAAAATCTCACCAAATGTCACTTAAAAGTATTGGGGTCAATGAAAATCTAACGTCAACTTTGTAATACACTGTAAAAAATTACTGGTCTCCGGTGCGGTCAACACATCTTACCAAATCTCTCCAAGGGGGGGGGTTCAAATTTAAAAAAAACACCTCACGTAATTAACGGACGTCTCTTTATATCATGGTATAATGGTATATTTCGTCGTTCGTAACCTGTCTTCATACAGAATACGGGATTCTATCCTAAAATTTTAAGTTACGCGATAAAAATTTCTGTTTTTTAAATTTTAGTATTTACTATGTCTCAAGTGTGCTTGCATGAAAAGTGCACTAATTAACGACAACACTAAATCTGAAAACAAATTAAAATAATGATTATTTAATATTAAAAGAGTCGAGAACGTACGATACTACATATTGACTTAATGTGTATTTCAAAATGAAAATTGAAGTAATAAGAAACAATAATTATGTTTTCAAGTCATGCTGTGCTATTTTAAATTGTAAAATTATAAGTAATATTAGTAAAATTGCTTAATTGATAATTTATTGTATTCGATTGGATTGAAACAATTCGTTGCGTAACTGACGATGATAAAAATTAAATTTATTTTTTAACAATCAAGTCTAATTTATTTTTATTAACTTCTGGTTAATTCAATTGAGCTTGTTAAAATTTTGATACTAATCTGGATTAATCTTCATTATTGCGTCAAATAATATCCTAATGGATTTTAAATTATGTTATCATTCTCTGAAAGTGCATTGGCTAGACTTGGTCGAGACGTGAAAATTATACACCGTCTGCATACATCATAAAGAAAACATTCATTAAAATTGTCTCGGTACTTCTACTAAAAATTTTAAGTACGAGTTTAATGAAATCTATAAAGTAGCAGCGATACAAAGAAGAAAGAACGACTTGTTCGAAAACCCAACATGTAAATTCATGGTTCAAAAAATTTATCAAGATAAGACGTCCCTATCACCTACAATAATAATTTGTTCGTTTGGACTACCTGTTTTAAGATTACGTTCCTCAACTGAAGAAGCTCTTCTTTACTACGCATTATCTGCCTTCATCGACTCGGTGCACATTCTTTTATCTAGCATTTATCTCATAAGCATAAAAAAACACGAAAATCAGTTACTTCGAGAAGAGGACGAACGAAATCGAAATATTAGTAAAAAAATTCGTCCATAGGTTTTTTTTCAAAATCATTGCATCGCCGATGGCCGATGTAGAACGACGAGACGTTATTTATATTATTATTATTAGTGGTTTTCGGTTTATTTTATTTTAAAATTTGTTTTTTTAGTTAACCAAACATCTTTAGCGTGTTTAATCCTAGACAGGATGTAGTTTTACCGGTAAGGTACAAGCGGGCGTTAGTTCCGGTCTGTTGGTAACGACGGTTATATTTACCGAATTTCATGTCAATAATTATCAATAGCCCCATATATCGACTATAATTACTAATTAGCTGCATTTCAAACGGTTAATTTTTTGTGCGATAAACTCTTCTAGTTAACGTAACAGAAAAAATTTTGGTGTAGAATTTAGAATCAAAATCAATTCTTTAATTTGGGATTTAGTTTCACTGTTCTCTTACAGCGTACGGCAGGTGCATTTTGAAATATACCACGAGCATGTTTTTTTATCTCATGTTTACCATAATACTGTAAACAAACGTAAACAAAATTATATTTTGATAGAACCCCAATCTTCTTGATGTTATGCAGTACGCTGCTATGGTATTAAGCGATTAGAAGGTATGAAAGAAACCACGCGCCTAATGTAAACTGAGAAAGTTTTTCCTCAAAAAAAGAACCACACATTACAAAAAGGACGATTTCGTTAAAAGAATTTTATATTAATTATACTTATTGTTAATGCATTAGTCATTATTATTAACGAGCAATGTTTTAAACCCAGAAGGTTTACGTTTCAAGAATTTGTTTTGAATATGCGAACCAATTAAAATAGCTATGTATAATTCAAGTTTTGAAACTAAGTTCTTTTACGTACAAGACGTGAAGTCATCCCATACGGACATCATGCCCACAAAGTAACAGATATGCAAATGAGTCTTCGTGCAATCTTTTAGTCGCAACCCTGATTTCCGATACATCGAAAAAACCGTGTATATCAAAAAATCAAAGAATTCGTTATTCGGTTTAGCTTTTGTATTTCTTAAAAAGTCGAAACGAGAAGAGGTACAAACGAAAATAAACAATCATGGCTTTAGCCCCTACCCCCCGCCTAATTAAATTTTTAAATTATTTTAAAATGAAAGAGGTACAAACGAAAATAAAGAATGCACAAACGATGCACAAACGATTTACAAGGGAACACCGGCAACTTCCCCTCACCGAATTGATTCAGGGCAGGGTACGGGAACTGGGCCTCGAAAATAGAAAAATTATTATGAAAAAGAACATTATTAGAAATATAAATATAAATTTTCACGTTTAGGCATTAAAAACTCAAAAATTGAAATACGTATCCATGATAGGCTACATTTGAACCCCAAGCCCCGCCCATTTTGAATTGTTTGTAGCAATTTTACAAAAAATTACGTATTTTATCACATTTTTGATGCAGACGTCACATATGTGTACTGTTATTTGAATAAAACATGGAATTGCATCGATTTAAGGAGTATTTTCTAAAAAAAATCACTTTTTGTGTGAATTCGTTTCTGAGGTGGTTACACTGTCTCCGCAACCTATTCTCCGCAGCCGCCCTCGCCCCTCTGGGGCTCGTACGGCGCTACGAACGGTTTTGACACGTGCTAAACACATTAAAAACATCCCTTAAGCGGCTCCAACTCGAAAAGTTTCCAAGTTAACGCGGCGGATCTCAGGGAGCGACTAATCCCCACTTTTCGATGCTCTAGTAGGCCACGCCCCAGCACCTTTCCATGCATATTGAAATGCACGTACTGTCATGAAAATGAATAATTTGCCCGATTTCGTGATTTTCAAAATCGATTTTTGGCGTTATTATTGCAAATATCGAATTCATCCTTAGTACATTCCACTCATATTAACGTTCTCTACCTAATTCTAAAAAAACATTTGTAAAATAATCACAGGGAAAAAGGCCCAGTTGGCGTACTCCAACCCTCCCAGCATAATATGTCATCGTTCTCAAGAAAACCAAAACGATATAATAAACCCTACTTATAATCTGTAAACATTAAATGTTTTGCCTTTCAGTAGTGAGGCACTGGAGGGTGTTCCACACCCCCCAGACCCCCCGGTTTGTGCATTTTATTTTTTATTAGTAATAAATTGAAGATATCAGCATAACCATTCTAAAAAATCTCTAGAAATACTAACTAATCCTAACTTTAACAAGTCACACTCAAGTAACTAATATTCCAGTTAGCCCAAATTATAAACCAAAGTTGTCTAGACCGGGGGGTGTGGAGCACCCCCCAGGAACACTCAAACTGTGATAGATAAATTTGCAAACTTATGGTTATCAGTATTAAGCGATAATGGTGAAAGTTTTTAGCTCAAAAATAATAAAGGAGTGACCAAGAATCGGGAAGGGGAGGATTATGAATTCCCCCAGTATAATATGTCATCGTTCTCAAGAAAACCAAAGCGCTATAATAAACCCTACCCATAATCTGTTAATATCGAATGTTTTACCTTTCAGCAGTGAGGCACTGGAGGGTGTTTCACACCCCCCCCAGACCCCCCGGTTTGTTCAGTTTATTTTTTTATTAGTATTAAATTAAAGACATCAGCATAACAGATCTAAAAAAAATCTCTAGAAATACTAATTAATCCTAACTTTAACAAGTCACACTCAAGTAATAATATTCCAATTAGCCCAATTTATAAACTAAAGTTGTCAAGTCTGGGGGGGAACACCCTCCAGTGCCTCACTGTTAAAAGGTTAAACATTCAATGTTTACAGATTATGAGTAGGGTTTATTATAGCGCTTTGGTTTTCTTGAGAACGATGACATAATATTGTATTGAAGGGAATTAATAATCAAATAAATGAAAAAAAATTTGGCAGGAGCAGGATGCGATCTCAGTACCCTTTGCATATGTTTTTATTTTTTAGCAATCTTACGCAATTCCATTAACAACTTACCAAATGTATGTTAATTTTTATGCAGTTAATCAGTAATATATAATTATTTTCTCAAAATTGGCCACGAAGCGTGCCCTTATACTTGCATCTGTTGGAGTCCAATACAAGTCCTACACGCACAATGAAAATAAATCAATTCAGCGAAGGAAAGTTGCCGGTTTCCCCTTGTTAGATCTTTTTGAATAAAAAATTCGAAATGGGGGGCTGGCGACATGCACCTTGATTTCACTCTTTGTTAGTCATTTAGCTTAATAAAAATAATATTTATTGCACAAATTACAATTAAAAATAAAATTACAGGTTAAAATTTAACTTGAGACTAATCTTAGCTTACTATTAGAACAATATGTCACAAGATTGTAAAGAAAAAACAAACTTGTTATGCATGCAACCACGCCAACAAGTGTGTGTTTAAGTTGTGTGCCTCAGCTTGTTTCCGCCAAGAGTTAGATATTTTCAGTTGGAAAAATGAGAGAATTTTGCTAGGAAAATAATTTCCCATTTAAAACGTTTTGGGGAAAGTTAGGAAAACCAGTTTAAGAATTTAAAAATATTCTAATGCTTGGTTTTAGAACAATTCGGTGACTAACGGTTTGCTAACTTCAACAAGTTGAAAAATTTTAGGAATTTTTATAAACCAATTCTTAAGTTAGCTGATGAATGTCACCAGAAATTAATTTAACATTTAAACAATTTTATATACGATGAATCGATTCACGTACTATAGAAATTTTTAATGTAAGCAGGGCCGGCATCAACAAGCAGCCGCTCGCTCCTGGCACCGTCCCTGCTTGTAATACAATTCATCTCACAGAGGATTTATAGAAAAGAGATGTCTTCAATTGACTAGATCTCTTGGATTTACTACTAGAGCCATTTAAATGCCTGATTACAAACTTCAGTAAACTAAATAGACGTTCTGACACAAAGATGGCGTTAGTGATTTTAACATTTAAGCTGTTTATGGGGAATTTATTGAACTATTGAATTGTAAGATACAGATTAAATAATTAATATACTAAGCCGCCAGTTTATTATTCAATGCATATTTCAGAACCGTTTTAAATGTTACGGCCCCTAACGTTATCTGTGTTTCAGAAGATACATTAGTCTTGGTTACAACTTTTCTTCAGTTCATTACTTGTAGCTTTAAACTTTTTGCAGTAATATTAAAAAAACCATGCATTAAAATTCCGTTTACCATTTTTCCCTAATAATGTGAAGTTCACAAAATTATGTGTGCGTTATTAAAAATAGTGCGTGTGGTGTTTCCCTTTTGCTAATAAAATTTTTTAATTCAAATTAATTTATTGAAATTTTATTACAATTACTTAAAAATTGGGGTTGAAATGTAAATTTAAAAAAATTAGCATTAAAATTGGTATAACAGGTACTCGATGTTAATCTAAATAATCAGATACATAGTATTCCCACGATTAAAAATAAAATTCTTCTTTATTGTACACGAAGGTGTGCCATTTTTATAACCCCCTAGTATGTTACAAGTGAATAAATATGCTTTAATGGTTTATCCGGCATTAAAAGACTCCCGTGTGGGAATTTTGGGTGTTTACAGGAACCAACTTGAGCATGAATTGTGCGGACAATCCGAAAAAAAAATTTTAATTATTGCTTTTTTTAATGAAGCGATTCGATGTAGCGGTCCTAGAATATGTGTAATTTACGCAATTTGTTCAGATTTGAGTCTAAATTATGTTGTCTATAATCACTTTCGGGTTTACCTTCTCGTGTCACGTTGAGATCTCTTACCAAAACATCAATAATAATCTTCCATATTTTTGAATACTTAATTTAAAATGTAAATTTAGGATTGGTTACAATAAATGGAACAATCGCTGAGAGACAATAAAATCACTTAATCATTACATAATTTAAAACGCATTGTGTAGATTTGAATAACCAGATTTCAATTATTTACGCTGAACTTGGAGGCTCCTCCCCCTAAACGCATCAAGACACAAAAACAAAGATGTTTGGTCATCTTGAACGGCAGATGCTTTAATACGAACGATTTATTTTCATCGTTTAGACACAAAATCATTATTTACAATAAACTACACCGGGGTATCATCACAAATGCAGGTGTGAATTTAATTATTTTGTGCTAGAAGCGCAATTAAGTGGAATACGGCACGAGCCCTCATTAGATAAAGCAAAATTAGACGTATCGCTTGTCAAAAAGGGTAATTTTTTATGCTATTTTAAATTTCAGCTGTCCACAAACGTGCCTTATCATTAAGAGAAAACCACGTGCTTAGGGGGTGTACCAGCATTTCGGCAATGAATTGCTGTCGACCGATTGCTATGACAGATGCAAAAACACACGTTTTTTTACAATTTGTAGTCGTTTTAGCTATTATTAGATTAGACTATTACTAATACGTCATTTAAAAACAATAAAAATTAGATTTAGAAAATCAGTTAGGTAGGTAATTAACGTGGAAAAAATTTAGTAGCAAAATAATGTTATATAAGTACTCACTTCCGTCTTTTATAAAAATTTTGTTACTTATTAGCATTTAAATTACTATAATCTCTTGGTGGAACCTACTTCAGTTATGGTGTCGTATGAATGGTGTTTACAAATGCGTTCTTGGTTAAAAAAAAAAAACACGAAAATGTTAAGCACTTCCGTGGTTTGTGAGTGAAGCCATTAAAAATGCTAATTAGCACAAGCAGAGTATATAAATTGTTTATTTTTTTCGATTTGGTTATATTGTTTATGTAAGAACCATTTTATTTCATACGAAATCGCTACTAATTATTTGAGTGCCTTTCTAAATGCATTGAAATGCACTGGATATTCCAAATTGAGTAGGCCATAAAGCCACTACAGGATGGACATTTTTATGAAAAGTTGAATTAATGTTTCAAAATTTTCTGGAAAGGACGTTGAAGTATTATTTTTCTCCATTGGATTGAATTTAGAAAACCCAACTCTTTCCACACAGAAAAATGCTAGATCTTGCCCAATATTTGGTAGAAGAACCAAACTAGTAACATACATAATATAATATTAATAATACTGATTAGCAGATAAAATGCGATAAAATTCAAATGGAATTTTATATCTTGATATTACATGAAAAAAGTTGCGATTAAATCTAAAAAGTGTACTTAAAATTTATGAAAAAAATTACAATACCTACAATTACTATCTATTAAAATTTACAATATTCATTGAATTCGTTACTATAAAAATAAATTCTTTGTGTACTACGTGGACGAAGGAATAAAATCTCCTTTAGATTTCTTAATTTTTCTTAAAATATAAATTATGTATATAGTAAAACTGATGAGTACGACAAATCCTACAATACTGGCAATAGTTTCGACATAATAATCCCCAAATTTGGCTCCTTGAGCTAAAAAAAATTATATAAAACAATCAGTGATTACTTAGTGCCTTCACTCTAAAAACGACTTACCCAATGTCAATTCGTTTGAATTTAAATTTTTTACCACATAGAAAGTAACATTTGATAACGATATCCGTAAATGGTCGTTCATTTCTAAACGAATCAGGGCAGCATTTTTATACACATTTCCAGGTTTTGATTCAAAGAGATGCAAATTTTCTTTTGATGCAGAAAAGTGTTCACCTACAAAATTATTATTAGCAGTTATAGTCAATCCAAATTAGGAAAAGGTGCTTGTGACCCTTTGACATTCAAATTTATTTTAACGCTAGTTGTCAAGTATATTTTGCAGCCAATGAGTCAGGGATAATTGTAAAGAATCTCCCTTGTGACGTACTTATCGCTGGAAAATACATATCTCTGATTTACCAACGGACGAGAAAATAAATTTGAGCAGTGATGCAAGTTTGCTTGATTTTCATCTTGTACCTATACATAATTACTTCCTTACCGATGTTTACATCTTCTACTTCAACGTCAATGTTATTTACAAAACAATTTGCTTTATCGCATACGATTTTAAAATTTGTTATAACATTAAAACGATTTTTATCTGCATCTAACCAATTAAATTTAATGAAATTATTGGAAGAATCACAATTTCCTTCAACATAAGCAATCGGCGGTAAACTTAAAGGAGCATCCTAAAACACAAACAAATTTATAGACCTCATTACTAATTTTTAGATTAAAATTTTTTTTAACATTTGAACACAACCTCTTAAAATTAAAATTTACCTTGAAAAAAATATCAAAACTGAAATTGAAAGATATACATTTCATTCCTTCGCCATTCCGAATAATTCCAAAATATTGTCGTGAAATATCACTTTTAGCCTTTTTATCAGTTACATTTGAATTACTTAAGTTTTGATGATTAGAAACTGTGGTGGTTTCGTTTTCATCTGAAAAAGTCACAACCGTTAAATTTAAAATTTGCCCATTATTTTCAAAATTAATTGTTTTGTATGGATCGGTTGTAACAGATTTTTCATTTAATTCGGGTTTTGCCGTAAACGTTTCCGGGCTTTCATTGGAGTCGTTTAATTTTTCCGAATCATAATCTTCAAAATCCAAACTTTCCTTCTCTTCTTGCAACCATCTACTTAATACTCCTGTGTCGTAATTTGAAAAGTTGTACTTGGAATTTTCTGGTACAAAATCATATTTTTCAGTGGTACCAAAGACCGATTCGTTCGTAATCCATTCATCTGGCAACTCTAAAGAACTATCGTTTAAGTTCAACGTATCGATTTGTTCACTATCATTTAAATTATTTGAAAAATCTGTTGTATTTATCAAGTTATCGTTCGTTTCCTCCCAGTTTTCTTCAACTAATGTTTGGTCCAATCCTAAATTTTCACCAGATGCTTCTTCCACTTCCAACGTTGTAAAATTGTCTTTAATTTCTATTTCTTGTAGGTTTTCGAATTTCACGCAGAAGATTACTAAAAGAAAAAAATTAAATTAGTCGAAAGAAAATAAGAGCTCCCGGTGTTTAGGCAACCAATTTGACAACCTAAGCAACTAGAGCAATTTCTTACAAATATTTATTAATTATTATAATTTACATAAGTAATATCTGTTATTTATAAATTAATTTAAATAAAAAATGTTTAATTAAAATTACAATAAAATTTTCCCCGAAGTTTTATAAAATTAATACAGTCGATTCCTAATATTATTTGGGTCAAATTTTAAAGAACTCTAAACAATTCTGCGCTTATTTGGGCCAACCGCTTAATTGAGTCAAAATTTCCTTGCTCAATTAAGCATAATTTCAAAAATTGCTCTTATTCTTCCTAAAGACTCTTTAGATGTAAAGGGTAATTTAAGTGAGGGCACGAAAAAAATTTTAAAAATTAAACGTTCTACAAAAAATATATTCCAATTTAACTCAAAATAGTGGAAAGTTGGGCAGATACAAAATATACAAAAAATAGGACACAAAATTATCAAAAATCATTTTTATATTTACAAACGGAGCAAGGAAAAAAATTTTTGTGAAGAGAATAATTTAGAATCTAGTTTGAAGATAATGTCAGGTTTTTTAATAAAGGATTTAACCATTTACACTAGAAAATCAAAAGTTTCGCTGCGATGGCTATTTGAACTTTGAAATTAAAAAAATTGCATAAAAGTAGGCTTTTGCAGAAAATCTTCAACTTAAAAACGGCTTGACGGATTACCTAAAAACGTATTTTCCCATTCCCATTTGCTTGAGATAAACCCTTAGAACCTACATCATAACGTGGAATCTGAACCACGGCACAAATAATCTTTCTGATTCGACCCCGAAAACCTCACATTTTAAGTCCGAAACCCCTACCATCAGAGCAAACCATCGCAGAGCAACCACATAATATCTGTATAATAATTGAAATTTTAAATATTGCACACTGATAGTTACTTCAGTGATTAATGATTATCATTATCAATTAAAATTTACGATTTTATCTGCTCCATCACCAGCAATTATTAAGTTTGCAGATTTTCTCAACCCCCAAGAATGAAACCGAAACGTGTTCTTTCATTTATTTTACTTTAGAGAGGTATCTTGGATCTACCTTCCACTTTTCCATTACTAACCCACACTCCAACACCAAAAGAAAATCCAAATTCAAAAACAATAAATCTTATTAGATACACTTGAAAGTCATAGTCATCCAATCTCTTATACCATTTAAGCTTTCTAGAATACCACCAAGTATTTACTACTAGACAACTTTTATGATCATAATTTGTTGTATTTACCTCCTTAACTTTCTGTATTCCAGCTACCAAGGCATAAAATTGAACATTTATTAACAAAACCGGTAGAGTTAATATTCCCGGGTTCGAGAGCTCACTTTTCCCTATAGAAATGGCTATACCAAACGAAAGAACACAAAATACAAGCTCTTTAAGGTGAGGATCAATCTTGTCGGAGTTGTAATAAGGCCACAATTTCATTTTGAAAATTGCAATTTTCCCATAAGAAATACTACATGTAAGTGTATTAAAATGAAAAGGTATCATTTATTCTGTTGGCGGTACGTGTGCTGTGCCTGGGTCGCAGTGACTAGTGGTGGGGTGATACCAGTCGCTCTCAGAGATCCGTCGCGTCAACTTTCAAAATTTTCGAGTTGGAGCCGCTTAAGGGATGTTTTTAATGAGTTTAGCACGTGTCAAAACCGTTCGAGCCCCGGAGCGACCCGGAGGGTCGCGTAGGGTGCGGAGAATAGGTTTTGACAGTGCAACCACCTCGAAACGAATTCACACAAAAGTGATTTTTTCGAAAATTTGTTGTCCGATCACAACTTTAATTTTTTATTAGCTAATTACACCATTATCTATCATAATTCGTCGTGAAAACCGAGATTCTGGTGTATTTACTGTCGCCACAGCCTCTTTCAATTTTGGGGCGGGGTTATAGTTGAAAAGGGCCAATGATAAAATTGCATTCCTAATTAACTTTAAAGCCGTTTTTTCAAAATTGTGTGAATATTCCGCAAATTTTATTTTTTATACGCTAATTAGACCCTCATCTTTCATAATCCACTTCAAAATGGTAAAAATCGCGATCCGGGAATCTTAACCGCTCCCACAAAACCTTCTTGTTCAATAGAGTTTTTAAATTCGTAACTTTGGAATTAAGAAAACAACTGTTAATTTTTAGCATTTACCTTCTTTGCTTTTGTGTTCCTGCTACCAAAGCATTAAATTTGAACATTTATTAACAGAAGACTTTTGGTTCCATAGAGTATTTAATTATGTAATATCAGGATCGCAGAATGAAGAGGATAATCGTCAATTTATAGTATTTACCTTCCTGACTTTCTGTGTTCCTGTTACCAAAGTATTAAATTTGAACATTTATTAACAGAAGACTCCTTGTTCAATAGATTTTTCCAAAATATGATTTTAAAGGCCGGTAGGTTTTGGGGGTATGGAATATCCTCTATACATACAAATTTGTAATAGATAAATTTTGCCCCTTCCTCATCACCCACTAGGACCCACTGGGAGTATTCCATACCGTATCATAAATTGCCAAACCCGGTCTATGCAATTTATTTATTTTTATCATAAGTGAATTGAAGATTTCAACATATCCGTTTTGCTGTTGCTATGGTGACGTAACATTTTTGGGTTTTAAGACTATGCTTGTTATGAAAACAAAACAAAACAATGTCTGGTGTAATGCCCGGTTGCACCGCATTTGACTTAAGTAAATCTTAAGTTTCCTATGACAACACCAAATTTAATATTATAAAAATTAAAAACTTTTAATTAATTTTCCGGTTTGCATCGCACAATTTTAGAAAAGTTAAAGTTTCACAAAGTCGCACCGCTAATAAAAATGTTTGAATTATATAACATAAAAGCAATAAATGAATTATTTTGTATCAATAATTTATAATTCTTACGTCAAAACAATATTCGTAGTCGTTCGTAAAGACGAACAAAATGCGAGCGCTAAAAAATCTTAGATTTAAGAATTTTTTTCAAGTTTGTTCCGCATGCAACTTAAGTATTGTGCTTAAATATAAGATTTTTTAGCTCGCATTTTGTTCTTCTACTCGAACGATTACGAGTATATTTTGACGTAAGAATAATTAATTTATTTTTAACAATTTTTTGGTTTTATATTGTATAATTAAAATGTTTTTATTAGCGGGTGCGACTTTATGAAACTTTAGTTTTTCTTAAATAGCGCGATGCAAAAGAGAAAATTAATTAAAAGGTTTTAAATTTCTGTAACAATAAATTTGGCGCTGTCAAAGAATACTTAAGTTTACTTAAGTCAAATGCGGTGCAACCGGGCATAAGAGGCGGATCTACAAGAACTACATAAAACCTCCTCCGCAGCTTAAAATGAAGCAAATTAAATTCGCTTGAGCATTGAAATTCTGAAATATTAATTAATTTTGTATCGAATTTTTAACTTAAGCCATCTTCCAACCCCGTATTAAATATGATCGATTTTAATTTTATAATTTTATTAAACCCCTTCTTCAGTTGATCCTAGATCCTCTACTGTTTGCACTGAAATTAAATTTGCACATCTGCTTGTGGGGTGAAACCTGCCTGCACTTACGGGCCGATAAAAATAACTCAAAATTTCAAACATGGTACCCAGAGACTTTTGACTAACCCCGTATACTTAAAAATATACAGAGTAGCCCAACAAAAGGCTTGTGCGTGGTCAAGTTTTTATTTGAACACCGTGAAAGCAAGTATTGAAAACGTAGCCGTTTCTCGGATGAAAAGAGAATCTTCTTTCAAATTTTAGGCGGGTTATAGACCGTATGGTCCTGTTTACATTGCAGTGGTGTCCTCCGCAAAAAAATAAAATAAAAGAAATAATACAAAATTCAAATTGCTGCTGTGCATGTAAATAATACATAAAAATTAATCAATGTCAAAATAGCATGTGACATTATGGGTGATTTGCAGTCGCCCACATTTAAATTTTGTTTGTTCAGGCCACCCTCGAACTCCGGAAGATTAGAAGCATTTTACAATAGTACCATCAGAGGCGGAGAGGTTGCAGAAGATAATAAAATTCCAATACTTTTGTATTTGAAAACCCGTTTTTTTAGATAAAATTAAAATTATTCAAGGGTAGCTTAATCTTGTTTGATAATAGCCAAAACGACATAGAAGTGTATATCCTTTTGATACAAAAATATTATCTGTGTCTGCATCCTGAAGATTTAAAGCCAAAACGAGACATAGGTTTAGATTTTTTCTAGAAACAAATGCATTAAACCTTTAATCTTTTAAAGCGAACGGCATGGAAGATGTCATGAGAAATTCCTAAAATACTTCACGCCTTGGAAGTTAATGCGACAAAAATAATTTTTCAGGATTCTATTTACATAATAATTTTTATCGAGTTGTAAAAATGTAGTAGCTTTAATTATTGAAGACTCGAGAAGTAGGTAGGTATCTATTTATAAAAATTTATAAGAATATCTATTTGGAAGAAGTACGATGGTACGAAATGTAAACATGCGGTGGAAAGGTTAATGAATCAGATTCACGAATTTCCCCGTTGAAAGCAGAGCAGAACCGTGTTGAGATATTTTAAACACGAGGTGTCAGAGTTATTACCCACGAAAATATATTTACAACTTTGTACATTGACTTTGTTTTTGCCTTAAATACATGAATATGGCATTTGACATTATCGGTAACCAAAAGGCAAGTTTTGAAAAAACATAAAATAATTTGTTATGGTGACTTTTAAGCATAATTAAAAAGTATATTTCTTGGTTGGTTTTTTAAGCAAGTGCATACTACACTATTTTTGAAATTAATTTAACTAAGAAGATAAAAATGCACAACTTGCATCATTATAATTTCAAAAACCGAATGAATGACAGATTCCAGAAAGTGCAATAATCGATCGACAAAGCAATATAATGGAGCCATTCATTCGGGGTTTGTTTAAATCCTTAAAAAATAAAAAAAATTTATTTAGTCTTTAAATTTATATTTTTTAAATATATTTAAAATTATTGTTGATCGACTTACCTGTAAATTGAAAAATATTCAAAAATATCCATAACATTTTGAAAGCAAACATTCTCGAACTATAACCATCTAACAACTAAACATTCAACATCAGATACCTCTACGCCACTTTAGAAGAGTCAAGTGTTTGAAAGCAAATTAGTAACTAAGCACCCTCACTCTCCAGATCCTTACGAATAACTTTCTGTATTCAAAACTGTCATCGTCAAAAAAAAAGATACAGCTATCGTAAATTTTTACAATGTGACCATTGTATATTTAACACATCTGGCAAAATCATCTTCAAAAATCGTACCAATAATTACCAAGGGACAGGCAACGGTTGCTTTAGTGAAAAACAGTTTGTTTATGATTTATAAAAATACGTTTAAAACGTGATATTTCTAAAAAAGCTAAAAGCACATTTGCTAAATATTTACTAATGCATCTTGAGCTAAAAATAAGTAATAAATATTAAAAATTGGTGCATGTATATAAAATCGAGAGATTGCTTTATGTATGTTATCATATAAGCATATTTATTTACATTGGGTAGTAATTAACAAGCTCAAATATGCGGAAAAGAATCACAACAACTCAATATTAGCAAAATTGTAACGTGATCAATGTTTAAAAACCAGACAGACGGTTAAAAAATGTAAATAAACGTTTAATTTCCTAGAGGTAGTAAGAATAACAATAACAAAATACATAACTCGATTGTTTATAAGAAGAAATCGTGTCACGACAAATTCAAGCTTTTTTTAATTCGAATAAAAATTTAGAGCATTGTTTCAAAATTTTAACATAATACTATAAAATCCTTTCTGAATACACAGGATATATGATTTTTGCCCAAATTTTCATTCATCGAGTCATGAAAATGTTAACAATTTTTAACGGAAAATCCTCGTCAACAAATCAACTGTATTTTTTTAAATGTCACTTTTTCTGCCATTGATATTTTTTATCGTGTTTTGTTTTTGAGCTGTGACGTCATTGCAATTTTTTTTAAATGTCAACCCTTATATCTCTATACGAGTTTGGATTGATCACAATTTTGTGAGAATACAAAAAATGTAAAAAAGTTTATTATGCACCTTGAAGTAAAAAGTTTTCGAGAGTTTTCATTCCCAAAGATTCAAAAACGCTGATAAAATTATTTATTAATTAAGAAGGCGTTGGAAAAAATAACACGGCTTTGACAATAATTAGAATTTTGCAATGTGTGATCTAGTAGTTTGTTGATTAATCGTTGCCTAAATTGCGCTTATTTACGAGAATTCATTTTATTTTTAAACTATTTTAATGGTTCGTCGCTTATCTGAAAGGTAATTCAAATTTTAATGTTGATCGATTTCGAGGACAAAACACTGAATTAGAAGTTCGCAATGAATCAATAAAAATATCCTAAATAAGAACCAATTATGCGTACCAAAATTAGTAAAATAAAATAAAACTTTGCTAGTGTTGATTTCCTTTTGGCCCATTTTGTATTTTTTCTTACAAGAGGAGACCGGCAACTTCCCCTCACTGAATTGATTTATTTTCATTGTGCGTGTAGATCTTGTATTGGACTTCAACAGGTGCAAGTATAAGGGCACGCTTTTTGGCAGTTTTGAGAAAATTAAATTTGAATAATTAAGGTAAAATGGAGGATATGACGCACATTTTGAAATTTATCAATTTTTCAGTTATTACTCACAAGTGTCTCATGGTGATAGGATTTTTGTACCTACAACCCTAACGTATCTTAAGCAGGAAGTATAGGTGATTCTGATTGTGCTAACTGTTATTAATTACATTAATTCTGAAAATTGAATTTTGCGTCATATCCCCGATGGGGTTGGGGATATGACGCATCGAGGGTTGGGGATATTGCTTATGGCGATTTACATGTAATTGATTAAAAATAATAAAAACAATTTTATTTGAAAAAGTATAATAGTCAGATAAAAACTCAAAAACAATGAACACTTAAACTACGGTAATGGTTTTAGGAAATATAACATTAAATGTAAAGTGTAAAATTGTAAAAATGTAAAATTAATGTAAACATATTACTATCTCACAATATGCGTCATATCACTAACTATCCACCATTTTATTTATAAAATAATTAAATCATAACAAAGACCATTATGACTAAATTAACTATTTATAATTAATTTTAGACGTTGTACAATGCCATAAAATTCAGAAAACGAATTAAAAATCTATGAGGAAACATAATACAGAACTTTCAAAATAATGTAATAAAACTTTTGCATGTGCTCACCTGATTCAGACGAAGAAAATGCGTGCTCTCATGAAAACGATTCGTTCAACAATTAGTTTCTTGCTGTATATCTGGTTTTAGGCAATGGAACTAAGGAATATTTAGGTAATAAGGTTCATAGATAACAACATAACAGAGATCTTGCAATTGCGTCATATCCCCTACCGCGTCATATCCATCGGTTTTACCTTATATATTACTCATGAACTGCATAAAATTAACACAAATTTGGTATGTTCTTAATGGAATTGCGCAAGATTGCAAAAAAATTAAAACATATGCAAAGGGTACTGGGATCGCATCTAGCTCCTGCCAATTTTTTTTATTTATTTATTTGATTATTAATTTTCCCCAATATAATATGTAATCGTTCTCAAGAAAACCAAAGCGGTATAATAAGCCCTACTCATAATCTGTAAACATGAAATGTTTTACCTTTTAGCAGTGAGGCACTGGAGGGTGTTCCACACCCCAGACCCCGGTCTCTACAACTTTGGCTTATTGGAATATTAGTTACTTGAGTGTGACTTGTTAAAGTTAGGATTAATTAGTTTTTCTAGAGATTTTTTCTAGATCGGTTATGCTGATGTCTTCAATTTATTACTAATAAAAAATAAACTGCACAAACCGGGGGTCTGGGGGGTGTGGAACACCCTCCAGTGCCTCACTGCTGAAAGGTAAAACATTCAATGTTTACAGATTATGAGTAGGGTTTATTATAGCGCTTTGGTTTTTGAGAACGATGACATATTATACTGGGGGGAATTTATAATCCCCCAATTCTTGGTCACTGCTATATATTTTTTGTGCTAAAAACTTTCACCGTTATCGCTTAATACTGATAACCATAAATTTGCAAATTTATCTATCACAGTTTGAGTGTTAGTGGGGAGTGCTAGACCCCCCGGTCTCTACAACTTTGGTTTATAATTTGGGCTAATGGGAATATTAGGGAATATGGGCATATATCCATGGGGAAGGCAATGGGAAATCACCCCATTAATATTATTCTCTAGTAAAGTCAGTTTGGCTTCAGCTAAGTTGACTCCAACATCCGAATACGGATAGGCATCGAAAGAAGAAGAAGAAGAGATTTTTTCTACATCGGTTATGCTGATGTCTTCAATTTATTACTAATAAAAAATAAACTGCACAAACCGGGGGGTCTGGGGGGTGTGGAACACTCTCCAGTGCCTCACTGCTGAAAGGTAAAACATTCAATGTTTACAGATTATGAGTAGGGTTTGTTATAGCGTTTTGGTTTTTTTGAGAACGATGACATAAATTATACCGGGGGAAATTAATTATCAAATAAATAAAAAAACAAATTGGCAGAAGCTGGATGCGATCCCAGTACCCTTTGCATATGTTTTTATTTTTTTGCAATCTTACGCAATTCTATTAACAACTTACCAAATTTATGTTAATTTTTATGCAGTTATGAATTAAATTAAGAGAAAAAATGTCAAAAAATTGCAAGTTTTATTTTTTTATTTTTCTTGCAAATCCTGTATCTTTTAAACGAAATTACTTACAAAAAAGCTAATGGCCCAATTCGGGTAGAAAATTTAATGAAACATTAAACAATTGAAACATTAATCTACTAAATTTTTTTGAAAAAGCAACTGATTTCATAGAAAATCCAAAAATAATCAACAAGGTCGGTACAAAAACTTTAATAGTCATACAGGGTGTTTTCGTGCTTACGGTAAATTTTTAAGGTTGTGATAAAGGACACTTTTCTATGACAAATTTTCAAATAAAATTTTTGCCCAAGTCCAAACTCTTGGGGGTACCCCTCTTTAAAGTAATTATTTGAATTTCTGCCTTCAAACGTCCATAGCACCGTAACCATTGACTTTATGATATTAATGAATTAGTAATTTTTTAAAGATCATTTATTTATCAACAAACTGATTTATAATTCTTATCCTCTAAAATGAACAAATTTCGAGTTATGAATTAAAGTAGCAAGTTTTATTTTTTCCTTTTTCTTGCGAATCCTGTATCTTTTAAACGAAACTATCTACAAATACTAATAGCTCAATTTGGATAGCAAATTTAATGGGATATAATTTTAGTCTAGTAACATTTTTTGGAAAATCAACCCATTTTACAAAAAATCCCAAAATAATGAACAAGCTCAAGAAATTGTTTCAAAGAAGGGTACCCTCCAAGGGTTTGGACTAGGGCAAAAATTTTATTTAAAAATTTGTCTTAGAAAAGTGTCCTTTATCACCACCTCAAAGGTTCTTCACGGTCACGTGAACACCCTGTATATCAGGAGTGCATTGAACATTTCAGTATATTTGCTTGACTGTTGCTATGGTAACAAGAAATTTTTTGTCACTATTGCGGTAGAATCAATGAGTAACAGAAAATCTTTCATAAACTTGAAAAATTTTACTCCCAAATGGGAATCAAACCTAAAATGACTTTAGGCTTCATGTAGATTGAACTATAGGTCCTGTCTGATCTGCATTACAAAAACCAATCTGATAAAATGCATATACATAGGATTGTGGTCCATAATGCCATGAAAACGAAGCAAGACAATTTGTCTGCACTGACGTTGAATTTGCAATTTTGCACATCTGTTTGTCAGGATGAAAATCCCTAATGAACATAAATGTATTTACACGGGACTTTAAGTCGAATTATATAAATGTTAAAATTTATCTTGTGTTTAATTTTGTGTGCAATTTTATTTCGTTCTGTGTTTGACTCATCAACATATTGTTTTAATGCTAGTTTTTCTGTATGGAAACTACAGAAGAATCCTGATGGACGTAGGTAAGTAAGCCGGTGATTCTTTCACAAGATGTTAGCAACTTTTAGAGGTATTAAATTCTAGAGTATCCTTTTGGGGAACAGGTGAGCGACTTTGTTTTATTCTTAGATAAGGAAGCCCAAAATTTATATTTATATTACATTAAAGTAAAGTTTTAAAAATTAACAGGTCAACTGAACAATAAAACGAAATTATTTGTTAATTTTTACCTTATTTATAAATAAAACTTAATACCTGTCAATTTTTAAATTTTATTTTAATATTGATTTCACAGGTTAATAATAATATATAATTTCAATAATATAATAATTAGAGTCTTATCATCTTATAATCATTGCTTATATTGTGCTTTTTTATTATTAATTAAGCTCTATGTGTCAGCAGTCGTGGCTCGTGGAATTAAAATGTAGGCTTTCTAATGAAATAGCTACACTTTCTTACGGCACGCCACTGCTTATTTATCATTTAGGTTTTGCTGCGCCTATGGTTTTAGTTACCATAGTTCACCCTAGTTTGAAAAGTATGCATCTAAAAATTATCGTATACTACAATTTAATAATATCTAATAATTTATTATTGTTAATTAAAGTTTGCTTTTGAATTGTCGTAATTTTGTTTACGAACTTTTAATTATTATTATTATCATCGTCATCATGGCAATAATTTGAAATTTTTTGAAAGTTGTGCGAATAACGGCAGCGCCTCCTCGTGTCGTATCGGGTGACTCATTGGAAAAACGTAGCTTGTGGGAGGTGGACGTGTGTGTGTGTGTGTTGAAACAGTATGAAGCTAAAATCGACAAATATGGTGTAATTTATACAAATTTCATTACTAGGTAGTTTCGACATAAACGTTTATAATGTTAGTTTAAGTGTTAAATTGTTGGAAATGTGCGTTAAACTGAGAAATACATTAAAAGTGTTACTAAAAAATACAAAATTTATAATTCGGTAGTTTCAAGATGGCTGGAAATTGAAGGACCTCTTTGTCCCTAATGTCAATATGAGAGTGAAGTGCTTTGCGAAAGATATTCTGATCGAGAGGTACGTTGACATTTCGTTGCAATTATTCTTATTTTCGACTTGTTAAATTACAATATGTCGGGTGACGTTTGTAATAGAACGCTATGGTTGCTCCGCGAAACCCACCTCCTTTTCCATGGCCTCGTCTTGTTGACGTGTTATAAATTTAGCTTAATTGTGCCATAAACCCTTATCGCTACAAATTAATAACAACAATCGCTCCTTATGATAGGTAATAATTTTCAGGGCGAACGTCTTCGTGTAAGTCGCAATATAGCGCAGCACCATGGCAACCCCATCATCGTTTTATCCATCGCATAGTACTTTTCACATTCTTTTGAATGTTGATTTTCTCGCTATCGAAAATCGGAACGAAATCGATTTAATAATCGACAAAAATTATAAAACAGAACGTCGAAATTTCCATATCAAACAGTTACTAAAGGTCATGTAAAGTCATCAAAAAATAACTTGTTGATTTTTAAATTGTACGATCATTGTGCTGTTGTTTTTCGTTTCCTTTTTTTTTAATTAAAATTAAAAACGCCAACGTAAATATTAAAACGTTCGGCAGGCAAAACGAGGACTTGCATAGCCGCGGGTGAGTTTTATTTAGGTGCCCTTCTTAACATTAAAATCGCTATTATTGCCACTAAGGCGGATCGCACACCAAAGAGATTGGACTGATTTTGTGTTACACGCAATAATCGAATTGGAAAAGTATAAGTTGGTACATATCTCTCGTTCTCACGTTGGAAAGAGGTTGATTTAATAAAATTAGATTTCGATAGCCAAACAAAACTGTAAAACTGGTTGGTTTGTCTAAGGACACTAACTCGTTCAATGTTGATCGTTCTTTTGGTTACCACATTTCGAACCTTCACAGTCTTTCCCACCAAGACTTTCGCGATCTGGAGGACAATTAAATTCGACCTAGACTTGATTTTGCCTTCAAAATACCACTTGACATATTTTATACTCTTATCAAAGTAAGTAAATTTCGATTCAAAATCAAGAGAATGATAAATAGCAAACAAAATTAACAAGACTATTAACAAACGCCGGATGACCTTTTTCTGTCTATTGACGCAATTCCGTGTAATCGAAGCTCTCTGTTATCGTTTGATTGGAAATGAAGCTTTGGGCGAGTTAATAATTATTTGTCTATTTTCGGTCAACAGGATGAAAATGGGAAGATTGGAGCTTTCTCAAATGATGGATATTATTTTTGAATCTTGGAACATAATTTAAAAATAATTCGCTAATGCGATTGCTAATTTTAATAATTTGTTGTGGTATTTTAGTACCTATCGTTTCTGGCGAAAGTGATTCTCGTACAACATCGTCAAATCCTGCTATTGATAACAAACCACAATCGTAATTTAAAAAAAATATTTCGGGTAGTACCAAATGAAAATTCCATTAATTGATAAACTTACTTCCTAAACGATTCTTTCATTTTTGTTCTCTTCTGTCTTTCCTTACTGCCGTTCTTTCTCAAGTATAGTTTTGTTTCTTTGTTTCCATGGCATGTTGTCGAATTTGAATTTTAGCCACCTTGGAAACTCCATAATGAGTTTAAATCTTATCCCCGGAGAATATAGTACACCGAGAACTGCTCTTTAACTCATCAGTTCAACCAATAAAAAGTGAGAACAACTGTTGCACTTTTCATGTATTACCACTAGTTTTCGTACCCGGCTTCGCCCGGTTTAAACATTCAAACTCAGATCGAAGAAACTCAGATTAAAATAAAATCGTAAAAATATTCTCTGTTTTCTTTTTAAATACAAATATTCTATGAATTGAATTTTATATTAAATACAAAAAATAGCATCTGAATTTCATTGTTCTACTTGAGCTAGCATTGGATTTTGAATTTGACCTAATCTTTTTGTTATCCATTAATGGACGTTCTTTTAGATATGAAGTCTCCCTTTTCTTTAATATTCTATTGTATTTTAAGAATTGTTATTTTTGCTGTCCATTGTATTTTAAGAATTCTACTCAACATCTTAAAAGCATCTATTTTATTCATTGTAAGTATTATCAATGTCCATCCTCTCTACATAGAATACCGAATATTCCTCTCAAAAGACAATGTCAGACTACCTAGATATAATCTGCCCCAGTACACTCCTAAATGAAATAATAACAAACATTGTTTATAACATTGTTTTTAAGTCAGCAAACCGATTTTTAACAGATAATGTATGGCGAGCTTAATAGCAAAGGTTATAACCTTTATGTAAATTTCATGTTTCACAACCATCAAGGATCTAAACCAGGAGAAGCTCAAAACCTCCCCTTGGGAGATGCCCTTTAATGAGGAATCTAAAGCACGGCACAAATAATTTGACAAACTGAGGATTGTCGCAATGAATTTTGTTCCGATCTAATTTAAAATTAAAGAAAAATTGGAAGACTTAACCAAATTCTAAACTATAGATTGTGTTTTGTGATTTGATTGTGGGTGTGCAAAAAGTTTTTCTTGTTTCATCGCAGAGACATCGTGGCCACTTTATTTTTTGAATGGTTCTCTTGCCAAATTTACCTCGCTGGTTGGACACATCAGATATCCTATGACTCTGTTTTTAATTTTTTGCACGGGGAACCGACGGACGGCTTTACGTGTCTTCCAAAGCACAAAGGTCATAACAAGTAGATATCTCCTTGCCAAATAAAAACACGAGCTAAGTGCCGGTAGGTTTCGGTTTATTAAACCATCTTCAGGACACAGACAAAAACATTTGGTAAAGCAGCTTATCGCGGTCGTAGGTATTAACAATTTTAATGATAGGATTTATTTACAAGGTTTTACTACTCGAGGTTGTGTTCTGAAGATGATTTAGCAAGACTTGCCTACTTCCACTGTTTGAATTAGTTTTATGTATTGCCTTTGGAATTTTTATTATTGTGATAATGTACTTAGGAAGTTAGTTTTCCCGAACTCGAACCGGGTACCTTAGCATTGGTAATTGATCGCACAAACTACAAGATCTAGGAGCAATTGTTTTTTCTACTTGCATTTTTATATTTTAATTTAATACTGCAGTTGAAAAATTGTAAAACTTATTTTGAATGGAAATTTCAAGTGATAAAATCATCGATAATTCGAAATTATTCTCATATTATTTACTTTTAAAGAGAAAAGATTAGGAAAGTCTGAGAATTATTTTTAAATTACAAGGTTTCTCGAAATGTAGAAGGTTAATTGTATATTTCTTAATTTTTCAAGTATCCATCAATAACAATTAATATTGTTGTTGTATTATACTACATCATAATGTTGTTTTAATATTTCTTGACGATTTGCATTTAATGGGTTTTTCGAAATGCAAACTTTTTAAAAGAAAAGGACTTTTCTTCGAACATAATGATATATCTATTTATACAAATTATTACCCCTAAAATAGGTACCCTTATAAATAGCCAAAATAATTATTTTAATAGGAAAATTGCATGTTAAATCGCATATTATGTATTTAAGATATTCCATTGTTTGCAAATCGATTTCAAATTTTAACCAACTACTACACCCAGAAGGTTCACAAAATCGAGGACTTTTGACTTGACGTTTTGTGTTGTGTTTAAAATTCTATATTGATAAATCGGCTCTTAATTGGATATTTATTAAATTACGTAATTTGTTTTGCATTTTTATAATAATATATTAGTTTGCCCACGTATGTGTTTCGTTGTGACTGATACCCATTGTTGCAAAAGTAAATATTATCAAAAATATTGCATATTTCAATTATTACCAACAATCAACAAGAAAAAGTAAGTACTTTCTAAGAACGTATGATGGTTTTAAAATTTCAGTCATGCTTAATCATTTTAAAACCGAGTTGAAAGGAAAATACTCTTTTGACGAGAGGGAACAGTTTTCTAACATACAATCATACTTGATTACCATAATTAACCCTATTAAATATAATACGCTATTATTTTTTGTTAATTTGTTTATGTTTAAATAAAATTTTGTCGTTTTTTATACGCCAATAATGTTATAATGGGCATTTTTCAATTGGGATTTGGTTTGAATCGAAACCTAAGCTAGATTATATTTCAACCACTGCTCTATTATCAATTCTTATTTATAATATTAATATTATGAAATAAGCCAAACGAAAGCTATAAAAAAATATACCCTTTTTTAAAAAAAAAATAATTAAAATATTCGTTCTCGAGTTAATAGAAAAAGGACCTATCGTAAAATAGAATTAATGTTTTACCCATTTTCAAAATCCACCCGCATTAGCGTTGTTAAGATTTTTCGTGCATTCGCAGGTTTAATATTAGCTATATTTACGAAGTTTAATAAATTTATTGTTTACAAAAATTTTTTTTACATCTCTAAAAACTTGCCAAACTTATAGTTTTTGACGGCGAATCAATTTCTGACAGAAATCGAAAATTCGCAAATACAAACCGAGCTCTATGTATGTAATCTCACTGTGTAAATTTGCCCAGTGATTACACCAAACAAGAATAATATTATTGTAAGGATACAGTCATATTGTGTTATTTTTGTTGTTTTACTTGTAACAAAAGATTGTTTAAACGGTACGGGGAATACTAATAAATTTTTGTTTGCATGTCGAAACTAACCAAACGATTCGCTTGTGTAATCAAAAGTATTGTACTTTTGCTACGACTATAAAAAAAATGAATTGATTTCCTTTACTTAGGTATTAGCAAATGTTTCGTTTTTTATATAATAGAAAGTTTTTAATTAGCGTTACTAATTAGAAAACTACACCGTCGTGTTTCTCTGTTATTAATTAGATTATGGTTTTACTTTAATTTTAATTTGCGTCACATAAAAGGTTATCATCAGAATTACTTTTCGATTTATAGACGCATTTGTGATAAAATTAGATAGGAATTCATGTATTGTTTTTCTAGAAATGTGGGTTCTTGGCCTTTGAATAAAATCATAAATACGTTCAAACTGGATTGCACAAAGACAAAAGAATGGATACTACAGAAAAAAACACTAAATACGCTTTTAAATTAATATGCATACCTAATAATTAATTAGTAGGTGGGGTACAATAATTATTACTAATTTTGTAATAGCACTGTACCAAAATGGTATGCTACTTGATTAAATATAGATTTCTTTAAAAAATAAATAAAAATGATACGATATTTATCTCAATATTGTAGCGACATGTTTTAATGCAGGTATTGTCGAACTTCAATTCTTTAATACTTGGTGTGCTTTCGTGGCCTTTGTTTAAGTATATCAAACTTTGTACTTTGTTTCAATTTTGCATATTATTATGGTTTCACATAATATGCAGTAACAACTGAATACATTTGTAAGTTTTCATAAACCCGAAGAATCGAATCGAATGCTGTGAATTAGGTAGTAGTATATATATCTACCAAAACCGAAACATTATATCATTGTTCTTTTGTGTTCTAGTTTTAAAAACTGTATTTTACAGTAGTTGTAATTAGTTGCTATGAAGTTTTGCGTTGGCGCCAAGTTGAGCTGTTCCATTTGCCAGTATTTAAACTTCATTCAAAAATAGCCCAAATTTACCATTAAATAGGTTAACACTAGCCGATTCTGGAACAGAAAATATTTTCAAAAGTCTCAAATCTCGATAATTTTTAAATTCAAACTGTTTTATCAATTAATTTGAACATTTTAAGTTTTTTAAGTACTTATAATTTAAAAAGAACTTGCACGCGATACCCACAATTTTTTAATTACTTATTAATGTTGGTTTCGGTTACGCTAATGATGTGACCGTAATTAGTTTAATTATTAAACTAAAGCAGTAGTGGTTTTAGGGTGCCACCACAAATATGCATAACGTATACCTTGAATTCGCCAATCTTATGCCGTGATAATCCATGTAGGTACTAACGCAGATAATAAATTCTAATGCTTGAGGATCTAAAATTTTATTAAGCCTTGGGCACCATTTGTGTATAAAGTCGATTGTGATTACACATTATACTATTAGCAGAATTGTTCGAAATACAAAAGTCTTCGTTGTGTTTTTGGTAATGCAGACAAACTTAGAGGTACCATTTTTGTCTTAACAACAAATGGTACGGATTTCGATAGTTAATTGATTGATTTTTTTTTAAATTTGCGTTGGAAAATTATATTCTGTAATTTACCATATTTCTATTAAAAACGTACAAGCTTTATTAAATTTTTTTAATTTCAGGGAATGCATGACATGTTTATCCAATCCCAACAATTGGGTACAAGCAGCAGTGGAGGGAACCAACCGAAAAAGCGAAAAGCAGAACACTACATTAGCGATTCATTTACACATCAAGTTCCATATTCTGTGAATAACTCAAGTCAGACTGATATAAATCATGCAAATTCAAATACTAATCAACAATCATTTGTGCGAACTTCTACTATTAGATCATTAGACAACACACGCTGCGGCCTGAAGGTACAACTACTCGCGTCGTTTCTTTTCTTTTATATTTATTACATTACGATTTCTGTAGCGAAAAGCTTGGTCGCGAGGAGGTAATGGTGATAGCGGAGATACTCTTGCTAACACAGGTAATAGCAACGAAACCACCACGACGGCCCACAGCAAGATAACTGCAGCCCCTGGGGCCAATCCTCAACCCCAAGGTAAAAATAATCTATCTTTTAAAGGTCAAACATGTAATTTTTCATTCCAAATTTACTTATCGTTTTTGAAATTTTAAGGAGGCTCTGGTAGTGGAGCGGATGGAGACTACCAATTAGTTCAACACGAGGTATTATATTCAATGAATAATCAATATGAAGTACTGGAGTTTCTCGGACGGGGCACCTTTGGACAGGTGGTCAAGTGTTGGAAGAAAGGTACCAACGAAATTGTTGCCATTAAAATTCTTAAAAATCATCCATCATATGCCAGACAGGTACTATCTTTCATTTCAAAATGATAAAATCGAAAACGATAATTTGCATTTTTGTTTTAATTTAGGGGCAAATAGAAGTCAGCATTTTATCGCGATTAAGTCAAGAAAATGCCGACGAATTTAATTTTGTACGCGCGTACGAATGCTTTCAACACAAGAATCACACGTGTC
Organism: Lycocerus yunnanus; assembly: GCA_036346125.1. Lineage (NCBI taxonomy): Eukaryota > Metazoa > Arthropoda > Insecta > Coleoptera > Cantharidae > Lycocerus > Lycocerus yunnanus. The sequence continues at coordinate 468,733 of JARFIX010000094.1, forward strand.
TTGTGTTTGAAATGCTGGAACAAAATTTGTACGATTTTTTGAAGCACAATAAATTCAGTCCTTTACCACTAAAATATATTAGGCCAATTCTGCAACAAGTGCTCACGGCTTTGCTAAAACTTAAGGTAAAGAGAATATATGTGACTTATAACTTAATTTTGTGAACACGTTTATTTTTTTTTTACAGCAACTTGGATTGATCCATGCAGATTTGAAGCCAGAAAATATAATGTTGGTTGATCCTTTACGTCAACCTTATCGGGTAAAGGTCATAGACTTTGGAAGTGCCAGTCATGTCAGCAAAGCAGTTTGTAACACTTATTTACAATCGAGATATTACCGTGCACCGAAATAATTTTGGGTTTGCCATTTTGCGAAACTATCGACATGTGGTCATTAGGTTGTGTAGTGGCGGAATTATTTTTGGGATGGCCTTTATATCCAGGCTCGTCAGAATTTGACCAAATTCGGTATATAAGTCAAACACAAGGCTTACCAACGGAACACATGCTGAATAGCGCATCAAAAACCACAAAATTCTTTTATCGTGACTTGGATGCGACCTATCCATTTTGGCGCTTAAAAACTCCCGAAGAACACGAAGCGGAGACGGGCATTAAGTCGAAAGAAGCTCGAAAATATATATTTAATTGTGTGGATGATATTGGACAAGTAAACGTTCCTACAGATTTAGAGGGTGGCCAATTGCTGGCCGAGAAAGCAGACAGGAAGGAATTTATCGATTTACTCAAGAGAATGTTGACCATGGATCAGGAAAGACGCACCACCCCTGGGGAAGCTTTAAATCATCCGTTTGTGCGTTTATCGCATTTGGTCGATTACGCGCATTGCAATAACGTTAAGGCAAGCGTGCAAATGATGGAGGTCTGCCGCCGAAATGATTACAGTAATTCATCGACTAACCATCAATCTAATCAACAGGCGCCATCTTTGGTCGCTAATTTTGTGCCCAGTTCTAACGGAAACGTGACGTTTACCATTAATAATCAATTGACTAATCAAGTGCAAAGACTAGTGAGAGAACGTCCCGCTTACGATAATCTTTATCAAATTTACAATGGACGCTCTGTCGGTAGACAATATACTACAAGCAGTAGGGCGGATCCGTTTCAACATCAGTTGGTTTCTAGTATATTATGTCCTGCTGGTTATCAAGGCATGACTGGATCACCTGCAAAACACGTGACTGTTGTGCAACAACCACCTCTGCAGATACAACCGCCAATCTTGAGTCAGCCAGGACAACAGCAATATGTGCCGGTGAGTGTGGTTGAACCCAACGGACGTCAAATGTTACTAACAAATGCCGTGCAGACGTCTTGGCCTACCAATAGGCAAATGGCCATTGTTCCATCTTGGCAACAGCTACCACCACAACATGCCACAATTCAACAGCCTCTTCTATCCGATGCAGCCGATTGGGGCAGACCACTTATCGTCGACTCTTCCACAATTTTACAAGAACAGCGTTCCGTTTTTCCCGTCGACGTTGCAGCAGAAGTATACAATCCGGCGTTGGTGGAACATGCAAGCTCTTGGACTACCAGTAAGCGCAGTTCGAAACATCATCATGCTCCACAGCAGAGTTCACATCACAACCATCACCACTTGATGGTACCTACACATCGGGCGCAGCACGACAAAAAGGAGCAAACGCAATTAAGTCCGGTGAAAAACGGGTCAAGGAAAGTACGCCACCTTCAGAACACGTGGGCAGTTACGGAAGCACACGTAGAAATTATAGTCCAAACGCTGGTGGACATTGGCAACACAGTTCACAAATACAGGGTAAACACGCTCAAAATTATAATCAAGAAAATCACGGTAACACCAGACAACACACTATTACAATTAACGATACTCCCTCTCCTACTGTATCGGTAATAACAATATCGGACAGCGAAGATGAAAGTGGACCAACCAACAAATCTAACACAAATATTGCGCAAGAGCAACAACAACCAACAAATAACACAATTCATCGCAAAAATAATGCCAGTTGTGTAAGTGTAGCGGATAGCGATAATGAAGATAACACGCCAGCTAAAATCACGCAAAATTATCATCAAGTGATCAAAAATGAACCCACTCCGACCACCAATTATTCCACCCAATCGCAGAAAAAACGTTTACTTGCAAAAGCACAATCAGAATGTATGCTAAATGTTCCGACCAAACAAGAACCTGGAATTGAATATCAACATCATCGTTCCAACGATTACGCCTTGCCTCAAACGTCGCATCTTCATTCAACCGCTCATTGTACATCGGCATGCAAAGAACCTATTCAAACTTACCACTACATCAATGCTGGACCTGTCAATCACATAAACAATCAAGAACAGCATGTTGTTTATACTTCTAACGATAAGCGCGTATCTTGGGCGCCACCAGCCGCTCATGCAACTAATTCTTCGCACAGCAATCACAGGCGACATTCCGCTGTACCGGTAGTTAATTTAAGGGATTACAATATTGCGACTCAGGGCCACAAAGAGTACATACAACCACCAGCTGCTCACTCGACGCGGGACAATTTAGCAGTTGCTCGCGAACAACATCATTTGCTAGCAACAACTAAAGGTTGGCCCCATCCTCAAAGTTTACATCAAACCTACAGGTTAGTTACTTCTTAATGTGTTATGTATTGGTGATACTTAAATTTTAGGTACAACAGTTCTCATCTGTCACCTCAACCGCTCACCGGTGCACCACGCCTGTCGCCTCAACATCCACTTGCAGCAGCTGGACAACCATTATATCATCAAACTGAACTGTATCGAAGGCCAGCCGTATATGTGACGACCACACAACCGGCATATCTACCTGCCACTCATCAAGTTGCACCCTCAGGGTACAAAATTCAAATTACTATTAATTAGTTTTAAGTTATTAAAGTCATATCAACAAATAGGGTGGGGGACGTTTTATTAGTAGTGCATAGGTAATTTGTCTTCTTTTATATGACATGAAAGCACCTTGAATCTACCATTTAAAGAGGGGTTTTTATACTTGTACCAATCTGACTTGCTAGTAGTTTTTTCTGGAACAGTAAACTCTTACTCTTATGGTCAAATTTTGTTGTGTTTGCAGACTAACTTAGTTATTGAATTTAGATAAGAAGTGTTCAGGGCAAATAAAATCACAGTGCACTGAAAACATTCAAGCACATATGTTTCAGGTGTGGCTGGCACTTATATGAGTGAACTCTCTCCAAAGGGAGAATCACGTTTTGCTGCTCACTCGACCAATCTACGTTAGGAAATTATAATAGAGGTGTAGTTAAATCATTATTAAACCACAGAAGACCTGCGTATGGTAGAGAATTAAATAATAGGTTAGGAAAAGTTAGATTATGTGGAATTACATTTACATAAAAAATTTTAAAAATATTTATTTTTGCACTGCATCACAAACATGATATATATATTTTAATTCTCCATTTCGATATCAAATCTGACTGGTTTAGATTTCAGTAATATACGATTAGTCGTGACTATACCCTTAGGTGGGGCTACTGTCCCAGGTTTATGTTGATAAAAATGTTGTTATAAACAATACATGTTATATAAGATATTCAATTTATAATTTGCAAATTGTGGTATAATAAAATTTATGCAATATTGTAGAATTGTACCATAAAAGTATTTACCACATCAATGGCTCGAGAGGGGGGGGCATAGTTCTTCCCAAAATCAACCTGTTTTGTAAATTAGTGTAAAAATGTGGGCAGTGCAGATTTGTGAGCTCGGAAAGAATATAGGTATTATTACAAATAGAATATTTAAATTATAAAAAGTCATCAAAAAATTCCAGCTGAATGCCTGAAGAGGGCCTCACAAAATTTAACTAGCACTTATGAGCCTTCTAATTTAGTAGCACCTTTGAATTGAACGACGTGCATATCTGTAGAACCGGGCGTTTTACTTCTTCCTTTAAGGCTTCATTTTTGTCTTTATTGCCTGTCCCGACTTCATAAGTTTTGCCAACGCTTTCTCAATCGGCCAATATGCCTTTCTGGTTGTAAAACAGTATTTTCTTTGGAACTCTTTTATCTTGTATTCTATTTAGGTACAATTTCCAGTTTTCTCTATATTCGAGAATTCTTTCATTGACTGAGAAGGTTTTGCAATACGGCGCAAATGTCTTCGTTTCTTATGTGGTCTAGTCTTGTACATCCTTCGGGTTTTCTCAGGAATTGCATTAGGCCGGTAGTTTAGATTCGTCTCTTTTGGAAGGGATCCATGTTGTGTAGTCGTATGTTAGGATAGGTATCGCCATTGTTAAATAAAATTTTATTCGGGTTTTCTTAAGAGTTTGATTTTTTAGGTTTCTATGTATTGCTCCACATACAGCCGTGCTCAAATGTAGTAAGCCACCTATTGATTTGTAAGTTTCAGGAATTTTGAAGAGTTTTAAATAAAACTAATTACAAATATAAATTAAAACCATGCTTTTAATAAATATTTTTAATATTTTGTAGAACCACCTTTTGCCCTAAGGACGCTTTTAATGCGATTAGGTATTGTAGCTACTAATTTGAAGCAGACGTCTGGGTTAATTTTTGCCCATTCTTCAAGAATTGCTTGTTTTAATTCTTTTTTGAAGTGGTTTTACAATGAGCAACCTTTTTTTTTAATATTGCCGATAAATTTTCAATGGGCGACAGGTCAGGACTCTGGCGGCCACTCCAAAAGGGGAATCTTGTTTTCCGTAAACCATCGCTTTGTTTTTTTTAACAATGGCATGGAGCATTGTCCTGTTGAAAAACATATTTAGGGCTATCTTCTTGAAAAAGTTTTACAATAGTAGCCTCTAAATGGTCTTGTAAAGTTGAGATGTAGGTGCTCGAGTTTCATTCGTCCCTCGCAGATTTTTACTTTTCGACGCCATTGGCAGACATTGAACCCCAAATCATTATACTACCACCGCCAAATTTGACGGTAGACACAATACAATCTGGGTAAAATTCTTCCCCAACCCTTCTTCTTACGTACGTTGATCCAGGCTGACCGAAAGTTGTAAAATTAATATTAAAATTAACAATATATAATATTAATTAATAAAAATGGTTAAAATAAAAATTTTAGGTATAGTTATGAAAAAATATTAATTAAATTCTTTACAAAATACGTACCCCTATGTGGCTTTCGTTTGACCAAATTACCTTTGCCCAATCAGCAACACTCCACTTTTCATACTTTTTCGCGAATTAAAGCCGTTTTCTAATTTGCTTCTCATTCAAAAGAGGCTTCTTATGAGCTTTACGACCGTGTAACCCTTTTCCTGTAACCAACATCTACCTATTTGTGAAGATATTTGAACCCCACATGCCTGTTTAAAATCAATTTTTAAGTTTTTCGACGTTTTCCGGCGATTTTTCAGCGACATTACTTCCAAAAATTGATCCTGTCTGAGGGTTGTTACTCGTTTTCTTCCACTTTTTGACCTATTTTTTATAGAACCAGTCTCAGCCTTTCGTTTTAGGGTGGTTTAAACCACTAATCGCAAACACTTTCATTTTTTGGCAATTTTTCGTTGCGACATACCCACCGAATTCAACACGACGATTTGGTCCCTAACAGCGACTCTTAAGTGCGGTCGTTTTGGCATGATGTTGTTGCTATCACTTCACTAAACTAATTTAAAAATTGATTTTGTAAAATTTTGACTCTACAGAAAATATAAATACCGTTATCGACAGGTACTAATAAACCATAACATTAAAAATTTGCATTGTTACAAAAATGTGCTTTATCTTATCAAGCCTTTTGGTTCTAATTTGAAAGAAAATCTTTTTAACGGTCATCAGGTATATGTACAGGTAACATATCTTTATAAATTTGGACCGGCCTGATACCTATGAGGAAATCCAGGGGTGGCTTACTACATTTGAGCACGGCTATATGTGTTGGAATTTATTTATTATGGGCTATTTGTTCTACAGGTTGCTTTACTACTTCTGATTATATCCTATCCCTTAAACGCCATAACTTCCGTCTTTTCTTTTGAATTTTACTACATTTTCAAAAGACCTCAAGTTAGTAATTCTGTCATTTTCAATTCACGATAATCGCCCGAGAGTATGGGTAATTATGTGTCAGTGGTGGCTGGTGCCATGGTTGCAGGTTTGTGCAACCCCAAAAAGAATAACGAAGAAGTATTTAATTTTTCGCTATTAATAATAAGAAAAATCATAATGAAATATTCATATTTCAATGTAGTAATAATCAACGCAATATATTCTATTTAATTTACTACTATTATTATAATAATCGAAGTATGAAGTTGGAACAAGCCACCTATGGCTTAACCCTTGCAGTTGATGATGATGATTATAATAAATTATTTTCCCATCAGTAATCGCACCTATGCGTGTAAAGGTATGCTTCATCTGTGTGTACGATCGTCGCACACCATTCTCCATAAGATCCTTCTACTACTCTCGTTCCAAAATAGGAAAAACTTAACCCCAATACGTTATTTGTAACTTAGATGAATAGATGGCTGTAGATATTACTTAAATTCGAATATTAATTTTAGAGGTTAATTTTAATCTCTAGGTTAGATTTGCAACCCTCACACTTTATCAGCACGAGCCGCCACTGCTATGTGTGTGAAATATTTCAGACAATAATTGCAGTAATCTTCTTTTTGAGTGGGGAATTTATGAAGGAATTAATAATATCAAATCAAGTGATTTTAATTGAATTAATTATAAATTAGTAAATTATACTTGATAGTCTGATAGGGGTGGCAAAACTTTTAGACGTTTGGGGCCACTTTTTTGGTGAAACTTTTTTTTAAAAATGTACTTACGAATTGGTTTTTTTTTATAAGGACGTTTTAGGGCCGGATTCATAATCAGATATTTAGCACTTACAAATGCTTAAGCATCGAATTTGAATTTCATAATCACATGTTCGATGTTTATAGAACGGAAAAACTTGATAAAATACAAGTTTTAGTTAAATGTTGGTTAAAAGGTAACACTTTCGCGAAGTATCCTTGCTCCTTAAGGACTGAATTTGCATCTATGAAATCTAAATCCGGCACTTGAGCATTAGTAAGGACTAAATACTTTCCAATGAATACGGGCGTTAGGTATTCGCAAATATTGGTGACGGTTTTAGAAGAAACTTACAAACTGATAACCTTTTTTCTATAAGACACATACCAATGAAGACATTCTACTATGATTACTATTAAATTACTTATAAATAATTATTTTTTAAAACTGGGTAAGATAATATAGTGAAAAAGAAAAGTTTTCTTTTAGAAAATAATTTTGACTTTTGCCAATATTCGCATCGACTTTGGGCACGATAGAAAATGCTATACAAATGTATGTACATCATTTTTTTTCTTTCTTTTTTCCTGGTATGTAGATAACGTTACTTATAAAAGATGAAACTATCCAATCAATAGTACTCACAATCAAATAAAATTGGTTTTTCTAACCAATCAAAAAACATATTTTTACTACTGCTATCTACTTTTTGGGGAGAACGTCATAAAAATTATGCATATAGATTTGTGTGGCATTTTATTTGCATTTGTAAGTATCTTTAAATGGAATTAAATCTTGGATTTTACTTGGTTATAAGCAAATTCTTCAAGTTTATAAAACAACTGAAGTAACTGATGCAATTTAAAAAAAACGTCGACACAAATTTAATACTATATAATCTAAAGATATTAAATAAATGAACTTAAAGTAACGCTTTTCTTTTCTAGTTACAGAAATAGCTATTTGTAAGCGAATCTTGGTAGTTTACAAAAGTAACGAAATTTGCCCACCCTGAATTTAAGTTACATTACTGACTTTTCTTGAGAGAACTTTGAGCAAGCTAGAGTCATACAAATAATCAAACCCATAGATTGAAAGAAATTTTAATTTGTAAAATTAACATCTAAATTGTTTGCAACAGTAGTTAAAATTAATGTTTAAATGGATTAGTTAGGGAACACATTACGAAAGTCTTTATTTTAGCAACTCATTTAGGTTTTTAATGAAGATTAATATAGGAAGAATCTCTTTTAATAAAAATTAGGAAGCACAACTGGCAGATTAAAATTTGAACAAACTTGAATTTTACTAAATTGGAAAAATAAAATTTAGCGAAATTGAATAATAAAATCAGAAAATGCTTAAAATGTCTTATTTTTCTTTGGTAGTGAAAAATCCATGATGAAACAAACCAAGATTATCTTTCCATTTTATAAAAGTAAGCAATTCATTCCTAAAACACTTGTTTAAAATTTTTTCACCTAAAATTACGCGCGCACGGCAAATTGCTACAATGAAATTTTTTTTTTCTAGACGAGCATTACCACCACCACCTGCACATCATGCGAGTGCCCGGCCAGTTTTAGCCAGTCATGCGGCACATCCACTTCCGGCTCATTTACAGTTTCCTTCGCATCCTCAAGTAGCTAGCGCTCCATACGGCTTTGCTCCGCTAAGTCCCGCCAAAACGCACCAATACCAAGCAAGTTTGTGGTTCGCGAATGAAAAATTTTTATCTGCTACAAAAAATTAGGTTTGTTTTTATTAATTTTTAAGTTATTGCAAGAAAATTGCAAATTTATTGAACAAGTGTAGCAGAACTATTATTTGTGAAATTTTAACGCTACCTGTTAAATTAAAGTTGGATGTTTACAATAAAGTAATTATTGTATTTTGTATGAAATCGCACATTAATTTTTATACGAATTGTTGATTCATTCGGTTTCAGTTTCAATTATGTTGTGAAGGGACTGTTAGGGTTATTTATTATTATTTAATAGAGCTCAAGATTTAATAACATATCTTTTAATTAAGGGGCGTAACAATTGAAACAATTTTTTGATTGGTGGAAAAATTCGAAATACTTTAATGTGCAATTTTTAATTGTTTTATATTTTTATTCAAGTTTGTAAATAGTGTACGCGATAGATAGATTAGCTAGGATGTTTATTTTAGATTTGTTATTGATTTAAGAAAAAATTTGATGTGGTTTAATAATGTTTGTTATTAACTACCATAAATTAATTTTAAATTACGTTGTATATACCTAGCGCTTCTTTTTAATTGAAATATTTTTAGTTCGAAATAGAAGATATGTGATAATAACAAAAAAGGGGACAATTAACTAACGTTCCCGGTTTTAATTTGACTTGTACTATATTATATTATATTAGTGATTTTCTTTTTTAGTGGGTATTATTTAAAACTCATAGTTTTTATTTATTTAAAATAATCAATTGTGGTGTATATTTTTATGTTTGATGCACAAACAATGGTAATCTTATTGTTTTATGTATAAATTGCATGTATTATGAGGTGTAGTTAACGCATGCGTATAGTGTCTTATAAATGTGCTACTTCTTTAAACGTTATTAAAGGCTATAAATTTAATTTAAATCGGTAGAATCGCTTTTAAAAAAATTCATTCTTATTTATTAAAAAAAAATGTGCTTTTTGATTTTTTAAATCTACTTAATACAAATACATATTATGCATTTTTGTATTTATAATTATTATTATGATTAGAGCTTTTTTGCTGTCGCGGGCGTGGGATTTATTTAAATTAGATCGAAATTGTAAGAAGTGTTTGAAATTATTTGTAATTGACGCGGCTCATTTTTAATATTAACACAATTAATATTGTTTTTTCCCCCCAAATATACACATTATTATATTTAATAGTGCGTCGGTTACAAAAAGTTTTGAACGAAGTTGAAGTGTGTATAAAACATAAATCGATGTGCCTGTTAGTTTGACTCTCCGTTCGTACTCTCTGTTTGACGTTTTGCCGATGTAGATATAGAGCTGTATGTCTTTTCAGCAGTAAATTAACGTCACTGGAGTTACGGCAATAGTTGTGATATTTAAGATGATGATTTAAAAATTTGTAAATATAAATTAAATGATACATACATATGCCTAATAATAAATTATTGGGGTGGGCTTTAAAATTATTTATTTATATTAAAATAGATAGATTAAGAAGAGAACGAAAGGAAATGTCCTTTGATTTCCTAAATATTTTTATAGCCCACTTGAATGTTTTATCTTAACGTGTAGTTTTTGGGTACTTGAACCTTAAAAAACTCTTAGAGTTTTTAATAAAATAATAATAATTGGTAGTTGTACAAATAATATAAGTGAAAATATATAAAATAATATTTTTGGATTGTGTAGAATTAGTAGCTCATGTTTTTAATAATAATTAATTACATGTTTACGTTTGGATGTTTGTTTATGTAGGGTAACGTGTCGTCTTTAAATGTTTTCCAATGGTTCCTTAATTCATTAATAAATAAACAACATTACTGTAAGTTATGTTTGTAATCTACGCTTATTGGGATGTTACGGTCACTTAAAAAATGCTTTGTTGTCAAAAAAGCCTTAATTGAAACAATATGTAATCTTTAAAAAAAAAAATATTATCGACACAAGACTATAAATTCCCTTAGATCGTTTTGTAGCACTTTCTTTCTATGAGCTCTCCTTAGATTAAATAAACTTCTACATCTGTAGTCGATTCGTTGTAAAACGAACGTAAAAATATCAAAATAAATAAGAATGTTCTAAAAATTTCCGAACAGTCGCGTATTTTATGCCTTAATTTATGTAAACAGTAAAAATACGCACTTAGTAGTTGTCCATTGTAACTTTCACATTCGTCTTGCATTTCATCCATCTTTTGGCAAGTCATCGTACTTGTTAAGATTGTATACAAGGGTGGCCGGTTTAAACATGGGGATTTCTCTTATAAGATATATGGAACGAATTGTTTGCCTTAAAAAGAATTTTATTATGTTGTTTTTTTATAGCTATCTTTTTGCTACATTGACATTTTTTTATCACAAAATTAACTTGTCAAACCATTTTTTTTTCATATTTAAATTATTTTTACAAGCTCTGTAATAATCCGGAGAGCGGGAAATTGCTTATTATTTGTAATCTTACATGGGTATTAATTAAATCTGGGCTGGTTTAAATTTTGGTAGAATACCAAATGAAAAAGAGTTGTCAGAGAAATTCCAAAAGTTCCAATTAATTTGTTCTTTTATTGAAAACATTTCATCTCGTGTTGAGATTAAATCCCAAAACGGCATCCCGTATGAACGAGTGGGTTAGTTACACGAAATTTTTGAAAATGAAACTTTTTTAATTCAAAATATGCACACAGGGTGTCCACTTATATATTAATAACAGCGAATTTAGTGTTATTAAAAGAAAATTTAGACTGTTGCCAAATTAGAATTTATTGGTTGTTTTGAGCATCGAATTTATTTATTTATTTTATTTTTTTTGATCAAGACTGGCCTATGTTATATTATTTTTCAGTACAGTATTATTTCCTGCTTCTTCTATCCAGTGTAAGCGATGTGCAATAATGATGATCATAAAATAATATTGCAGTTTGTTTACATGGACCACACTGTAAATAGAATTTTTGTTAAGAATTATGTACAGAATTTAAATAATTTGTAGTTGTTGCTTTTTTTAGAGCTTTGATTTATGTCGTTTAGTTATTGAAGGTATTATTTGGTGTTTTTTTATAATAATAATATCAACATAAAAAAAGGAGCACAATAATAAAAAAATAACCTATAGTACCTCAATTTAACCAATTTATACCTGCCGATCTCTCTTAAAACATATTATTGAATGAAGTGCTTGTTATTTAAACTTTTTTAAGTGTACATACGCTTTATTGGATGATGGGTTGATTTATTCTAGTTACCATAAATATTTATATAATTTTTAGTATTATTATGATTGCTTGGCATATTTACTAATTTTATTTTGACAATTATTGATTGCATAATCATTGAAGATCTGAAGGAGCACAACCTACTATTAGATTTTTTACTATCATTATAAAGGCTGCACTAAAATTACTATTTTAGAAATTACTATGAATCGCCAATTTTTATTTTTTTAAAGACAAATGTAGTGACTTAAAACTGTTAGATAACAAAAAGATTGTAGGATCATACTCGATGCATTAATATGGGTCTATGATTAACAATCGTTAATATATTACTCTAGTGTGACACAAACTGGTGTTGAGCAATCAAGTAGAATTTTGAACAACTGATAGCAATTGATACAAAACTGATTTATATTGCATCTCGTTAATTAATGTTGTAAACAAATTGCTTTATGTAATTATGAACATTATTCACTTGAGCTCCCACCTTCGAAGGAAACATTTGATAGTCTGCTTTGATTAATATTGCTTCAACGGATGAAGGTTTTATGAAGTTTTTACTACTTATTGTAATTTATGAGTTTTCGTTTAATAGTTCATTTTTTGTTAGTTTCAGTCTTGATTTTTATTTAGAATAAAGATACACAATAATGAAACACTCTTATAAAATATGAAAAGACGATATTTTCAAAGTAGATTTTCGGCAACGGTGAATATCGCGCTCTAATATTTTCCTATTTCTAGTCATAACCTGCTCGTAAACAAAAATCAAGCAAATCGTGAGGGTAATCGGTGGTCTGGAGTGTGGCACAACCTATTTAATATAAAATTTATACTAATCTAATTTAAAGGCTGCACTACAGAATGTACTATTTGTAGAAGACTTACAACCAAGTCGGGGGGTCGCCAACCGTGCGCCCGCCAATTCTTTTATTTATTTTAAAGAAAATGAAGGACTTAAAACTTTGACTAACCCAAAGGTTGGCGATCCTCACTCCGATGCATTAATAGGAGTGGGATCTTGATTAACTTAGTCGTTAATATATTACTACTAGTGTGTACACAAGACTGGTGTTTTTGATGTCAATAGCTAAGTAGACATTTTTGAACGGTGATAGGCTGTAGTAGCAATTTAATAACAAAAAACATATATTATATTGCATACTGTTAATTAATGTACTAACGTAAACAAAATTTTTTATGTAATGGAATGTCGATTATTCACTTTTGAGCCTCCCACCTATCGAAGGAAATCATTTGTAGTGCCTGGCGCTACGAATAATTCGCTTCGACGGATGAAAGGTTTTTATGCTAAGTTTTACTACTTATTGTAATTTATGAGTTTTTCGTTTAAACCGTTCATTTTTGTTGTTAGTTCTGCAGTCGTTGATTTTTTATTTAGAAGTAAAAGACTGCACAACAACTGATGATCGGGAAACACCTCTTTATCGAAATAGTAGATACAGAAAAACTCGTTAGCTTATGATATCTAATAAGTATTCGGTGATTTTGTATGTTTATTAACTTGTAGAGTACAAAAAAAAAATAATTATATTATCTACATATATTAAAAATACTAAAATTATATCACAGCTGTTTTTATCTTTAATGGTGTCAAATTATGTCTTAAAAAGTATCCTCGTAACGCCGGTTTTCCTAACCGGCATTAATGTATTGTACGTTCTAAAAGACAAAACTTTCTATTAGAAATGTAGGCATTTTTCTAATGATGATACATTTGCACTACCCACCACCACATTATTAAGTGTCTTGTCTCCTTGTAAGTTTTAGACAATCCGATAGCACTTAAAAAATTGTAGTCGATTCTAAATTCAAGTCGAAAATGTTGTCGTGGACCGCCGATGTGCGAGCACATTTGTGGAATGCGACAAATAGATAGATAGGTAGTAGTGCCGCATCGTTTTAGATAATTTACGTCCAATTCTGAATTCCCAGCGTAAAATCATCGCACATTTTTTGTCTTGCTTGTATTTAAATCGGTGACGTACAGGGTGACCAAAAATAAAATTTTGCGTTAGACTTTGTAATTCTGGGTAATTCAGAAGAGCAATTTTGACTGCACACACAGACTGTATCGCATAGCCTGCCACAAAATCAAATTAGTTGGACCAACTTTATGTGTTTATATAATAAATTAATAAGCGATGTTGTAAGCGCTGGGTCTTTTCTTTTACTTACGATATGTAATATAATATTATACATTATTATATACTAACTAATAAACTATAAATGTGATTTGGCCTCAAACCATTTTTTGTATTTTAATGTAATATAGAAATAAAATTATAATTATTATTCTGTCTACTTGCATGTATAAAAAAAATAGAATCGTAATAATGTAAAGCTTGCATAGAACTTGAGCTATTTTAGTAATGTTTTTCATTCTCTTAAAATAAATAAAATAAATGTTGCCTTTTTGTCGATATTTGGTACCCTTATTATCGATAATATTCATACGTTTATTGGTTAATTGTAGCCATTACATGTAATTTTGGTATCAAATAAATAGTCAATCTTCATCTTGTTTCGTTTTACTTCATGTGCTTCAAACGCTTGTGCACAATGCAAAGAGAAGTGTGACATCTTGGCCTTGCGGCTAGGTTACGGAAAGGATTATTATTTCCTGCTAAACTGGGAAATTGGGGTGATTTTAGGGGAAAAGCTTCTTGATCTACCGATTGTTCTAACATTATTTTTTGTTTCGAGACCGATTTGTTTGCTCCAGTTAAATGTATAGATAATTTACAATAGAGTGAAAAATTGCAGAATGAAAGTATAATATGAGAGAGAAAGCAACCGAAAAACTGCGGGACCAAAGATTAATGTTAGAACAGTTTATCGAGATGTGCGGAAAAAATGATCTCCAATTTGGAATGCAGAACAGTTCTGAAGGAAATACGCCATTAAAGAAATGTGGACAAAGAGAGCAAAACCATGTATGCAAGGAAAGACCCTATGCTATTCAGAACGAATATGGCGAGACGATTTAGAATCAAAACTATGCTGTGAAACCATGAAGAGTATCAAAAGAATTTTATTTTGAACTTTCTCATTTTAACCAGTATGATAACAATTATCTGCATATCCACTGATATAAAATAAGCATGTCCTACAGATTCCTTCTATTCTGTACTAACCTCAATGGTTTTCTTATAGTAGTGTTAGGAACATCGTAAGTCCGTAGTAAGGACACCTTTCTTCCTGAAAATGCAAAGATCTCTATGTCACATTTAATCACACTATGTAGTTTGTCGGTACTCATCAGCAAATCTTCCCAGTGTAGGTATGTATATAGTCACAATTTTCTTTGTTTCGCAATCTTTCTAACGTTTATAAAAAGGTCAGACTTTTTAGTATGAACAATGTAGGATAATTTGGCTTAAGCACAAAGACAATTATTTTGACCTTCCACTTGCATCGGAGATTAAATAAAAGGCTATCCAGATCCCGAACCCAAGATTTGTCGAATTGAATTTGATTGCTGCCCGGTTTCTTCACTCGTACTTAGTTATCTTGAAGTTCAGGTTAAATTGACGAAATAATCAATCAGATGACAACACAACAAATTAATCAATCATCTGATTGGTTATTTCGTCAATTTAACCTGAAGTTTGCTAACTTGAAGATAACTATGAGTGAAGAAATCGGACATTAGTCATACAATATTTTTGTTGAAATGCACATTTTGTAGCCAGGGTAATATCAATCAGTGAATAAACAAAGGAGATTGAAATGATTTGAATTCTAAATTTAACAAGTCAAATTTATGTAATTAATCTCAATAGTCCAACCTAAAAAACATAGTTTTAGAAACCCAGAATATCATCAGGCACAATTAAAATGTGTTGGTATACCTGATCTGCTATTAAGACTATTGAAATTCGTTTAAAAAAATGTGTTAACCTGAGCTAATTTTAAGCTCTTATTGTGCAAAAGAGCATTGGTGTTGCAGGATTGATTTGACAGATTCATTTGTTTTCAGACAATTGTAAAGGTATGTTACTTGTTCCCGAGTTAATGATAAAAATTATCTATTTTTACTTTCTTCTACAGAGAAAATATAAAACGTATACTACGAACTTATCCATAAAATCCCCATTATTTTTGAGTAACTGATTGAAAATAACTATTGAACGGAAATTAAAGGTAAATATCAGAACGATGTATAAAAAATAAATTGCCACTCACTAACTGCTCTTGCCCCAAAAAACAGGTGTGCAATATTATTTTGTTTCGGCTAAGATATATATTTGATTAATTTATTTTCACGGTACTTTGGATTACCTGAACATTATCCCATATAGCCTAAACTTCAGGTGTAGGTGATTCAAACAGGAAAATTTTGCAAATAAGTGTTTTTAATCTCATGTCGATACATTATTTATTTTTATATTATTTTCTTCGATACTCACATTGCAATATCTTATAAAAAAGATGTATTTTATGAAGGTTTAATACAACAATTTGTTTTAATAAATAAAAAATATAGGTAATCTAAACTAAGGTACGAAATACCCTACATATAAATTATATGTACAATCAAAATGTAACGTAACATATTTACATAGTAACGTAAACCAAACAATAATCTCAAATCTTTTTTTAAATATGTACACCGCTCGCTAAGTCTCTAGAGATATGTCAAATTAATCCTAATTTCTGTCGTGTATTGATAAAGGATCAGAGATACTATCTTCAATAACTTGTACACCTACTGGCTAAAACAGAATAAAAGATTAGAAACATTAAAGAAAATAGTTAAATCAACAAACCTCTATTAGAATTGTGTCTTCCAAATTGTTAGAATACGAAACTCCAAGAGTTCTATCTTGTAAGTGTCTTTTCGATTCATTTTGTTCTTCTTCTACCAACATTGCAGCTCTAAAAATTTAAATTTTATATTCGAGTACTTCTTTGCTAGAAAATAGTGAACTCACTTTCTCTTTTTAACCGATCCTGAATGAAATCTTCCACCTTCACCCCGTATTCGATTCATGGCATGCCTGTGTCTCGATGTGCAAATATTTCTGTAAATTTAAGTTTGTAATGGAGTCGCATTTACAATTTACTTTGGTATCAGAACAAAACCCGTAAGTTCTCTCTAAATCAGGCTCTGACCAGAAATTTGTCAAAGAAAGTCCCAAAAATCAGTAGTGGATTACCCAACCAGAAAACTAAAAGACGGTCATTGGCCTGGTTGTTAGCGTGATTAATTGCTAAACGTAAGGCACCCCAGTTTGAATCTGAGTAGAGGCTCACTTTGTATGGCCTTCTCTGTGCTTCGGAAGCCACGTAAAGACGGTAGCCCTCCTATGTTAATGAATTGCTAGCATTAACAATAAAAATAGGGTAACAGGCACATCTTAGGCAACCCTAATAAGCTACTTCAAATGTAAAGCAAGTAATGCTCATGGTACTGACAGTGGCTTCCGCTGATGCTACTGTCAAATAAACAGATCTGGGCATACAGGGTTATCCCTAGCCAAAAGTAAAAACAAGAGAAAACTAAAAATCTGGGTTCTTTGAGCTGCCGTATAATCTTTGGAACTTTGCTAAACCAAAAATCGCACTTCTGAATTGTAATAAATGGTAAATTCAAAACTCACTGGTCGTTCTTTTGGAATTTTGCCTTGGCTTCAAGTTTTGCTCTTGCTTGTCTTCTCTTTAAGATGCGACGGTATTGTTTAGCATTGACGTATAAAGGTTCCTCTTCTAAAAGTTCTGCTCCTGGTATGGGTACTCTTTGAAATTGTGATACATTATTGGTTGCAGCTGCAGGAACCATCTAGAAGTAAAATGTTTTAGGTAGGTTTAAAAAAACTTATTTGCATTTCCAGTTTTTCACTTACCATGACAATGTTGCCGTTCGACATGGCCAGTTGGTTAGGGGCTGCCGTGAGTGTAGTTTGTGGCACCACATTAGTTGCAGATTGTGTGGAGTTGGTGTTGGATACAGGGGGACTAGATAATTGCACAAGATTACCGTTTATATTAATAACTGCAGATTGTGCCGACTGAATGCTACTGTTATCAATAGCTACTGGCTGATAAATAAAGGTTTGACCATCCGGTGTCTGGACAAGCTGTGCATGCTGGGGCTGTTGAAGTAAAATTTGGCCAGGTCCAGCTTGTTGTAGGTTAGACACTGGAAGTACTTGAATTTGCTGCAAAGTTTGAGTGTTCGGATTCACTTGCATTTGTCCATTTTGGGGTACGGTGTGCACCATAATTTGTTGGCCATTGGCCCCTTGAATTACTTGCCCGGTAGCATTCATCTGCATAACTTGCACTTGTTGAGGTGAAACGGCTTGCATAACTACTTGGCCGTCCGCGGTCGTTATTTGTTCCATTGTGTGGCAATTATATTAATCTAAAATTGGAAATTTAATAAACTAAATCACAACCTAACTTTTTTTTTTATTCCGTCTATCGTGTAAATGTAAAAGCGAATTGTGAAGAGTACAAAATGTAATTTTGAACTTTCCATTGTATCGAACGCCATTACTGAATTCAATATAAAGTGCAGAACGAAAATGTGACAAAAATGTCGAATACGTGGTGAAAATGTTACAAAATAAATATATTTAGCCGATGGAAAGCGCGAATCTTATAAGTAAAGTTGTCTGATAATTTGTGAACTTACATTGGATATTTTCGACTGCAGTTTCCCAATGATTGGTCGACAAATTATAGACCAATGGTCGCAACGCACTAAGAACGTACCCGACTGTGTATTGGTGCTGATGGCTACCACTCCCTGACAAGAACCGACACTCAATTGTTTACGATAACGACTACGCGCCACACACGCTAAAACGCGGGAAAATTTTAACGATGACAAATACAAAATATTATACCCGTATAAACCAATAGAAAATTAATTACACAGTACCACATTAAAATAAAAAATTAATTGGTAACATAAACTGACATATTTACGTACCTTTAGTCAAATTAACGTAAAACTCGATTACGTTATTAGGGACTTAATTATTATTACATAATTTGATTTTCTCGAATAGTAATTGCAATTTGAATAATAATTTAAACGTTAAGGGTGTTTTTGTTTTTAATATTAATATAAAAACATTTAATTTAAATTCTCCAGTGGCGTACCGAGAAAAGGGCCAGATAATACTTGATGTTGGATGTTTAATAATTGTTATGTTAGGTTTGATTGAACATTTGAAATAATAACTGTTTATCTGATGTATGTGAACTCCCCGTTAAAATAATAATTAGAAATTCGTCCGAGTTATTCAAACTTGCCGAAGATTTTAAGACGAAGCTCGCACACTATAGTCGGACTCAGAAAAGATGAAGCTTGGTCATTTGCGATAGTTGTAAGAAATAAGTTGAGATATGTTAGTCAAATGAGTGTTCTGTATAATAAATTTAAATCATAAAATAAAAACGACAAATTCAACACTGTCAATATAATAATTATGTAGAGGCATAGATACTCTTTGGTAGATGTTAAGTATGGGATAAAATAATTTTCTATAATAATTATATTATCCTATTATCACATTAATTTAAATCATAAAATAAAAGTGGTGTAAATTCAACATGCCTGTCAATTTAATTATTATGTTGAGGTTATGTAGTTGGATGCACACACACATCAAGTCAAAAGAACAACTACTTTAATAGAAGTGCATGCATTCCAATAACTATTTCAGCTATTTTTTCTATCAGGTCCGTAGCCAGGATTTCATTTGTTTTTCCTATTTTAAAAAATTATTTTAATTTTTTAGTGCGTTTTCGATTTCGCGTCTCATTGAGCCTACCCATGTTTTTACGGAAATGAAAACAGTGCCACCTAGGGGTGAAACCTTAAAACTGACTTTTTAAATGCGTTTACAGATGTCTTTGCGACTTTGGCGTTGCCGTTTTGTTGAGAATGGAAAATTTTAATTGCAAAATGTCCCGAGTAGCTTTTACTGTTACTTATGCGAATTTATGAAAACGAAAAAAAAAGTAACAGTTAATTTATAAGTCGAATTAAATTGACCAAGCTCACCTTTCGTATTTCAATTGTTTGATTGTGTTGTTTTTTTGTTTCATGTTACCGGCTAGTGTCAATTATCAGCGGTGTTTCGGAAATGTGGGGGGTTTGTCATTGTTTCCTATTTGAATGATATTTTGTGGGCGTTGATTCGAATTAAAATTTTAGTGACTACTAGGTTTTTTTAGAAACATTATCGTTTTTGTCGCAAATTGAGTTTCTTTGTTTACACGTAAGTTTTTGTTTTGTTTACATTAAATTGGAAAAAATGGCTTGGAGGTTTAAGGCTTCCAAGTATAAAAATGCGGCACCAATTGTGCCAAAGCCGGAAACTTATGTACGTGACATTTGTGTCGGTTCTTATCAAACATACGGGAACAATATCGCCGCTTCTGCTAAATTTATGGCCTTTAACTGGGAACATGCAGGATCGAGTCTTGCAGTTTTACCGATTGACGATTGTGGACGTAAAAGTAAACTAATGCCTCTCCTTCACGGCCATTCCGACACCGTCACGGATATGGACTTTTCGCCTTTTCACGATGGTTTATTAGCCACCGGTTCTCAAGACTGCCTGGTCAAAATTTGGCACATTCCAGAAGAAGGTTTGGTTGAGTCGCTGCACAATCCGGAGTGCACCTTTTCACATAAACAAAGACGCGTTGAGGGTGTCGGTTTTCATCCCACTGCAGATTTCTTACTTCATTCGACATCTTACACCACTCTCACATTGTGGGATTTGATGTCTCAACAAGAGTTTTTCACAAACGGCGATCACTCCGACGTAATTCAATCCGCCTGCTGGAAAAGAGATGGTAGTTTGATGGCTACTTCATGCAAAGATAAACAAGTTAGAATAATAGATCCTCGCGTGGAAAACTCTTGCATTAAAATTGCCAATAGTCACCAAAGCATTAAAGATTCTCGAGTCGTTTGGTTAGGTGATCATAATAAAATATTAACTACCGGTTTCGATTCTGCAAGATTAAGGCAAGTTATAATGAGGGATCTCAGAAACTTCTCCGAGACGGAGAAGACGTTGGAACTTGACTGCTCTACCGGAATTTTAATTCCATTATATGATGCTGACACGGGAATGCTGTTTTTGGCTGGAAAGGGTGAGTTTATTTGTTTTATTTGGTTTTTATAATAAGTACAGTGATGGACTGATTGTGTACTTTTTTTTATCTTATCTTGGAAAATCCCTCAAAAAATTATGAATCATTGATATACCTGTCAGCTTAATCTTATTTGAAACTTCTTCCAACTGGCGTTTTAAGTTTCTTTTGAACCTTCAAGCTCACCAATATTTTCCAATGCGTATTAAATAAATTCAGTTTTATTTGTAATAGATAATATAATTTGTACTTCAGGTGTTAGGTAATTTTAAACGCCCGAACAATGCTGATTGGATTTTCAGATTTTTGTGCTCATTATCTTTTTATCCTATACTCGCAAGTGCTGGTATACAAATTTGAAGGTAATTAAATGCGCAATAAAAATACTATATGCCTATTTTTTTAGACCAATATTGTTTCGTATACGACTAATATAAACATCACATAAAAATATGTAGTATAAAAACAGAGAGTTTTTAATTAATTTATTCAAATTTACCAATAACAATTAACCAATTTAATCAGATCTTTGCAAGCGTTTTGGGCAATCGAGCGCCAAATGGCATCTTTTCTAATTATTGTTAAGAATTTTTTTTCAATGTGTAATCCTCATTTCTATTTCATCATTAGAAGCAGAAGCATCTTCATTATTTCTGCATTGCATTTCAAAAAGTTGCAATAGCATATCAATTGACTCATCATTGTTTACAGTGTCTTTTTTCAATTTTGATGTTGTTAATGTGCATGGCTGGTGTTGACAGCCACAGTCTTGCTTTTTTGGTAGACTAAATTACAACGTGCATCTTAATCTAACGTTTGGGACAATAAATTAATATTAAATTACATAGAGGCGCATCCAGAAATTTGTGCTACGAAAGCATTTTAAAACGATGCAAAACATAAATTACGAAATTCGAAATAAATTACGAATTAGTGGCTGGGTAGTATTTCAAAAATAATTCAAATGGATCTATTAACAACACAAAATGAAAGATAAAGATCCTGGAATCTAGAATACCTCCCAGTATTATGTCATCATTCCCAAGAAAACTAAAGCGATATAAAGCTTTTGCATAATTTTGAACATTTAATATTTTTCTACCTAATGTTGATGCTCTTCAGACCCTTCGGTTTGTACAGTTTATTATTTTCAGTATTGAATTGAAAATTTCATCATATTGCTTATTGTAAAACCATAGACATGACATTTTAGTCTCCATTGCGTCGGATTTAATAAAATATCTTTCATATTTTAAAAACTTTATCCAGCATTACGAATTAATGGCTGGGGAGTATTTCAAAAAATAATTCAAATGGATCTATTAACAGTACAAAATGAAAAATAAAGATCGTGGAATCTAGAATACCTCCCAGTATTATGTCATCATTCCCAAGAAAACTAAAGCGATATAAAGCTTTTGCATAATTTTTGAACATTTAATATTTTTCTACCTAATGTTGATGCTCTTCAGACCCTTCGGTTTGTACAGTTTATTATTTTCAGTATTGAATTGAAAATTTCATCATATTGCTTATTGTAAAACCATAGACATGACATTTTTAGTCTCCATTGCGTCGGATTTAATAAAATATCTTTCATATTTTAAAAAACTTTATCCAGCATGCCACAGCAAACAAATGGGAATCTATGTATTCTTCGATTGAGTCCAGCAGTGTATCTAGCGCCAGCAGGGTTCGAACCGCGACTTACCACTTCGCAGTCGCCCGTGCATGCTTCGCGCTATACTGCTGGTCTTTCATTTCTTTTACGAAATGAAAATTCCTTAGACCCGGCAAACTTTGCATGTACGAGAAAGGACATTTCTCCTAGGTGACGTCATATCCTAAAGTTACCAGCTAATTATCTTGAATTTCTACTTTTTACACTTTCATAGTTCGCCCTCGAATAATAATTATTATTAACCAACAAAAATGAAAAAATTACATTTTTAAGAATTAATTTTATTCTAGGTGATACAACCATCACTTACCTGGAAGTTACAGATAAGGAACCATATCTGATAGAAGGTTTAAGACACAACGGGGAGCAGACGAAAGGTGCATGTTTAATTCCAAAACGTGCTCTCAACGTAATGCAGGGTGAAGTTAATAGAGTTCTTCAACTCACCAGCAGTTCAGTTATTCCCATTACTTATCAAGTACCCAGGAAAACTTACAGGTACACTATTGAAGTAACACATTGTCACATTAATTATTTTTGTTTTTAAGGATTTCCATTCTGATTTGTATCCCGATACTCCTGGATGTGTTACCGAGTTAACGGCTGAGGCCTGGTTCCAGGGTAAAAATATTCCCGTACCCAAAATTAGTTTAGATCCTTCAAAACGACTAAATGGAGAAAGCCCAATCACGGTAGGTTATTTAGTGCTAGTTCACTTTTTTATTTTCTTCTCCTTTTCAATGTAACCTTTTGATACTAACACCCCAAGTTTATAAATTATCAGGTACACAGGGGCAATTTGTCCAAGTTAAAACAACAAGTAGAGGAGACAAAATCTTCAATCATTGATTGCAAAGCTAAATCTAAAGTGTCTCATCCTAAAATTACAACTGCCGTAGTAAAAACTGATTTTATACCGGTGAAGGAGAAAGTTAACACTTTGGAAAAGTGTGATAACGAAATTATTAAAGTAAGACAGAAAATTGTGCGAGAGTGGGAGGAAGATGTTGTGGAAAGTAAGGTTTCTAATGGCGTGGAAATAGACGATGAGTGTATAAAAGAAACGCAAGAGAAGGTGGATAGCCAGGAAAAAATTGAAGTTGAAAATGGGAAGCACGTTGTTCCTCCAAAACCTAAGCCACGTTCGTCTCGAACTGGATCGATTTGCGAGGTCTTAGACGAAGGTGTTCCTAAGCCAGTGGCAAGACCAAGAACTAACAGCTGTACACCCGTCGTTACCTCTGTTAACCCTAATGTACCAATAGTTGGAGGCTACAAGGTGTTTTATTTCTTGCTTGCTGATTTGTGTTCGTAGTATTTTGTCTTAGTTCGATGTTTTTGAATTTGCACCAACCTACACGTCAATACTTTTAGTTTAGCAAGTGTTTTTTTAGATATGGCTTTTTGTGAAACAAGTCACCATTCTTCTATTCCTAATTTTATTTTGTGTTTTAATTTTTTTTGGAATGCACAAATTTTATGCTGTAATCATTTTGTGTGACTATTTTAGTAATTTGTGATTTTTTGTCTTTTACAGCCTCGTTTGGGTCCAAAGCCGTTTACGCCTCCAAAACTCAACGAAACTGAAAGTTTCGATAAAGTGTTCAGTGTACCAAGTGTGCCATGCAGTAAACCTCAAAATGGAGTTCACGATATTAAAGAAATTAACACAGAAAATGGTACTCTAGACAATGATAACGTTGTGGAAGAAGAAAGTACCGAGCCGGCTCCTGTTTGTGAAGTGGTAACAGGAGATGAAGTAAAAGACGATTGTGAAATTGCAAGCACAGCAGATCGTATTAAATTGTTTGAAGTTACTAAGCCACTAGAAGACGGTCTAGAGGACGGCGTTGATAAGACCGAGGATGATGTTGATAAATCAGAGGAAGTTGTTGAAGAGGAAATTCCAAGCGATTATAAACCTCGAACACCTAGCACGGCTGAACGCAGAAAACTGTTTGAAAATCGTTCGAATTCAAAAGAAAACGAATGTGAAGATAATTTTGATAGCGCCGATCCGAGTGGGAATTTTGAGCGTTCATCTGCTCAACGTACAAGCATTGCAGAACGAAGAAAAATGTATGAGAATCGTTCTCAGTCTGTACAGGAAACGGGAGTAATAAATTCTGAAAAGGTTAGCAATTCTCCAGTGTTGTTGCGACGCAAAGGTTCCTTTAAGTCGCGTAAAGAGGAAGAGCTAATTGAAGAGAATAGAAAAACAATGCCGATAATGAAGCAACAGTCGATGGATCCTCAAGCTGGTAGAAAGAGCGAAGTGATAGTTTCGGCACCAACACCTAAACGAACCTCGACTGTTTTGGACGAGTTTCCAAGTTTAGGCATCTTAAAGGAACTCCTGCTCATAAATCTTTTCATATCGAAAATATTCGTAACATCAGCAGACAAATTCCAGGCGAATGTGATGGGTTTTATGGTAAATATTTAAATTATATTTACATGAATGCATGTGCAGTATTTTTCAGCAAAACAGTGTATCGTATAATATCAAAATTTATTATTTTATAATCATTCAATTAATCAATCAATAACGCCTATGTATTTGTAATAATTTTCAAAATTGTGAAATTAAATTATCTCATTTAAGTTAATAATTTGAACTATTGCAAAAATTAATAGATGCAATTGCCGATTTTAATCTTCAGTTTTTTGATTTCAGCAAATCCTGAAAGAGTTGCTGTTCCGTTAAGTGGTCCAGGTGGCAAAATTGCAATATTTGAGTTGAGCAAACGAGGTAAATTAGCGGATGGTGTTATTCCAGCGCTGGTGCATGGAAGCAGCATTATGGATTTCTGTTGGGATCCATTTAATAATCGTCGTTTGGCTGTGGCTTGTGACGACGGTATGATTAGGTTGTGGAATATACCAGAAAATGGTTTAAATGAGCCAACTAACACAGCAGAGAAGGAATTTAGTGCTCACTTAGATAAAATTTATTTTATTAAATTTCATCCTACTGCCGAAGATGTACTTGCAACTGGATCTTACGATATGACTGTTCGTATATGGGATTTGGCTACACTTAGTGAAAAAATTGTACTTAAGGGGCATACCGATCAAATTTTTAGTTTCGCATGGTCGCCCTGTGGGGTTTATTGTGCAACAGTTAGTAAGGATTATAAAATTAGGATTTATAATCCGAGATCTAATGACAAACCGATACACGAAGGGAAAGGACCAGTTGGAAACAGAGGAGCTCGTGTAGTTTGGGCTCTTGATGGAAATTTTGTTGTTGCAACAGGCTTTGATAAGGTTTCGGAGCGTCAAATTATGGTGTACAAAGCAACTGATTTAAATGCGCCACTTAATACGGTAGGATTGGACGTTTCTCCTGCTATTTTAATTCCATTTTATGATGAGGACAGTTCTACTCTGTTTTTGACAGGAAAGGTAGTCGGAAATCTTTATTTCAGTTTGTTAAAGTATATATTAACTTTTTTTTTATAGGGAGATTCAACAATTTATGCCTTTGAAATTACGGAAGAAGCGCCGTATATTTGCCCTTTGAGCCATCATCGTTGCAGCACTTTACATCAAGGCTTGTCTTTTCTTCCTAAGAATGCTTGCGATGTTGGCAACGTTGAATTTGCAAAATCCTTCAGATTAACCAACAATACCATCGAGCCTCTTTCGTTTACTGTTCCACGTATTAAGGTAAGTGGGCAAATTGCATCTTTCAGAAAACTTATATTACAAATATTTACTATAGATAGCTCATACAGTAGCTTTATTGAAATTGTTTGGGATGCTTACATAGCGTAAACTAACAAGGGCGGAACCCATAATAATTGAAACAAAACGTTTTGCGAAATTTATGAACTTGGAGGATTTGTTTTTTCAATTTTATTAAATTGGTAATCAATTAAGCTACCTTTAGAGCAGCAGTTATATTAGACTATTTCAGTTTAGAGTAGTTTGACGTGCTATAAGTGGGATTAATTTTATTTTAATTTTATATTAGTTGTAGTATGTATTTTGTTTATCAATTCACAACCATTAATTGTAATTTATTATCAAAAAATACACCAAAGCTTGGTTCAACGAGATTCGGCAACAGAAATAACAAGTAACATAATTATTATCCAGTAAGATGAAAAGATTCGTTTGCAATCGCTTCTGTAGGCATAAATTTTCCTCCATAAGTGCTATCTGTATTTATACATTTTATTTTAGACGGAACTTTTCCAAGATGATCTCTTTCCACCAACTAGAGTGACGTGGACAGCCACTTTAACCAGTGACAAATGGTTTAGTGGAAAAACCATCCTACCCAAACGCGTCAGTTTGAAACCCGATGGCATGGAGATGCGTAAGCTAATTGACACTTTTCTAATTATTAATTAATGACTACAATAATTGTGTTTTAGTTTCCGACAATCAAATACCGAGCAATAAAATCAACAAATCGGTATCACAAACTTTTGTTTCTCCCGTTGTAAGCCGTTCTGCAGGGTGGGGAGACAATCAGACCAAGTTAAAAGAAGACGAAGTAAGTGAAAGCCTTGATGCATTACATTTTAAAACGTGTGAATCAATTTTAGATACAAAAATCGGTAAGCAATCGTTTGGAGTTTAATCTAAAATTAGAACAAGACGAAATGGAAGGAGTCGACGAAAAAGAGTGGGACGATTGAGAGTAATGAATTTAGACAAATTTTTATTGCTCATCACGTGTGCTACAAAAGTTAGTTTGTAGCTTTATCATATTATTAAGGCTTTAACTTTTTTTTTAATTGATATTATGAAGCGAGGGAACGTAATTATTATACATAACAAAGTGATGATTTATTAATTGGAGCATAACAATTCAGTATCTAGTCTTTTATGAAGTGCTTTAATTAAAGGTTTTATATACATGCGAGCATTATATTCGTTGCACATAATAATTTTTATATTTATTACATATTTTTATATTATATTTATAAATATCGCATGATTTTTGTGTGTTGTGACGAGTTTTTTATTTTATTTTTTAATCTGGCCTTTCTAATATGCAAGTTTATGTTATGGGCTTCCTTGCTGGTTTAGTAATAATTTAAGTTTCCAATAAAATTAGCCGCTCCCCCACCTTCCTTACCCAATTAAAGTAGATCATACATGACGCCATAACTCTACTAAATTGGTCCCCTAAAAAGACAAAAGAGACTGAAACTAAGTTTGTGATTTTTGTGACAAAAATATGTTTGACTTGCATATTAAACGGGCGACTTTAGCCATAATAAACTCACTGGGTTGTTTCGCCCTGTAAGTTAGTAGTCGTACATCACATTTATAACAATCATTCCACTTTTAAAGATTTTGTAATAAAAATATTAAGGAATGCTCGTGATGAGCACTGCCATATTTTTCTCTGCTCATTATACATTCCAATTGGCCCACATTTAGAGTGCCAACGTTTGATCTCAACAAACGAACAATTTTTGCTCATTTAAAAAACAATTTTTATACTCTCTATACAAAAACGATCGGTGTTGCTCTTTTATAATAAATAAATTATTGTCTTATTTTTTTTTACGGTATGCAGGTAATTTTTATAATTATTTATAATAGATAACTGTTGTGTAACATTCACTAATTTGTGATAGTGTAGTTTTTAAATATTATTGTGTATCAATGATGCTGGTGTATCTGTATTGCATTAAAATATTTCTAATGGAAAACCTTTTTATTGCTAACAATTTTCCACTTTCACAATACAACTTTTAAAACTTAACTTTTCAATGTAATTAAGAGCATATTCCAGTTTGCCAAGTACAAATTTTCTTCATTAAAACCAACCTCAACTCTTCTACTTAAGATATTTTATAATAATTAAAATGAAGTGTATCTTGGGCTGTTTGTCTAACAATTTAAATGTGCTTGCTATTCATTTGCCGTCATCGATTGTACCGTTTTAAAGGACGCACTGAGAAAAGTCTCATTTAGAATGTATAGTGATTAAACATCGTTTTCCTTTCTGTGGCGCTAGTGAAAAAAGGTGAACAATGGTAAAAAACTAGATGCTTCTGAAAGTTTATTTACTTAACACGAGCATTGTAAAATTTACAATTTAATAAAAATTTCATAATTAATGTAAAAAAATTATGTAGTAATGGAATTCAGAAACCTAAAATAATTTGAGTTAGATATTAGCTCCTACACGATCTCTTGGTATCAATCGCAATTCACCACCATGCTTTAAAAAAACGTTTCCTAAAAAATTAGATTTATGCAATCATAAATTGATTGGAAAATTTAAATTTTACCTGCCGTTTGTTGTGGATTAATTCCAACACCATCATCTGTAATGATTGCCGAAGTTGCAGGTGGAACTTGGAATTCTTCTGCCGCAAATTTCAGCACAGCCGTAAATGGCGTACTCTCTGGCACACTCAATCTGCAAATTTAACAAAACAAATACATGTGCAATTCAGTAAAGGAAACTTTTATAAAGTAAATTGAAAGTAACAAATTGGTGGAATCCAATCAATAATTTCTACCCAGATGTAGATTACAGCAGTAGCTTGGTGTGATCGATGGAGTTGCAGCGGAAATTTAGGGTTTACACTGGGGCCATAGTGCAGAATGAAAATGTAAGGTGGCAAAACTATAAGTTGAGGGGTTGGCATAATTTTCTGTGCTAGGTGAGGTATTGAAATGATAATATGAGTTAAATTTATGTTTGGTAATATCTTTTCAAAATTATTAACAACTAGGAGAAAAAATAGTAAGCTTTCCTGGTATGCCACCATTACTCTTGAGAGATGATGCTGTATAATGCTTATTGGAGCTATACTTGTTTTCAATTAAAATTGTTCAAAAGTAATGCAATGTCAGTACAAAGAATACGAAGAAAGAAATGAGAGGGATTGCAATTAAATTAAGAAACCATAGAAATTCAATTCCTACTTCCCATCAGTTGCGTCCAATTGTTTTACCTCTTCCCAAGTAAAAAGCGAGAATTTTTGGAAGCTACAAAACTAATAGAAAATAAGTTTTGAACGAGAACTTTCTCTTTCTTTAAAATAGAAACAAATGTAAATAATGGTCTGTAGGTGAAATTAAATTTGTATTTTTACGTAAATATACAAAAAATTCACATTTTAAAATCTTTCTAAAAGTAAAAGGAATTATAATTAAAAGAAATCTTAGCCGAAATCCCCCATGATAATAATTTATTGAATAAACCCAATCTGTCATTGTGTTTTCTGGTGTAAATTGGTCTTTTACACCACATCACATAAATTTGGGCAACCTTAGTAATTTCTTTTTAAACAAAATTTTAAATTAGAAGAAAATTAGGATGAATTGCTGATTATGTTTTGACGTCATAATCAAATTAGATCATTCTATTACAAGGCAAGAGTATCACAACAAAGAACAATATAAAATTTTATTAAAAATATATTTAATTAGTATAAAAAAAATAAATACAAGCAAAAGGCTTAATAAAAATTAACATCTTTTTCAATTTGTTGCCAAATTTTGCAGTCTTTTATATTTTGAGCTTGCATTATGCGTAATTTTATACAAGTTTTGAGAGTAGAATCAAAATTAGCCAAAAAATTTAAAAGATGTAACAATTCATTGTAGTCAACATTGGGACATAACGATGACCTATTCGGTTCAATTAAAACTTTCATTTCAATATAATCAATCTCACAATTCATCATGCAACCCAGATAAACAATAAAATCCAACAGTTTTTTAAAAAAGGTTTCGTATTTTACACAAGCTTTAGCAAGATAACTTTTTTCCACTTTCTGGAGCAGTGCTAACCAAAAGTGTTTACACAAAACGCTACGGTCAACCATTTTACATTCTAGATATTCTAAAATAATTTTCTGAATCACGTTTTCTTGCTCTTTGATATTTTCCAGACATAAAATACCAAGTAAGGTAGATAAATGTGCTTCAATTTTATAATTGAGTAGCATGTTCTCCATCACACCTCTCACCTCTTTTAGATAACCGCATTCCATTTCATTTGACCATTTCCTCAACAGCAAACGGCATTCTAGCTCGTTTATATTGTAACAATCTTTGGCAATTATAGCAAAGTCTAAAAGAGATTCATGCGAAGTCGATTTTAGAATTATATTACTTAAACAAGTCTCAAATTTACTTTTAGGATAAATCGAGGTGTAAATTCTGATGGCAATATCTGTAGTGTTGGCATTAATGTCGGAATTGGTAAAAAATTTAGCTAGGAGGTGATCAGATGCGCAACTAAAAAATTTAATACTATACACTTTTGTGCGGTTTTTAACTTTCCACCACGAATTTAATACGTTAACAAAAACATCGATACATTTTTGGCTTTCCAACTTGTGGATTGTTTCCTCCACACATTTGGTCAACTTAAAACTATTTTTAATATCTTCAATGGTTGCACTCTTTAACCAACCATCCAATTCGTTCATATGCACAAATTTGTCAAAAACATCCAACACTTTTTTAATTTCTTCATTTACACTTTCATATGTCGTCATTCTTTTTTGAAACCTCAATTCTTGATGATTACTGTATCTTCCCATAACCTGCTAAATAAAACATTAGATTACCAAGTGAAAAAACAGTAATCATCAAGAAAAATTATATTAACAAAAACTGTAGATTAATTAAAAAAAAACTGTACACGAGAGTTGCCGTTCTGGTTCATTCCACATGGAGTTTTAATTTAATCAAACAATTCCTTAAATAAGAAAGGGTACTTACACTTTAAAGGGTAGCTTTGGATCGGAAGTTAAGATGATCTTGAACGTTACTTTCGCACTAGAAATGTTGAAAACATATTAGGATAACATATGGAACAATTTTAATAGTAAAAACGACACTTACGCCATGGCTTTTTTTAAAACTTATATAATGGTAATTAACGAGAAATGTAAGATAATAATTATAATTTATCTCCCAACGATTAATTAATGTTAAAATAAAACTCAAATTGAAAAAGTCATTTGACAGTTTTTAGGTTAAAAACCACGTAGTTCATATAGCTGTCAAAGTTTTGAACTACTGTTATATACAAGATGCGTCGTTCAGGTATGATCACAAAATTTAAATAAATTGCAAATTGCTTTAAATTTTGACTATAATTTGTTGAATCAAAAATAAAGTTTAAATTTATAAAAAATTTAAAATCAAAAAGTGGATTCAGTCGACTGATTTGTTTTGCATAAATCTAGACAAAAAATATATCCTTCACATTACATGTCGAAATTAGTAGCATGATACATCAGCCGAGGACATGCCTTCTGCATGGAACGTAGGCGAGCTGGTGTTTTACATAAAAATTTTTGTAAAAAAATATAATAAGTTTAACTGTTAAATTACGGTTTAAAAAATTATTTAAGGCAGGAACGGCTTTATAATTATTGTGATTGGGAAAAGAAGGTCGTAATGTATTGCCAATGGTTATGTGGTTTGCAGTTAAATTAATTTCAATAAATTATTATATTGATTTCTATAGAATCGACCCTAATAGTTTTAGAAAGCTTTTAACACGTAAAGACATTAAAAATTAACTAAACATCTTTACTCATATAATTTTTATTAGATTAGGAAAATTGCAGGTTGAAAATTGATTGATTACTATAGCTAACGTGTACCAATACATCATTTATTGTTCAGGTGAGCTTATATGGTTTTAGTAAAAATTATGTTACATGATGTGTGTGTATTTTGGTAATAAGTATAATTCTATTATAATACAGCGTGATTCAACTTCAGTTTACAAACCTTTTTTTTAATCACAAATTTAAGCAAATTTTATTCGCATTTGTTTTATTAATCGAGTAATAGATGTATTTCATTAATTATGAAAGATAATATTAATTAAATGGCCGCCCATGAACTTTTGCAGCAACTGATCCTTTTGGGGTAATTTTTGATGACATTTTTGTATATTTTGGTCGGTAGCTCGGTTTTGCGTTTGTCGGCGTAGAAGCGACTCTTAACGTAACTTCACAAAAATCCGTTAAATAGCATGATCTTGGCAACTGTTGGCGTCACAAAAATAATGCGACCTGGGAATTCTTCGTTGTTTATGGTATTGAGCTTCAATTTTTGTGTTATCTGAATTCTATATCTTCAGCCACACTTTTACTTGCAGCAGTAATATTCTCGGCTAAAGGGGTCGCTGATATAAGTATGTCATAAGCTCATGGTTACAATAAGCGTAAGTTGTTCATAACATTTGTTTATTTGATTATCGTTGATGACGGAACTTAATAGTCACTTAGGTTCCTAGGTAATAATAAAATAAGGATATAATTAATATTATCGGTATTGCTTGTTTATTACTAAGCAACAGACAAAGCAAACTTAAAAAATAAAAAAAATGAAATTATAATTTGAATTAAAGTTCTGACAATCGATGTCTGATCATCCGTATTGTTTTTTAATTTATTAATATATTAAACTGGTACATAGCGGGAAAAATATAATAAGCTACACGGCATGTAAGGAGTATTATCATTTTTGAAAGGTAATAAGGTCCTTACATCCCTAGTAGCTTAAATAACTATTATTTTTGCGTTGTGTAACATAGGGACGGCTTTCTAAGTTAGCTATAGAAAATACAGGCGAAATTTCGGTTACCATGACTTCCTAGTAGGTAAATGACTTGGATCATCTCTCTTATGACTTGGATACTACCTTTAGTGCGTTGCGACGTGAATACTTCGAATTTCGTTTTTTAGGTTAGCAAAATATTAACCTATTAGGGGTGAGTTGCAAACAGCAGAAAAAAATCAGAGCTTTGTGCGTAATTCCTATGTTGACATAACACGTAAATAATTTAACCAAGTGTATTAATTTCCGCATGGAAAATTTGCTCTTGGAACTCGCGAAAACGTCGGAAAGCCGCCTAAAAATCACTTTAAATTCTTTCAAGCGTGGAATCGAATAGTTTCATTTTAAAGCCTCACGATAAGTAAAATAGTACAGTTCCGTAACTTCTCTCTGTGCCAATACATTTATAACATCGAAATACTTACATACATTAGGAGCAGTAAAAAAGTGGATGTTTTCAAACTTTTAATTTTCTGTTCGAAAAGAAGCATAAAAATTTCAAAAGGTTAACCTTTTGTTCTTTTCAAAACTCTCAAAAATTCTACTTCGCAGTCGAATGTTCAGTAAAAATTTTCATTTCGGTGCGTTCCCTTTGTGAGATCTCGATGCCACAGATAATAGATGAGTCTTTACTGCTGTGTTTCATTTTCGTGTGTTTTATTGAAAAGATAAAATTGGGCGCCAGAATCACAGACTTATACCAGATTTCCATACTTTTAGGTTTTGTTTTCGATTTACTTCCGGTTAGGTTTTTAGTATTAGCATAAACTGTTTTCTGTTGAGAGGAAAAATTCTCTTTTGATGACAATTTACAATTTAATTTTTGAAGTTTATACAGGTTGGGGAATTTTATATTTGTGTTTAACTAACTGCTAGAGAATCTGAGATTGTCCTCTAATCGACAGAAAATCTCTTAGATTGCATATGAAAATTTAAACTGAAAAACTAACCAAAACACGCAATTATGTTTGTGTCTGAAAATTCGTCTTTAAAATTTATTGTTATTAAGTTTTAAATTTTGCATTTATTAATAATTAGCAACAAGAACAATTAATAATTATTATCAATGGAATCTTTATATAAATTTCTTATTTAAATTTGTTTTTAAGTTTTTATTAATTTTACAATGTTTGTTGTTCTTGAACGATTTCCAGTAGTGATGTTTTTGAGTCCCATATCAGCCTTTTGCTTTTCAAAGTTTTTTAATTGCTTTTTCAATTCTCCAATTCTTTCGTTTTGTTCTACGTCTCCTTTCTCGCACTTGGCTTTGTTTATAAAACTAATTTAGTTAATTTTTATTTTAAACCAACTCTGAAACTAGAAATTACCCTAGCTGTAAAAATGTCACGTGGTAGCAGAAGTGGTAAGTAGATTTTATATTTTTTGTTATCAAACTGGGTATGAGGAAATCAATCCCATGTTTATCGTGGATAAGATCGAAATCGCGGTCATCCAGTAAGATTTTTGTAAATTTATAATTTTTGTTTGCTATTTTTCATTTGATGATATTACGACACGTTGGCAATGTATTCTGAAAAATGATTTACTTAATAGATTACACCTCAATTAAATTTTTTTAATTTTTAATTTAAAAAGAAAAGAAAATACGGCGATCGGCCTGGTTGTTAGCGCGATCAACTGCTAACATAAGGCGCCCCGGTTTGTATTCGGGTGGAAGCTTACGTTGTATGGTCGTCTCCGTGTTTCGAAAGGCACCTAAAGACGATGGTCTTCTCACAAGGTGCTAGCAACATCTTTGAGGTATTAAATGCTCGAGTACGGGTAAACGACGTAAGTTATATCATTGCAAAAGGAAGCCCGAAATATATATAATTTAAAATTAAGGTGTATCAATTAGGCAAAATTTTGCATTTTTAAAATTTTTAAAAAATTTTGAATTAAATTTCTTCAAATTAAGATTTGGTGCTAATATTTGATTATCTTTGAAGTTTTAATTTGCAGTGTTTGTTGTATTTTTACTTTATCATATGTAATATGAGAAAGTATTGTTTTTGTGCAGAAAAAAAAATTTGAGATTTTGATGGATTTACACTTTTTGAGGTCCCCTGAGTAAAGTAAGACAATTTCCAAAAAATGTCTGTGTGTGTGTCTGTGGTCACATTTTGTGTGCGACCTACAACAAAAACTAACAGGAATTTTCAAACAAAATTTTGTATTTTGTATTTTTATATTAAGACTTAGAGCTGATTAGATTTTGGTTAAAATTGGTTCATGAGAACTATTATTTTTTATTTTTTTAAATTTTATTATTTTATATTAGTTTTTAATTATTATTTCAAAAAATAATATGAATTTCAAAACCAAATTTAGGATTTAGCGTACTTATGTCGTCGATGTTTAGAACTGATTAAATTTTAGTTAAGATTCGTTTATAAAAACTATTGTTTTTCATTATTTTAAATTTTATTATTATGTAATATTAGTCTTTATTTAATATTTTAAAAACTAACAAGATTTTCAAAACTAAAGTTGAGATTTGTTATGTTTATGGCAGAGCTGATTAAATTTTGGATAAAATTGGTTTATGGGAGCAATTTTTTTAAATCTTTTTATTTAATATTAGTTTTTATTAAATATTTCAAAAACTAATTAGAATTTCAAAACTAAAGTTGGTAGTTTGTATCTTTATATTTAGACTTAGGCTGATTAGATTTTAAAGTCAGATTATAAAGTCATAGACATGGCCACATCCGATTTTTTGATTGACGCAAGGTTTACAAATTTTTAAATTATTTATTGTAATGAAATAGCTCGATGTAAATATGATAATTTTACTTTGTAATTATTTTGTAAGACAAATAAACCTGTGACTGTAGATAAAATAGCTAAATTGTAGATAAAATGTTACCTGGGATGTACTTACTTTTACTGCTTGAGCTGCAATCTTGAATAAAACCTTTGTCCTGTTAATGAATAAACCTATTTTGAAATTTTAAATAAACTGCCACAATTCTAGACCTTTTGTACTAACTTTGTATTAGATGTAAAATTTACAAGTGATTATAGATGTCACCAACATAGCCAAGGTTACAATGAGTTCATGCTTTGTTGATGCATTATACTGTAGGTGTGAATGTTTGTAAGGTGTATTCTGTGACTTAAAACTAAAAATATGCAAGTGATCATTTGAAATTAAATTACTTAAAGCTAAATAAATCTAAATGGTGTAAAACAATGTTTATGGTTCGAGTTTAAATTATAATAACTAACCGGTGCAACATCACAGCTGTTCTAAGTAGGTCATCAACTCCTCTTTGATATTCTGCAGTACCAAAACGTCGGGACGTTGTAGTTTTTGTGTATCATTTACGCAGGTAAATATGAAAATTTTATTTTATTTTCTTTTTCTCCGATGCACTTTCTTGAAAATCACTTTTGTTACATTAAATATCCATAGCGTCACTAATAATTGTACATTGCATGTCGACAAAATTATTTTATAGGTTATCGTTCATTTTTTTAATTTTCCAGGAGCAAAATTTTTACGTGTTCACTGGACTAGTGCAATGGGTCCACTAAACGTATTTTTCGCATCGCGAGGCACATAAAATTGGAAATTCAACTTTTATCATGGGTTTTCCACAAATGCCCGAATGTGATTGGCTGGGTAATCTTATCAAACGGAAGTCCATGAAACTTTCACAAAATTAAAGTCTTCAAAGCCGTCCGCACAAAATTATTAGAAAAATTCTAATTACACCGGTCGTTCTATGATCGTCCGTCAAAGTACGAATTCTTTCTTTACACTTCATGTTAATTTTCACACACTTTGTTTATCCTAACCACTTGCATAACACTTAGTTTTTAATTCCTCATCCCTCAATACTAATCTCACTCAAATCCTTATCCTATTAACAATTTTATTACTAAATCTAAAAAACTGACATATTTGCAGGTTACAATTTCACATTTTTCAATGTAGAAGATTCAATTTTGCATCTACCATCCTCACTTGGATAGCAAATCGTTCTACAAATTAATACGCATCTTTTGGTATGCCTCATGATCCAATTACAATTTTTTATGTGACCTAAATCTCTCTTTTTTAGGTTTTCCGAAGGATGAAATTTTCTTTTGCTCATTTTAGCCTTATTTGAATCTTTTGGATTTTGGATTCATTTGCAAAAGTGCCAAGAAATGTGGACGCTGCTATTGGATATGCAAAACAATTCCAACTTTGATCTGTGATACCCGTAGGATGAAATTTAATTTTTAGAATGCTAACTGCTCTCGACAGCTTATGAAATGAAATTTTGTATTTAAAATGGCTCTAATGGCATTCCATGAACCTATTATAACTGCTACATGCCAAATATTATCAACCCGTTACACAAAAATTTCCATCCGAGGTTACAACTTTATCTACCGTAGCCGCTGGCTTTCATCCGAGGATGCTATTTTCTTTATTAAGGTTATTTATCTTAGTTTTAAGTTGCCAACATGACATTATGTATTTGCCGAATTGAAGAAGCACACACGTGCTTCTTCATGTGTGTCACTGCAGTTTTTGCAAATTGTTTACCTTAGATGATGAGGCAATTTTGTAGTAATTGTAGTTAACTTTAAGCGTAATAAATAATATCTTTTAGTTCTGAAGCAGCTGTAAGGTACGGCGGCACGAGATAGAGTAGTAGCTTTATTTTTGCAATTTGTCCAAATTTCCGTTATCTTTAAGTATTTAATTATAAACTTTACCGTTTTTGTAGTTTTCCGCCATAATATCAAAATTCTTTCACACAAAAATTCTGTTTTTACCTTAAATTAAATTATGTTTTGTTTTTTACAATTATACCTTGAAAGGAAGAACAAGAAGAAAACAAATTTGGTTCTTAACATTTTTTTAATTTTCAGCCATCAGCTCAATACGTAACAAGTGCTTTATAAACTTATATTTGAGTTTACGGGGGCTCTCAGGTCAATTTAGAAATTCCAGCGGTTAATTCCTCATGGTAATCCATTGAGATATAGTTATTTTGCAAGAAAATAATAATTGTATTGTGTTCATTCTGAAAATTTCAGAAAATTTTATATACTAAGTTATCTATACATAATATTTAATATTATTATTTAATTCAAAGAAATTTTAGATAGACATAACAAAGTTACACGTTCTTTTCATGCTCGTTGTAGCTACGTAGCTTGTTCTTTACTTATTTGTTGTTCTTTTGTTACCTGTTTGTTGCATGTTTGTCGACTATCGTAGCATATTCGTTGCTTAATCGTTATACGTTTATTACATGTCTTGGCATGTTTTTGTTGCCTGTCCTTTACCTGTTTGTTGCTTAATCGTTGCATGTTTGTTTTTTATTTGTTTTTTGTTCATTGCATGCTCGTTGTTTGTTTGTTGAATGTTCCGCACATGGATTTACATATTCTTTGTCTGTTATTTGTTAATTCCTAGATATCTCATTATAGTCGATATTCTGTACGAATCTGCTTATTTTTCAAATTCAAGTTTGCGCGTGTTAAAGCAAAAATGTCAAAACTACCCCAAAGAGAACCGGTCCATGCAACATCGCCTGTGTTTCCTACATTGCTAGTCCGCCACTCACCGCAGAGTTTTAATTTTATTATAACATAAATAATTTAGGTTAAAAAGCCTCAATCCTTAAAAATTTATCGGTCGCTTCTAATATAATTTAAAGTTGTTCGGCTTAATTTATTTTAACTCAAGTTAATATTATTTTTCGGTTTATGGTCGACGGAAAGTTCATATTAGACGTGTTATAGTGAATTTTGTTGCGAAACATGTTTAAAGTAATCGAAAATTTGTAAGGAATTGGGCGATGTAAAAAATAAGCACGTATTTTATACATTTGACGTGACCCAAGTATAAAACATGCAACAATACAATTTATAAGAAATAAATTGAATATCAAATGACCACGTTGCAAGTATCTCAACTTTTTTTTTTTTAAATCAAATCTCAAGAGTTTAATCTTTAATCTTGTTTCGTAAATAATTTCCTCATTTTTAGATTTATGTTTTAAAATCTACAATAAATTTGATGAGCCTCCTGTTTAAGTCTCGATATTCTTCAACTGTACTTATCTTTCGTATATTTCTGTCAGCATGATAAGTGTTCAAGTTTAATTCAGTGGAAATATGTTTCATGAGAGATGTTGTGATGTTGACAAAGAACATAAAATTTTTTTGTAGATTTATTTGTCAGCAAATGTTCAACTATGCCTACCTATAAGGAAGAATAATCAGTCATGTAAAAATTTAAATTAGATGCTTATTGCTAGTATTTTTAGGCCCACAATAAAAAGTTCTTATTATTTACTGGCACGCGCCATCATATTAAATAATGTAATTTATAATTTTTAACACTTAATTATTTATTTAAATTTATTATTTAACCAGTTTTTGCTTGTTCAGCTTAATTTACATTGTTAAACGGGGGGAGTTCGGTTGCTCCTGATAGTAGCAATTTATCATAATATTATGCTATGTGTGTCTGTTCGTAATGCTGTCCTGATTGGTTAATTCTGTCTATTTTGTTGTTTTTATTTTTTATATGTTGGTAATACTGAGATGAACCAATCAGATGTGCGCTTTAGGACCACCGTCTATTTTTCCGATACCTCACTTTCGCCTCAACTTTTCAACTTGGTGGAAGACAGCGACAGAAAACGTCATAAATTTAAATAGTGTAATGACAGTAAAACTATTAGAGAACACCACTGTCGTGAACGAAATGACACATTATGGACATTAGTCGACACAATGAATAAGTTAAGAAAATATTTTCTATACGAATTTTCAATAATTATTTCCATTATCTTATTACCTTCTATTACAAACAGAATGTTCATCAAACTGGAATTAATATATTTAAAAGTTTCGTAAGTATTAAGTAGCGTAGTTGGTTTAGTTAAATTGTAAAAACTTTACTTCCAAGCTTAAAATTACCTAATAATTTAACACGTTTAAAAAGTTATAATTTTACTGTTAAAAGATTTTTTATTAAACTAAAGATGTTCTAATTTCAGTTTCCACAAAGAAATTACTGAACTTCTCTTATTAATTAAAAAATTGATTACTCCTCAGAATCGCGCAACAACATTATTTAGTGTATACTAGGTTGCTATTGGTCTAAATCTAAATAACGAAAATGTAACTTTAGAACACCGAAAGCTACAAAACAAATAATGAGGTTAAAAGTACTTTTTTCTTTGCCGATGTTGTGTAAGCACCAATTTTAAGCAAAACATTTACTAGTTAAATTGTTAGGAGTATTATTTAGTATAATACTGAGTTGGTTATTTTCTTGGTTGATTATTCTTTTCCTTCGAGTGCCATACACTATGCATCCACCAGTAGGTCCCCTATCACATAGGTTAACTGCTTAACTTTACAGTGTATGTGTTACCGGCAATCTGCAAAATTAGGCAATTTGCAGAATTCCTAGGCAATCTGCAAACCCACCAAGTGGTTAGGCACTGTGCAAATTCACTAGTACTTTAGGCAATCTGCAAAATGGCTACGGTGTTTTAGGCAATTTGCAAATTGTCTATATTGTTAGTCAATGTGCTTTTGAAAATGTAACAGGCTCACATTGACTAGACATTGTGCAACAGTTTCACTTGCCGGATCGTAACAAATCGTAACAAATTTTCAAACCCCCCCTCCCCCCTAGGACCGTTACGTAATTTGTGAACAGTCCCCCAAGACGATTCTGTATTATTTTTAAATCAATTAAAAGTTATAATTTTTATTATTATGATGGTAACTTTGATTTTGAGGGTACGTTGGGGTACCCCTACTAACACTTTTCATTAATAATTTCATTGTGTTAAAGTTGTGTCTAGTTGTTTTAAAGTGTACAAGTTGTTTATTATACTTTGATATGGCGATCGGC
Organism: Lycocerus yunnanus; assembly: GCA_036346125.1. Lineage (NCBI taxonomy): Eukaryota > Metazoa > Arthropoda > Insecta > Coleoptera > Cantharidae > Lycocerus > Lycocerus yunnanus. Next base: position 509,747 of record JARFIX010000094.1, read on the forward strand.
AAAAGCGAGATATTTCTTGAAAATGTGAATAAATTAAATGAAAAACGATATTTTAAATAGATAATTTTAAAAGGAACAATATTAGGTTACTTATTTTTATAATATATTAATTTTTAACTATAATATAACTTGTTAATTAAAAGTTTTAAATTATTACTTATTTTTTTTTATTTTATTTATTTTTACATGGATTACTAAAGTGACAGCGACTATTACATTTTACATTATTTCTAAGGCATTTGCAAGATTTATTTATGCACTTCCCTGGCCACCTCCAGAGGAAGCAGTTGACACCGCCGATCGAAGACTAATTTCGGCTGCAGGTACATCTTTTGCGTTTATAAAATTTTGGGTCACCGGCTCGAATTCATTCCTACTATAACATTTTTGTAGAACTCCTGTTCTAGTTCCTATTTTAAAAAACCCATCTTCTTCGCCAATAACAACACCCAACATATTTCGTGGATCTGTTCGACCCCTATCGAAAGATGGCACGGGTATTATTACGTTATCGCCAGTAGTGCAACCCTTTAATTTTTTTTGAGAATTTCCAAGCATTTTATTTGCCTGAAGATCCTGAAAAATATTTTTGTCTGGTTCCTCTCAACATTTATATTCTGGCTTCTGATACAATGCAAACAAATTATTCTATTCTCGATACTTTGGCTGCATTTCGTTTTGTGAACATAGTTTTTGCAGTCAGCACAGTTTTCTTCGCTCTCACAAGTACATTCACAAACAGTGCACACTTCTTTGTTTACTTCAAGATTACAATCTTGTAATATAATTTGCATACCTTCAATATCCATATCTTCAAAATTGTTTTCCTTCATTATTATCTACATCGTATTCGGACCGCATAACTTCAATGTTATCATCAGATACTGTGTTTTGATTCTCTAAACTCGAATCTTCAAAAAGAGTTTCCAGTTCTTCTTCAGTATTAATTTTTTCAAGCATTTCTTTCACATTTTCAAGAAATATCTCGCTTTTGCCGATCGCCATGTCAAAGTATAATAAACAACTTGTACACTTTAAAACAACTAGACACAACTTTAACACAATGAAATTATTAATGAAAAGTGTTAGTAGGGGTACCCCAACGTACCCTCAAAATCAAAGTTACCATCATAATAATAAAAATTATAACTTTTAATTGATTTAAAAATAATACAGAATCGTCTTGGGGGACTGTTCATAAATTACGTAACGGTCCTAGAGGGGGGGGGTTTGAAAATTTGTTACGATTTGTTACGATCCGGCAAGTGAAACTGTTGCACAATGTCTAGTCAATGTGAGCCTGTTACATTTTCAAAAAGCACATTGACTAACAATATAGACAATTTGCAAATTGCCTAAAACACCGTAGCCATTTTGCAGATTGCCTAAAGTACTAGTGAATTTGCATATTGCCTAACCACTTGGTGGGTTTGCAGATTGCCTAGGAATTCTGCAAATTGCCTAATTTCGCAGATTGCCGGTAACAGAGGTCATAAAAATTTGAGCTTATACCTAGCATTTTGCTACATAAATCTGTTAGCGTTCTGTGGGGTTTAACAAAAAAAAGAAAACAAAATAAAAACCTTAAAAGGACACATCATCGTGAACCGTCAGATTGCTTATCGAGAAATACCGATTAACTATGAATTTTTTAATTTAGAAAAAATTATGTAAAACGGGATAATTTCATCGGAAATCGATTGCTTCTTGTTAAAAAATTTAAATAGTTGTCAATTTAAAGTTCAAACTTGAAAGCAGCTGCAAGTTCTTGCTGATAAGAAACTCATTAGAAATTTTTCTAAACTTTTGAAAATTTAAATTTACGCAATTGATAATTAAAACAGTAAACGCTAATTTTTGGTTTAGCAATTTATTGGCAAGATAGTTATTATAGATGATTAACAATTTCCGAACCAAAAGGTAGTCTGGAAGAAAAAATATTTAACCAAGAGGTGAGGCCTCTTGTTAAAAAAAATACGTTAAACCTCTGCATTTACAATGGCTATAAGCTCCGACGACCGCGAATCCATACAGGTAACTTATGGAAAGAATAATAAAACACAAGGTCTAGAAGTTTTAATTTATTCTCCCAAAAGAAAATGGAAGGCGTGTGCACTTATCAGAATATGAGACATACAAACATAAAACATGGCAAGTTAAAATGAATCCAGGCTGAAGGCCTGACGTTCACAAAATCAAACAAACAATAACCGCTTTCCATTAAGAATGGAAAAGCGGTCAAACCAAAATTACGGTTTGAATTCACTGAAGGAGAAACACAAACAATCAAAACTCGCTGCGATGCAACAAAGAACTGCCCGTTGAGTAAACAATAACAGTCGACACAAAAATGCCTACAGGATTTCATCGTTGAATAACAAGCATTGCACGATCTTAAATACCTTATGGAAGTGGATAAAGAAGCACACTCCAGGTAACCAAAAGAACATCGGTAGCTCTAATCCATGGCATAATCGGCGCAACGGAAAAATTGGGAAACACACCTTGACCGTGCCTTGACCTTGACATTGACAGCAACCCTCCATGGACACCAAAATATCCAGAACCAAAGCACCTTTTATTTAAAAAAATATCGATCGACTTCAACCATCCAATCCAGTCAACCATAAAAAAGGAACAAAAACGCCACACATCAAACACATGGCGTCATAACACATGACTAACTCTTTCCGAACCTAAAACGGTACAGCGACTTTAAATACATGAAGTCACCACATGGACAGGTTAACCAGCATCCAAAATTGTAGTCGGACCATTAACTAATTAATTCAAACGAATTAATACGCTACCAATATTTAAGGTGTTGCTATAGCGAAATGTGCAATCCGACTCCCCACACAATCAGAATTTTCCTCGCCTTGCTGATAACATTTCCTATTGAAACTTACAATAATTTTCAATGCATTTTAAAATAAATGCAAAATACATTTATATATAGGGCGTTTCAAAAAAGAATGATGTAAAACATTAGTAAAAGAAATTGATTTAACAAATTTTTGTTTACATACGTAAAGCAGTGTCTTCCAGTTTCTGGGACTGAAGGTGTAAAATTTACAACTGGCCACGCTTAGGTGACAACCATGTCTTGCATGGAAACTATGCGACTGATCGTCAAATCGAGAGAATAATTTCTGAAGTGTAAAAACCTTATTTCAAGCTAAAAAATGCAGTATAGGAAATGGAAAGACTCGAAGTGGATTTCTTTGTCACTACAAACGGAGATACACTTTGCTATTCTGAAAATGAAGAACAATACCGAATTCATTAGGGTAGCTATATTTTGATCTCAGAGCCACATCTCGAGCGATAAATACTTCTGAACATTCATTTAATCAAAATTTGAATTAGGTGTACGCATAGACATTAGAGAAAAGCGACGAGGAAGTGGAGCGCTTCTACGAGAAAATTCAGAAACTGATAAGAAAAACCAAAAGTTTGGATTGAGACCATGCGTTATTAGGAACTATATAGACTTTATCATGACTCCAAATTACGAAATGCCATCAATTTTGCCAAAAAATGCGAGGGGTTGACCACCTGGTATATTTGGTATACATAATTTTGTAAATGATTTGCAATTGTTTGCAAATTTTGCAAATGTGTGTAAATTTTTGACAATGCCTGTAAATTTTTATAAATGCCTGTAAATCTTTGCAAATTTTGAAATTATTTGCAAATTTTTGCAAATTATTGTAAATGCAAATTTGGTGTACACATTTTTGGTCAGTGGTCAACCCCCCCGCAAAAATGTATCCGGGTATGGATTTGAATTTGCATCACAATTTCATAATAGCGATTATAAGGATAAAAAATCGGATGTGGCCATGCCCATGACTTTATCATATTTTTATTGAATATTAAAAAACCAATTATCATTAATAAAAAGAAAAAAAATGATTTTCATTAACAAATTTGACCCAAAATCTAATCAGCTCCAAATCTCAATACAAAGATACAAAATACCAAATTTAATAATAAAATTCTTATTAGTTTCTGAAATATTTTGTAAAAACTAATATTAATTAAATAGCTTAAAAAAGTTGTGCCCATGAATCAATTTTAACCAAAATTAATTAGCTCTTACTCTTACGTTAAAGATAAGAAATCTCAAATTTGCTTTTGAAACTCTTATTAGTTTTTAAAATATTAAATAAAGACTAATATTGAATAATAAAACTTAAAAAAATAAAAAAAACAATAATTCTCATAAACCAATCTTACAAGAGGAGACCGGCAACTTCCCCTCACTGAATTGATTCATTTTCATTGTGCGTGTAAGTCTTGTATTGGACTTCATCAGGTGGAAGTATAAAGGCTCGCTTTTTTGCCAATTTTGAGAAAATTGAATTTGAATAATTATTATATTACTGATGAACTGCATAAAAATTAACATAAATTTGGTAAGTTGTTAATGGAATTGCGTAAGATTGCAAAAAAATAAAAACATATGCGAAGGGTACTGGAATCGCATCCAGCTTGTGCCAATTTGTTTTTTTATTTATTTGATTATTAATTCCCCCCAGTATAATATTTCATTGTTCTCAAGAAAACCAAAGCACTATAATAAGCTCTACTCATAATCTGTAAACATTGAATATTTTACTTTTCAACAGTGAGGTACTGGAGAGTGTTCCACACCCCCCAGACCCCCCGGTCACGTACAACTTTGGCTTATTAGGATATTAGTTACTTGAGCGTGACGTAAGCGTTAAAGTTAGGATTAATTAGTTTTTCTCGAAATTTTTTCTAGATCGGTTATGCTGATGTCTTCAATTTATTACAAATAAAAAATAAACTGCACAAACCGGGCGGTCTGGGGGGTGTGGGACACCCTCCAGTGCCTCACTGCTGAAAGGTAAAACATTCGATGTTTACAGATTATGAGTAGGTTTATTATATCGTTTTGGTTTTCTTGAAGACGATAACATATTATGCTGGGGGGAATTCATAATCACCCCCTTCCGATTCTTGGTCACTGCTTTATATTTTTGTGCTAAAAACTTTCACCATTATCGCTTAATACTGATAACCATAAGTTTGCAAATTTATCTATCACAGTTTGAGTATGCCTGGGGGGTGCTCCACACCCCCCAGACCCCCCGGTCTAGACAACTTTGGTTTATAATTTGCGCTAATTGGAAGATTAGTTACTTGAGCGTGACTCGTTAAAGTTAGGATTAATTAGTTTTTCTAGAGATTTTTTCTAGATCGGTTATGCTGATGTCTTCAATTTATTACAAATAAAAAATAAACTGCACAAACCGGGGGGTCTGGGGGGTGTGGAACACCCTCCAGTGCCTCACTGTTGAAAGGCAAAACATTCAATATTTACAGATTATGAGTAGGATTTATTATAGCGCTTTGGTTTTCTTGAGAACGATGACATAAATTATACTGGGGGGAATTAATAATCAAATAAATAAAAAAACAAATTGGCAGGAGCTGGATGCGATCCCAGTACCATTCGCATATGTTTTTATTTTTTGCAATCTTACGCAATTCCATTAACAACTTATCAAACTTATGTTAATTTTTATGTCTATAAAATCAATAACAAATTGAAAAATATAAGAAATACAAATAACATAAAAGAAGCATGAACAAACATAGAAAGTATATTGAAATCACCGAGGGAAAGCTGCACTATCAAAGGAAACAGAAAAAAAAACAGATGACCGATGACTGATGAGATACTCGGTTTAATAGATATAGTAGTAAGAAAGAAAGAAAAAGTAGTACACAGAAATACTCCGAATTACAAAAAATAAAGGAAAGAAAAAATTTTCACAAAATCATAACAAAACCGCTGAAATTAATTTGTTAAGCAAATTACTTTTTAAAGTAAATCTGTAAATACCCGTAAATTTAAGCTCATCGTGGTTCGAAAATATTTAATTTAACACTAACAAAATGGTTTCATATCAAAACCCGAGGGGTTGATCACCTGGTATATTTGGTGTACATAATTTTGTAAATGATTTAGAATTGTTTACAAATTTCTGCAAATGTTTGCAAATTTTGCAAATGTGTGTAAATTTTTGCAAATGTCTGCCAATCTTTGCAAATGACTGTAAATCTTTGCAAATGTCTGAAATTGTTTTGCAAATGTCTGTGTAAATTTTGCAAATGTGTGCAAATTTTGCAAATGTGTGTAAATTTTTGCAAATGTCTGCAAATCTTTGCAAATGACTGTAAATCTTTGCAAATGTCTGAAATTGTTTTGCAAATGTCTGTGTAAATTTTGCAAATGTGTGTAAATTTTTGCAAATGCCTGTAAATTTTTGCAAATGACTGTAAATCTTTGAAAATGTTTGATATCTGTGTAAATTTTTGCAAATTTTGCAATTGTTTGCACAATTTCCGGATTAGCCCGATTGGCTTAAAAACCTTTCTGATTTATCACCGCCCGCTTCAAGGACACACGTCCTCACCGATGAAGGAGGTGTGGGGCAAAGCCCCGGTACTTCACAGTGCCAATAAGACAAAGACAAGGAGGAAAAATTGAAGTGGGCGTAAAAAGTTTCGTAATGAAAATGTAAAAATTAGTTACAATCTGGACAGCATTATAACATAAAATGACTTACCTGACGAACATACACAAAATTGCAAAATTGTAGGAAAATATTGTGTTAGGAGTTCTGTAACTTTTAACATTAGCAGTAAGCAATATACTATTTTTAGATTGCAGCTTTACAATAATTACTTAACATACACAAACTATTTTGTGATAATTATTTTTCTATTTTTACCATTAAGGTTTACTATGTGAAAGAATTCGCGGAAACTAGGTTATCCTGAATAACAGTAGTAGTTATTATTGATGCGAAATTGGACAAATCATACATAGTACATCACGAAAGGTATTTTCGGGACAGTGGGATAGTAAAGTCTTTCGGAACGGATAGGAGTTATGATAATTACAAAATCTTAAATTGTTTATTCAAGGGTTTAACCGGAAATCTTGAGCAACATCTCCACAATAATCAATTGCTAGCAGTTTGTAGGATTAGGACGTCGAACCAATGTTTTTATTAGATTAAATAATATTGAAATAATTTATTTAAATTTGAACATAAATGTTATTAAGCAATTTATAAATAAATTAAAAACGTTAATTCTTAATTAATGCTGATGTTTATAATATAATTCCATAAAATATTTTAAACAAATTTTCTATTGCTTCCGTCATTTTTAAATATAGAAAAATGTTTAAGAGTTATTACAACTTGATTTCTTATTTGTAAAATCGAAAAACGTAGTTTTCGATTGCATTCAAGTTTTTAAATCGAAATTGAGCATCCCTTGTCTTGTTTTGTTAATTTTGTAAAGATCAAAAGAGCAAACGGGTCATAGAAACCGTAACTCACAAAGGGTATTTGGTTTATCCTAGCATAAAACGGAAGTTTTATCCTGTAAGAATAGACATGCGCGGAAAAGCCGCGGGAAGTCTGAGCACCGGCGGACGTCGTTTTCATATTATCACATCGCGCCTAACGTCGCGATAGGAAGGACATTCCAGTTTAAATCAAAATATCATTCGCTTCGCATCTGTTTGGTGTTGATCACGGTAACGGTAATAATAATTTCCAAAATCCTCTTCCTTGAACAATTAAAAACTTTGTGGGCTGGTTAGTGGTAGTTTTTGAATTTCATGTAGGATACTCATTGATAGACAAATTGTCAATAAGGTGAGTTTAAGTTAAGATAAATTCCAATTTTTTATTTATTGTTTTTTTATTTCGTTTGGAAAGCCTTTGGAGGAATTTTAGAAATTTAATTAAGCTTTAACCCGTTCCCGTGTAATAGGAAACAGTTCGGCATTGTCGCAAAATTTAATATAGTTCTTGTAAATGATATACGGTAGTGCAATTCAATAAATCCTATTTATTGTTGTGGCATTATTGCTTATAGTTTTCCAAAGTTGAGACATAACTTGGGTAAGCTGTGGTTTGTTGCAATTCGCTTACAGCATATGAATTATCCTGCGGTATTACAACTTTTGTTGCTTACTTATGTGCAATGAAACTTTTAAAGCTCATAACTTTTGTGAAAACGATTAAGAAAAAGTAAATGCCCTACCTTCTTATTGTTTTGCGTTACGATATATTTACCATAACATTGGCACGATGAACCAATTTGTATTAAAATACACACGGTGCATATTTTTAGAATCGACAATTTAAAATTATATTACGATTAGCAGAGGCAATTGAAGCCATTATGCAATAAAATTAGGAAAAAAAGGCCGTTAAGTAAAAAGGTATAACAAATAACGCGAGACGCCGTGAGAAATAAATTTTATGTTATTTGAATTTTAAATAGGTCAGGTTTCAAATTACTAATTTATAGACATACGAAAATGATAATAAAAACTTGACGCCAATTAATAAATTGAAAGCATTGAACTTTTATGTTTTAATTTAACTGATCTATTTTAAGGACGACAATAACGTATAGAAATTTGAAAATTTAATAAACGCCGTTCGTTTCTCAAACTCGACGGGGGGTAATTTTATTAAATAAAAATTAATAAAAACGATAAAAGAATGAACCTCACAACATGTAAAAATAATAAAATCCGAGTGTCGTATAAATCGAAAAAATCTGTTTAAATCAAAAATATTGAGATGCGAGAACGGTCGCGAAATAGAAAATTCAGAATACATGCATACACAATACATAATAGGCACTCATATTATTTATATAAAATAAAACATTAACGTTCAAGATATTTCGGATTTTCGTTATTTACTTTTTTTTTAGCGAATTCTTGTAATAGATTAATTATTTTCGCTTTTTATGTATTCTAATTAAGAAAATTACATTTACATATTTTGAATATTTATTTTGTATATAAAAGGGCTCTTAGCTTTTAAGTAAAAATTATTTCAACGCTTTTTTTAACGGTGATGCAGTATAAAAAGTAAAAACATAATTTCCTTAATACATACAAGACATGTCAAACTTTTCTCATAAAAGTCTTTTTGGTGTATATGTAAAAAATGTATGCAAATTTAAGATTTATATTTTTACTAGAAGATGTAATCATGAAAGTACCTTTGCCTTTTATTCTTAGGGTGTATATTTTAAAGCAATAATTTATTTTAATGGCTTCCTTTGCTTAATTTTGCGTTAAGTGAACTCAAAATTATATACTTACAAGGTTATAACCAACTTAAAAAGTTTCTCCCGACACCCTGTATAGCAGCTAGCAAATGAATTTTTGTTATAAATATATTTTGAGTTGTTAAATTTACATTCCCATTACAAGATTTATTGCGTTCATTATAGCATTATAAATAATATCCTTTTTAAACGAGCAAATGAATTTTTCTCCGCATCCTGTACCTACTACATAATTTCCTGTTATTGATCACAATCAAGCATTAGTAAAATTAAAAATTTGCAAGTATATAGTATTTATTTTAATAGTTAATTACGTACCGAGGTCGTAAAGTCGTAGTTTTTTTGCAGTCGTAAAGTTTTTTAAATTCTATGAAAAAGCATTGAGAAATTTTGGAGCATATAATGGGACGTAAAAGCTTACATCATACTCGTAGGAACGCAACATCTACTTTATTGTCTTAGAGATAAAGTAAACTTGATTGTTGTTTTAATTTAACAGAGATCATTGTCATGTATACTTTATGTATTTTTACTTTATCATATGTAATATGAGAAAGTATTGTTTTCGTGCATAAAAAAAATTTGAGATTTTGATGGATTTACACTTTTTCAGGTCTCCTGACAATTCCAAAATATGACAATTTCCAAAAAATGTGTGTGTGTGTGTGTCTGTGGTCAAATTTTGTGTGCGAGCTACAGCAAAAACTAATAGGAATTTTCAAACAAAATTTTTGATTTTGTATTTTTATATTAAGACTTAGAGCTGATTAGATTTTGGTTAAAATTGGTTCATGGGAACTATTCTTTTTTTTTAATTTTATTATTTAATATTAGTTTTTAATTATTATTTCAAAAAATAATAAGAATTTCAAAACGAAATTTAGGATTTAGCATACATATGTCGAGATATAGAACTGATTAAATTTTAGTTAAAATTGCTTTATGAGAACTATTGTTTTTTTATTTTTTTTAAAGTTTTATTATTTAATATTAATATTTATTTAATATTTTAAAAACTAACAAAATTTTCGAATCTAAATTTTATATTTCTTATCTTTATAGTATGAGTTGGAGTTATATAAATTTTGGTTATAATTGGTTCATGGAAACTATATTTTTAATTTTTTTAAATCTTATTATTTAATATTAGTTTTTAATTAAAATTTCGCAAAGTAATAGGGGATTTCTAAACTAAATTTAGGTTTTCGCATATTTTATTCGATATTTAAAACTGATTAAATTTTAGTTAAAATTCGTTTATAAAAACTATTGTTTTTTATTATTTTAAATTTTATTATTTAATATTAGTCTTTATTTAATATTTTAAAAACTAACAGGATTTTCCAAACTAAAGTTGAGATTTGTTATGTTTTTGCCAGGAATTAGAGCTGATTAAATTTTAGATAAAATTGGTTCATGGAAGCGATTTTTTTTAAATATTTTTATTTAATATTAGTTTTTATTAAATATTTCAAAAATTCATGAGAATTTTAAAACTAAAGTTGCTATTTTGATTAATGATTGATTTGATTGATTAATGGAAAATATTTTTTTCCTTTTATTATTAAAAATTATTTTTTTAATATTTAATAAAAGTATGATATAGTCATAGGCATGGCTACATCCAATTTTTACTTTATCATATTATGTAATATGAAAAAGTATTGTTTTATTAAAAAGTGGAAAATTTTAACATTGAGTTTAAAAATATTTAAAATCAAAATTTGAGCATTTGTGGTTTCTTGGCATAAAGATTTTTCTTTATCTAAACTGAAGAAGTTCTTATTTATAACTGATCAGGTTCAATTTCTTCCTTTTGTTTTGATGGTCTCGATTGAAGATATGTATTTTGTAAAAAGCGCAAATTATGGCTTGATTTCTACCCCCTTTTGCTTGTTTAAAATTTTTACAGAGGAATATCATTGTGCATAAATTTTTTCAACTTATGGCTAACATCTGAGGGAATAAAGTCTGTGTAAAATGTTATGAAGGCTCCTAACTCTCTTCTTTTTCAAAAAATTTTTAATTTTTTGCATTCATAAAAGAATATGGAACGCCAAATGTCAGAATAACGTCAAAAGTACTTTCAAAAATTGTGCAATATTCCTGAAATTTCATGTAATAATTTTAAATCAAGTCTTGGATGTGTACATAATTATTTTCTCAAACTCTCGGTCACTATTTTTTTCATTATTTGAAAAAATTTACCATCGTCACATATGTAGTTTTCTGATCCTGGAAGGTATTCCATATTCCCTCCCGGATCATTGCTTACCGGATATTTGCTTTACTGTGCGTTTCTTTTCATTGTTGTTTCTTTCTTGCCGTGAAGCTTTTATTGATATTTTGTTATTTCCCGGGAGAATAACCTCTATCCCCAAGACCCCCGGTTAGCTTTTAAAGAGATTTAAAAAAAAAATTGCATTAACCGGGATCTAGGGGATATGAAATACCTCCCAGTGCTACAGTGTTGAAATACAAAGTTAATTGTTCACTCATCTTGCATTTAAGGTTGTTTTAAAACTTCTGCTGCTGATCACTTGATACTGAAGGCAATAATTGGTGTGTAATTGTCAGACCTAGTACACATGGAAAACCTCCAGCAAACAAGAGATTAAGCTCGTTGGACATTTTATGTTTGGTATGGAAATCTTATGAAACGATGATATTTTCAAACTTATGAAAGATTTTTTATTATCGTTGATAATATCGCAGTAGTGACTAAAAATGTCACCATCACCATAGCAACGGCCAAATGAATATTCCCTCTAGCACTTCTGATAAAAATAATCTACGTAGATCGGAGAATTTGGAAGGTATTCCATTATCCAGCATCGGAAGGCAGAAATTGTTAGAAAAATTATATCCGAAAGTAGTATCTCATATCTCCCCATTCCACAAACCTCCGAACACCATTTTTTCTTGCATTTTATGTTGTTTTAAAACTTTTATCTAAAAGAACACTAAAATTATGGATTTCACTTTGGATTTGACGGATTTTTATTTAAATTTATAAGAAAAATAGTTGTTCTTCTCTTGAGGAGAGAGCGGAACAAATTTTTTCACCCAAATTTGTTTCGTAGGATGCTTGATCGAATTTGACATTTTTGAGATGAAATACAGAGCAGCAAAAATAAGTTAAGTAAATGTTTACAATTTTTTGAATTTTTAAACTTTAAAATTATTGCAAGAACAGAGAACAACCATTAAAGTATTTTCTTTATTTTTAATTTTGTACTAATTTTTTTAACTTTCAATTTCTAAGGTGTGTAATTGTCACACCTAGGACACATGGAAAGCCATTAGTGAGCAGATAAGATAGCAGAACTAGTCGGAAATATTATAGGCAATGTTAAATGTTTCGCATTGGTAAGATTTAATATTTTTAAAGGCTGCAGATAATTTGCTTCGGTCTGTGGAAAACTTAATAATTATTAAATATTTCTGAAAGATATTTATTAAACTGATTACAATTTAAACTTGATTTAGTTGTAGAAGTATGAAAAATGTCATTTTCTATTTCCCCAAGGATGTCGACAATGTCTTTTACGTATACATGTAACTGCAATTTAATTCCATTAATTTTTAACGATTTAAAGTTGATTAAAGAAAGATTATAGTATTCCTCAGAGTTTGGCATTTTATTTATTACATTTTAATCCCTGATCTTCTTTGATCTTATTCTTACCAATAAAACTTCATAGAGAAGCTTTCAAGTGCTTCTGATGGTCGATTTTTATGATTCCATATATTAAGTTTAGATTTAGTTGATGTACCTTCAAGCAAAATTTTTACAACACAGAGTTATAAAAACATTAAAGTGAAATATGCATTTAAATTCTACCCAAGCACTTTTATCAGTAAATTCTGCGATACCATCGAAAGGCTTTTATTTTTGTGTACTTTTATTTAATGTTTTAAAATGTTATTTACATTTTATAATAACTTTTTTCTTTAATTTGTGTTTGACTTTGTATAACCAAACGAAAATCTGATAATTCATATTAAATCTTTAGCAAGTTCAAACATACACGTTTTTGTAAATTTATAATGCTAACATTTTTAAGAAGGAAAATAATACAACACAAGGTCGAAATTGTTTCTTTTAATATTGATCTTTCCTAAACCTTTAATAATACCTATTATGTAATCTTACAAGCTGAATATATCTTTTTTTGTATTTTATAAAAAATAAAAATAATATCACAAATAATATTGTCAACACGAAAATTTATTTTAGAATTCAAACCGTAAATAAGAATGCATTGTTATTCTACGGAAAATCTTTAAAATTTAAGGATTTTTATTTTATGGTGTTTAAGGATTATGTCTCTGTGCCAAAAATAATTTTTAAGCTACTTTTGGTGATAAAAAACCCAACAAAAGGAATATTCATTTAAAATTGATGTAACAAGAGCTTTTACGTATTTCATAGGCGAAGAGACGAAATAAACTGAAAGGTTTCGGCTTTACTTTATAGAAGTGCAGAAACGAGTTTCTACCGGAGTATGCGAGGTACTTGTTTTAAAATACCAAGTGCTCAGAGTTGGGCAGTAACTTTAGATGTAATTGCTCAACATGAAACAGAAACTTGGTTTAACCAATTAGATTGTTAAACAATTTTCTTTAAGACGTGTGTATAAACTCACTTTTATGAGGAAAATGGAAAAATTTTGTTGTTAATCAACTGTTGAAAATTAAAATACTTTCGAATTTACTCATCAATGCGATGGAAGAATACAGATTAAAAAAATTAAAAAAATAAACTTAGTTTTGAATTCGGAATACAGAGTAGTGCAAAAGGAATGCAACAGAGTGCTAAATAATATTTTGCATATTACACAAGGATTATCTAACGAGGATCTAAAAATTCGTTATTTCTTTTAAAGTGCTGGAGATTCTGGAGATTCAATAAAATAATTTTTAAAAATGTTTTCTTAAAACAGGATTTTGTACTAAGTATTCTTTTAAATATATTGGCCCGGTCTATTTTTTTTCAATTTAGTATAATTTAGATGTTATCTTGGTCCAAAATTACCACGCAACTTCCTGAGAATTATATGATGGAATATTAAAATTACATTTTTCATATAATTTGAAAGATAAAGAATATCGTGCAGAAGAGTTCCTCCAAAATTATTTACTTATTAACTCTTTGGTGTAACATGGTATTTACGTTATTATTATGCTTTTTGCAGTAACATTTGCCGACTGCAATACTTATAATACTAGTTAACTTGCAAACTTCGTGTCTTATTAACAATAACAAAATAAGCGATTACATAAAAGAAAATGAAAACAAATCACTTTTATTATCTTCGTAGCGCACGTTTAACTGCCGTTCCGTAAGAAGTAGATTTACCAAATTGTTAGCGTGAGACCACACCAAATACACCGATGATGGTGGTTAGTGTCAACGCAACAGGTATTTTTAAATTTTAAAATAAAAAATCGAACAAATTAATAATGCGTCAAGGTATGCTGTCATTAATCCACATTGCAAACATAAAAAGTGAAAAACTGAAACAAATTTTTAAACTCATGCCAAACACAATCAACAAGAAAAATTATGTTATCTCTGTTCTTTCTTCGAGATTAAAATAAAAAACGAATAAATTGCGTCTACAGCCTATAGCCGATGCGAAGGAACACCTACGCAAGGTTTTTATTTAATTAATTATTTTGCGTGAGTTTTCATTGCCAAACGAATTGTAAGTTTCAAATTAAGTGTAAAATTAAGTACCAAAATTGCTCATTTTGAAAGTTTAAACCGACGTCAAGTGCGTGTATGTGTTAGTCAGTATATTTAACCGCTCGTTAGACACTTTTATTTTACAATTTCAATTTAATTATTTATAACTTGCGGCATTATAAATATTTAAACTCGCAATATATTATACATATTTCTAAATTGTGAATTGGATGTAATTGAATTTGCTCACTCGACCTCAATTATGAACATATTTTTGCTATCCAGAATTTAACTTTTAATATTTGCATTATCCAATTAAATAGGAGGTACTTGAGCAAAAAAGTATAAAATATTTAATTGACGGAAAAACTAATACTCCACGGTTTATATTATATTATGTAGTACGTAACATTTATTTTTAGCCTATAAGGTGTTATATCAAAAATGTTCTTACTACCTACACACAATTGATATTTTTTGTTGAACGCAATTAATGGCCTATGAAGAAGATGACGAATTAAAGAAAATAGTTGATAAAATATTATGTAAATTTCATTGTAATATCGACAAAAGCCATGAAAACAGGAACTGAACATGAACGCAAGGCCAAATTAGTTCTTTAATTTTAATTTATCTTTATACATTTTTAAATGCCGTTTCCAAAGTGTTAGAATTATTTAATAAAGAATAAACTATTTAGTAAATTATTTCTTAACAGAAACTCGTATAATATTGTATGAAGAAGACAAATATGTCAAGATGTCGATCGAACAAGTTTCGGGTACAAAAGTATTGAAGCTTGTGAATAAAATATGTTATCCTTTCGTATATGGCAACACCAAAAGCATGTATTTATAAATTTATAAAAAAATGGTTTATAAATAATAAATTAAAAAAATAAAATTGGCTTCTTTTCATTATTAAACATTTAATAAAGTAGGTATATGTAATATTACGATGGTCAATATGTCAAGGTAAAAGTCACATTTTTAAATATAATATAGGTAATAATGTCGAGAGTTATTTTGTACGAGAGGAGACCACGGCAGTCATTATGGTAAACCTCAGTGCTTTGTTAAATAGTTAATTTTTTTTTAGACAGAACAAACAACAACGTTTTACACGAAAAAACAAAATTAGTGAAAATCAGATTTCTCCAAGTTGAATTGAAAGTGGACGTGATGGTCAAATGTTACGGTAAGGCCAGTGAATATTTTATCAACTCACAGTTTTGTCTGAATTTTAGAACCAACTGAAGCAAACTGTATTCATATTATATAAACGGTACCAAAAATAAAAAATGTCGCATTAAAATAAAAATAAATTGTTCTAGATCATTTAGGAAATTATAGATTACAAATTCTTAAAATAAAAGTATAATAAAAACGCGCAGTGACAAAAACAATGTCGTTAATTTTTCTTATGGCTAAGCTGCTTATGGTAAAATACGCCCACATGATGATTGCCAATAAATATGAAACACGTGTGTTTAACCATCCCAAACAACACAAGAATTTCTTACAATTGTTGCAAGTGTATAAATATTTTATACAGTTAATAAAATGCTGAAAGCAACTTGACACGTAGAGAATTGTCTTTATTTATTCTCGTCTAGGTACTAAACTATTATGACACCTGCTATAGTAGCACAGAATGGTTTAGTGTTTTGCTTTTACCATGCTTAAACTGTAAAAAACAATTGCATAATAAAGTAAACATACAGTATTATTTTCATTTTGGTTTGTTTGTGTAAACATTAAACCATTTCGTTCAGAAAATGTTTTGTTAGACAATTTCATAAATATTCGTATTAAACAGTTGCAGTATTTTCTTATAACAATTATTTCCTATTAACTAATTGTTCAGACAAATGACTTTCGGTAAGGAACATCGAGTAAACTCTCGGACTAGTAGCTTCATTGAATTTCTTAGATGAACTAACTGTCGAAATGCTGTCAACAACTTGGTAACGTAAAATATTGCTGAAAATTCCTGTGGTGTCTTGTAAACACCTGTTGGGACTATGTCTATTTGTTGAACTGACCTAAAATTTACACTGACGAATTCGCAAAAGAGCGATTTAAACATTATAGATGAATAACCCACAGCGACGTAGATTTTAATTTCGGGTCATCCTTTCGACCATTTTTTGAAAGACATCGTTCTATTTTTACTCTGCCATCGAAAGATACATCAACTTTTGACCTGTCGCAATTTATTCAAAGAAATATACTTCCATCATTTTATTCCAAATCAGAAACAGGTTTTAATAAATATCTGGATGTTGATAGTATAGATTCTGATTTCTGATTTTGATTCTGATCAAAATTAAGTATGAAAATAATTGCGTTGAACCTAGAAGTTCCCAGCAGAACGTTAGAAGTAATCTGTTGCAAGATTTCTTTGACTCCCTCCCGCGCTAAACATAGAATTTCAAAAATTTTCGTATTTGACCATATCATAGAGCTTTCAACCAACCTCACACGCGTTTGATAGTACACATATCACAAACTACTGTTAAGTTTTAGTCACCTTTATTATTACAGATTTGAAGGTAAAAAATTCAAAATATTTCTATCGACCTTGTATATTTGCCGTAATAAATTATTGTAAATTGTAATAATTGCTTTTGTAATTTATTGTCGCCTTCATGTAAATTTTGTACGGTTTTTATAGGTGCGTGCAGATCTTGACAAAAACAAAATTACAAGTAGTTAATGACTAATAAAATTAAAATTTTTACTTTAATAAGTGAACGAATAAAATACAACAAGGGACGTAATATTTTGAAAAGCATAAATCGAAAATGTCGATTGCAGATCTAAAAATACGTTCATGAAGTGTCCATGGTTAAAGTAAGTGCCAATTTTATCAAAACAATCCTTATATATGTCAAGGTACTTTAAAATTACTCGCTTGTTATTTCAGATAATAGTTTTTTTTTAAGTAGGAAAAATGTGGAATTTTGGTAAATTAAACATACAAAAAAAGCTCAAAAATGTTCTTTTCTGTTAAACCCAATCTTGTAATGTAGCAACGCTTGTCAAGTTTGAATCTTTTACAATTGTTTGATTCATTCTTTGTCGGTTTTCCAGTAACTTCAAAGGATGCGTTTGACTTCAAACGAGTTTTTGAGGAAAAATTTTTTAAATTCAAAAATAAATTTTAATCGTTACAACAAAGAAGGTCTAACTTTTCTCCTTAACGCTGACAATAATGGAAAATCATCGTCAAGCGGCATTTGCACTTACCTTTGCTAATGCTTTCTGAAATTTTTCATACAAGAAAGGGAAACATTCAAGTTGTGTTGGGTAAAAGTCAAAATTTTCTGTGGTTTAGTCAGCTTCGAGCTACTTAAATTCCGAGCAATTCAATACATCCATTTAGTCGTTTCGGCATAGAAATTAATTTGTTACTTTTTAAGCTATAGATTTATTTTGCATGTTAGCGAGTTTTTAATAAATTTTATTTTATTTTTAAGTCTTTTTAACTGGCAATTTCAATAAAATTGAAGTTTGCAAGCAACTAATAAAATTTTAATATGTGCGTTCGAAATAAATAAGTAAAGTTTTGAAAAATTGATTAAGCCGCGCGGTGGATGCTGGATGGAATATATTATAATATATATATTATGCTAAAATATTACTACGTACCTAAGTAAGGAAATCCAGCACACTTAAAAAATGATAGTTAAAGTTTTCTACAAACTACTAAAAATACCATAAAAGCTTGTTTTTGTGCTTTGTACTCGAAAGTTTTATTAAGGAAGAAGAATAAATAAAAGAAAAGATCGAAATAATAAAGTTGCTTGAACAAGGCAAACTTGAAAAAAATCAACTTTTTTTTAAACCGCTAGCTCTAATAATATGTGAGTGTGAAGAAAAATCGAAACGGTTCGTGTATGTTGAAGCAAGTTCTCTTAGGTTAGTTTACGAGTTTAAAGGAAATTTATTGGCGAAAACGAAAATTGTTATTGCGGTGTAGTTTGAATAAATTTTCAATGGTAAAAGTTAAAACAGCTAACATACTTTTGGCATAACTTTGCTTTAATAAATCACACGGATCTAAAGGACACGAGCAAGGAGATGTAATAAAGCCTTTTGTATGCAGAAGTAAGAACTATATTGAGGTAAAACTAGGAAAAAGGACGAACCATCACTTTGAAGTGAATGTAGAAAAATTTAAAAGCCCGCAATAAATAAATGTGTACGACGTGCGTGTCGTATGGTGAAAAGCGAACATGTAAGTGCCAGGATTTGAAAAATCATGACATTTTTAAATTTCGTATACATTTTTTGCTACGATCAAAGCGTGAAACGATCATGAATAAGATATACAAATTTATTGTCTACACTTTGCATTAACAATGCGATAGTCGTTTTTGCAATGCTTGAAACTATTTAACGTGCATTTTAATTGTTGCATCGAAGTGTTCATTGATCTGATTAAGTTCGAATTTACTAACTTCCATCGTTTGCTATTGTAAACGCCAACTAGGACCATCTTTACTAACAATATTAATAAATTATTTGTTAAGTACCTACTTAGAACTGATAGAGACATTTTTCAGTTTAATTAAGGACTTACAATAAATTACGAACTTGTGATTACTATGCGTCGTAAAGCTACTAAACAACATTTTCATTTAACTAATCAGTCACGGATTCTGACGAAGAAGTCACTCCCTTTCGTATCAGAAAATCTTGATCTTAAAAGTTTCCTATTCCACAAAAATCACCTTTTTAGATATAGGGAGCAACACGTAGAAAATACGTGAAATAAACGTAAAATGCAAACGTGCAAATTATAATTACATTTCTAACAATGTGAACAATATAATGAAAACGTATTGTGCAAGACGTTCATCTGAGTGTTTTAAATTATTTATCCACATTAAAGAATAGTGGCCTGTATCCACCAAATGTACGTTATCAATGTAACCTCTACGTTCCATGACAGACAGTATTAGTTAGGAATTTATCAATGTAGACAATTACGTTTTTGTCATACGGGTGAAGTTGAGAAGGTACCACAACCTAAACCAAAGCCTCAAGCATAGAATTGAAAAGGGTAAACATTAATTTGGAAAACTAAGAACTGCAGTTACAGCATTACAGTCGAGTTCCGCTAATCTAAATGTCCTTGTATTCAGGACAGCGTTTTCAGTGATAGTTTGTGCAAATCCCTGAACGAAATTCATTAATAGTTAATATAAACTTGCTACTCCAAATATTCGCTAATCCAAACAGAAATGTGCTTTATGAATTTTAGATTTGGCAAAATGCTGCTGTAGTTCAATTTGGACAGATGACCTACACCTAAAATTAAAATGTATGGAATGAAATTTAGGTTGAAAATAGTGATTTTCGGATAATACATATGTATAACATGATGGCGGTTCCCATGCATGTGTAAATACTTCAAACACATTACTCAAGCATATGAGAGAGGATACGACATTCCTTAAGGAAATAATACCACCAATAAGAAAAATAAATTTATATTCAACTTTACTTTTTCCACAACTTTCATTAATAAGATTTCTTACTTTCTCTTCCTATTTTGAATTTTGTAGTTCTAGAGTTCTTAGAATTTCTCTCCGCTTTTTAAGAAATCTTAACTAAGGTTCAATAATTAAAATTGAGACAAATTCTTATTATCCACAGCGACGTTCACCGGAGGGCGAGCTAAGAAATTCTTTAAAGTTCGCCATTTGAACTGCAACCAACAAGTCATAAAACGATCACCGTGACTTATAACCAAAATAATTATTATGTCATAAGTGCTTTAAACGTAGAGATGTTTCAGATCGCTACAGTGGGTGTTACGTGCCATTTAAGATAATAAATTTGAGTTAATTGGGGATAAAATGACGAAACATAAAATCACAATAATTGTATCACCTTATCTCGTATTTTTCCAATATTAACTTATTTTTAAACGAACGAACGTAATTAAAAAAATAACGCTTGCAGTTATTTTGAAAATATCCTCCAACAATTCCTGCGTCCTCGATTGTGATTGTTGAATCTTCAAATAAATTAATTAGTCATTTAATTACTCAACAGAACGAACTTTACATACTACATGCATACATATTAGTTATAATATCATTGACGCAATGTAAGAACAGAATTCGACCTAAATTTATTTGTAAAATAGTATTTTTATAAAATTATCGAGACAAATTTTTAAATAATGAATTCATGTTTTTCTTTAAGTATTAAGTAACCTAGGTTTTCAAGGCTTAGTTGTAGGATTTTACTACTTGAACATCAATAAAGAAACTTAACGTTTGGCAAAATTTCAATCTTGCTGGTGATTCACTGTAATCAGAGCTTAATCTTAATGCGAAATAAAAGTCAATAATTTTACAGTTTGTTTTATTTTCAACTCGTAATCTGAAAAGCACTTCATTAAAATGTTTGCTACTTATTAATTAAACTTGACTATTTAAGACGTTCAAATTATTTTTCCTAATTTTTAAATACTTTAACCATGATCTAAATTAAATATTTGGCAGTTTAATTCCGCATTCTTAGTGTTTCAGTTTTAGCTCTCCCAAAAAGGCCTCGTTTATAGAGTATGATTAAGTGAATATATATTTTAAGATTAATTGTCGAAATTTTAAGTACACGTAAAATATAACTTTTGAAACGACTAAATTGTTTATCCTACTGCGTGCATAATTGTTTATATTCTTAGTAAAAAATGTTCTGTAAAAAGTGTGGTACTTGATTATAAAAGGTATTAAAAAATACTTGACTACATTAAACACCCTTTGAGGGTACTAAAACAATTTACCTTAAACGTCTCAAAGCAAAGGGATGGTTAAAGTTTAATTGAGTACTTGAAGTCAACTTAAAAATTCCGGATGGCTTTTTTGAATTATAAAAACTTTATTAAAATTATTATTCTACAAGAGATCAGTACAAACAAGACTTTTTTTTTCAACTTAATGGAAAATTAGATTTAGTTTGGTAGTAGGAGTCTTAATTAAGATTTGTGGTTAGAAACGACCCTGACCAAAAAGCACACCGCGCTTATTAGAGAAATTACCGTCGATCTACCCTCATCATTTTTGATATCTTTAAAGATTTTCACAGGTTTCCAATCAATGAACTATTTTTTTCAATGTAAACATTTTTTTATTAACGTAGGAGTTCTATGATTAAAGCTTTTGTATCGCTCGCATTATGTTTGTTGTGAAGATTTTAATTTGTAGGTTTAAAAATTGAAAAGCAAACAAAAATGAATAAAATGTAAAACAATTGTACGTAAAATATATCGAGCATTGGAGGTAAAATAGTTCGCCATTTGTTGAAAGCATTTCTGTGTTTCGTTCTTCCTTTCCCATTTTTCTATGTATATCCGATTTGAGAGCCAAGTTTCATTTTGATACTTATATTTAATTAATTAAGTGCAAAGTTTCAACAAGCAATGGATAATTAAATATTTACTGAGAAATACTAAAATAATTTAATTAGAATGGTGAATATATTTGCGGCTTATTTATAAACGAATAAATTGTAAAACTTTGAGTATCATTCTCATCCGCATGTAATTTAATTTTTAATTTATTATTCACTACACAAAATTTAATTTAATTGCTTCAAGTGGCTATAATTTGTTATAGAACACTAAATTAAAGGAATACTTTAATTAAGTTTAGTGGATATGTGATTAAACTTTGGATTGGAATAACTCATTGAAAGTGATACTATAAGATTTTTTAAATTTCACGAGGAATTAAGTGACGATTTAAATTTTGCAGAGCAGGCCAAATATTAATTAGCATAATAATATTATACTGAAAATTTGTAATTTGAAAGTAATTGTGAGTTGTTAAAAACACCTACTTTAAATTAAATCAAATTTAATTAATTTAGTTAAACAGTTGATTAAAATCACATCTAGACATATGCTTGAGAAACTACTAGAGAAAGTCCTAATTGTGAAATAGGATGAAACCTGTATGCATTATGTCACTCGACGAAAATTAATCTTGTGCTCTACAAAAACCTCATCATACATATAAAACATTCTAGGCTTTTCTTTACAAAAAGGAGTAATTATAAGTTTCTAAATAAAATTTAAATTAAATATTTTACTCATTTAACAGTTTAAATTAAAACATTTCTTGGGCAATTACAAAAATCATATAATATTATACCTATATTTGCCGCTTTCCACTAATAATAAATGGAACTAAACATGATTAATTTTTGCAACTAATAATTCTCATTGCTAAGTTGCTAAATTAATTAGAGTAGACAGCAAAACCCAAATAAGTGGACAAATAAAATTTTAATCGAATTTCGTGGCCTCCTTAGTATTTATTTATTTTATAAGTTTGAACCGAAGCAACTTATAGGCTACCCAAATTGTATAGCTTGTTCACTTATTTCATTTTTCTCAAAGGATTTCCTAAATCTCATTTTACATTTTAAAATATTTAGGTCAAGTTCTGTTCAAAAGAAAAATGAAGAGTTTATTATCTTTGTATTTTGTGAATTAATAGGTTTACTCTTAATTATCCTAAACGAAAAACCTTCGGAATTTGGTTATAACTTTTAAAATCTTTATTTATTCTTCCAGAGACGGTCACTAGCGTAGTAGTTAGAGCGATCGACTACTAATGCTAAGGCACCCGGTTCGAACCCGAGAGGAGTCTACAAAGGAAAATTTTCTTTCTGACTCTCTTTCTATCTATGACCGTCCCCGTGCTTCGGAAGGCACGTAAAGCCGGTGGTCTTCCTATGTTAATGAATTGCCATCATTAACAATAATATAGGGTAACAGGCACATCTGAAGCCAGTCTAGCAAACTACTTCAGATGTAAAACAAATAATATGCAGCACATAAGAACCAGCAGTAGCTTCGGATCTTTGTCGATGTTACTGTTGGATATTACAGGACCTAGTCCTAATTTAAGAAGAAAAAGATTTATTCTTCCAAATCAATTTCATCGCCTTCAAAGTGCACCCCCCTTCCGGTGCAATTCATTTATACCAAGGCCTTTTCTAATCATCGAAACAGTTGTTAAAGTCTTGTGCCGGAATTGCCTTCAATGCCTTCTTTGATTCGGTTTTTATCTCCTCAATCCAAGCATTGTCAAAACGGTATCTCTAGAGCGGTCTTTTGAGTTTACAAAAATTCAGTGTTTTTGGAACCAAAGGAGATTTGACTCTTCTCAGACACAAAACATCTTTTAAAATGGTCTGGACTGATCCAATTCAAATGTTTACAATTTATAGACAACTTTTTATCACCAAATCTTCGATTTCTTTGACGTGATTTTCATTGGTAGATGGTGATGGTAGTTCAGAGCGTTTTTGTTTTCAACGCGTTTTCGACCCTCTTTGAACATTTTATGCCAATTATATGCTTAGTCTAATTATAGGAACATTCTCAACGTTTCTGCAGCAGATATTTCATCACGCACTCAAAATTTAATGCAACTTCTTTGCTCAATAAAATTACGACATTGTAAAAATCGAAAAAATCACTTTTAGTTGTTCGTAAAACACAAATGTAATTATTTAATAAATGAAGCTAATGACACGAAATTTTACACAGATGCCAATGACAGTACTATCAACCTAAAAAAAGATTTGTCGTAATCGATATACTCGCGCAATTTAAATTAAACATTCCGGAAACTTTATGGACATAGTAAGTCTTTGCGAGACTTAATGTTTAGGGTAACCTGATTTTCAATTGGCTGGGACTGCTTACGTTTCTAGATAAACAAATTACACTGATTCAAAACAGCTTCGTAAAGAGAATGTGATGCTTCAGAATTAAGAGGCCAATCTTAATAATAAAAAGACATAAAGCTGCTTTTGAAGAGTGTCATTTTTTTGGTTAAGAAAAGCAGGATTAATGAAAAAAAATTTAAGAGAAAAAATTACAAAAAAAGAGAAAGAGGAAATCACGATAATTAGTCAAGAGACATGACCGGTTAAAGATAAAAGAAGATAACGAAGAAGATAAGAAGAGAACGAAAAGATGATAGAAAAGACGGAAAAACGAAAGCAAAAAGAAAGAAGAAAAGAACAAAACAAAGAAATGAAAAAAAGATAACAGAAGTAGGGAAAAGAACTTAAACGAAAAATTTAATCATCATCACCAACATCTTGCTCTTGCTCTTACAGCCTGTCATTTTTTTGTTAAAAGAACATCCCACTTGATTGGTGCAATGAAAACTAAACTTTAAAATAGGAGTATTGCCAACAACCGCAGAGATGAGAGGAGAGTTGGTTTCAAAAACATAATATACATAGATGAAATAACAAAAGTAAAAGATGAGATGGGGAAAAGCAGAAGGAAATTGAGAAGAAGGAAGAAATTTGAAGAAGGTATTAATTACAAAAAGGATTGAGGAAATGGAAAAATTAATTAAAAATCAGAAGAAAGCAAGGAAGAAAAACAAGAATGTAATATATATCTTTGAGATAGGAAGGGCGGCTTAAACGAACCAATAATTGTGCAATTCCAAAACTGGAGAGAAAATTTATAAGTGATCCAGAACAAGAATAAATTGAAAGAAAAATATTGACAGCAACAAATGAGCTGAAAATACAAAACTAATTACGAAAGCTACAAGAATTGAGATAGAAAACGGAAACATAATAATTGGAATAGACTGCCAGAAAATAATTGTAATTAATTGTTTAATAATAATTATAGAAGGCTACTGCAGTTATTTGAGTTTCACTTTTTCTCTATAAGATCGATAAATAGCACTTTGGCGTCAAAGATTATATTTATTTTATCAGATTTAAACTCTTCCACTGAGTATGGAACTTCAAATTTTTGTGTGATTTTATGTTTGTTTGTGTCGGTTTTTATGATGAGCGTAGTGTTAAAAGTATTATCTATTGTCTAATAGATCATCCTAATGAAGGTTTATTATTTTTTTGAATATTTGTCTTGCTACGTTCTAGTTTCTAAAATACCATCGAGAGCTCATGGGGTCATCACACCTCAAACTCCAAGCAGCGAAGGATTTCAGATACGTAAAGAGTGAAGAAATAAATTTTTTGTTTTAAATGTAAAACATGTTTCCGATTGCGTTATAATTATAAAAATGTCGTAATTCTTGATTAAGACGCCCGGTACAGCTCTAAATTTTCAATTCGGGTGAATGTCGAATATTACCGGGAGGGAACCCAGTCCATGGGATCGTAAGATAGGCAGGTACGTAAATACTGGAACTAATGCTAATTGAGAGAGTTAACTGCCCTTAACTTATGAGAACTTAACTTTTAACTTGATAATGAAATAAGTTGCGTTAATAGATTATTCTGTCAACGTTTTATTTCATTACACAAAGATTGTGGAAAATAGTTTATTCGCAATCGGTCGGTAATTGCTCGTTTCCCGACTTTTAAAAGTTTGAAGTTGCATATTGTCAACTACTAATATCAACCGGTGTGTAATGAAAATTATTCACTCGTTATACACGTGGCGGTCAGTAATGAACAAATGGGCGTGGTTTTAACGTAAATAAAGCTGATACAAATGTCAAATATAGTTAGGTTATAACAATAATTAGAAATCATAATTGGGCGTGCAAATTATAAAACATTTTAATTAGAATAATTGCTTATTGCAAGTGATAGCCCTTTTTTAAATTTTCGCTAAGATTTATTTGTTGCTAGTTTAAAAAATATTTGGATGATCCGATAAGTTTAAGCTTCGACATCGAAAAGTTTTGTTAACAATTCCTGGCATTTTATCGTTCAAATTATTGATGTATAAGTACATATTGTGACATTTGAATACTTATTTATGGTAAGTCCTATAATACTTTCTCATTTTCTTGTTAAAATTTATTTGTTACAGTCAGGGTTCGCAGTTTGGAACCGTAGAAGTCTTCTGACGATTGGCTACACCGTCACACTTTATTTGCTACATGACACCAGAAGTGCAACCTAGATTAGCCTAGCTTATCATAAAAACCAACCTAGAAAGTTTAAATAATTTTATTATGGAATATTATGCAATTTTTGAAAATTATTGAAAATATAAGAAGATTACTTAAGAGTAACTAATGTTTACAAGTTTTCTTGAAGATTTACGTATTCTTTAACAATTACATCATTCGGCGCGTTATTAAGAATGATCGAGAATGATAGTTTTTGTATCACGAATGTGGTATATATTTTATTTTCTAAAAGTTTAACATCTTCTATTAATTCAGTTTTAGTACATTGCTCATCACTTCTTCAGTCAATTAAATCACACTTCTAAGCGATTATTAAGAATTCAACTAAACTAAGACAATTTAATTATTCGTGCATTGTATTGCCGTGAGTAACTAGAAGGTTTTAATTTTACTTTGTAGAAGCAAATTCTATACGTGCTGTTTATGCAACTTACCAATCTAGTCAAGTTTCAGCTTTTCATATAAAAGCCTACTATTTTTGGCTAAAAACACCACGATTTTTGCTTCTCAGAACAAGCTCTACAAAAATTATACTAATTATTGCAAAATACGCTGTAATTATGCTTTGACATACTTAAATAATTTCATAACTGATATAGTTCATTAAACGTAGAGGCGCTATACTTGTCAAATTCGACATAATTATATAAATTTAACGCATTACATTAAACCACCCTTGATTGCAATTAGTATCTGCTTGTGTATTGTAACGCCAATTTCATGTAAGCTTTGTCAGCATTAACAGACCTTCGTTAGTAATGACTTGCTTTCCACCTCTGCATTATTCTATTAAGCTTGGTAGACATTAAATTTATTTAATGTGTATCGTAATAATAATTAAGGACAATTATTATTTAATATTAATAATAATTATTGTCAAAATGGAATGGCCAATAAATTGGATTCACCACTGACAATTAAGAAGATTTTAATGTATTAAATGGAATGTTTAGGTCTAAATTGACTACTTGATCTAACAAATCTGATAAAGAAACAATTAGACAGTATTTAATCATCTAATTTAATGGTTATTATAGCACAATGCATATACAGGTGTTGTACCAAAATTCTTGTAATGTAACTTCTTGGAAGTTGTTAGGATCCCGTTTTTATTTTGTTTCTTTGTGAAGAGTATACTATTATTATATTAGAAAATTAGTAGGAGCTTGAGAGGTGGCGAGGGGGTCAGTATAGTATGTCAGTTTGTTGCATGTCGTGTTTCAACAACCGATACACTCGAATATTATGTTTAGTACACAAAAGAGTTTTCTCGAATAAATTTCATTTCTATTTTCTATATCCACATTATTATTTAATATTAAGTAATTATTATTGTAAAATGGAATGGCCAATAAATTGGATTCACCACTGACAATTAAGAAGATTTTAATGTATTAAATGGAATGTTTAGGTCTAAATTGACTACTTTTGATCTAACAAATCTGATAAAGAAACAATTAGGACAGTATTTAATCATCTAATTTAATGGTTATTATAGCACAATGGCCGTATACAGGGTGTTGTACCAAAATTCTTGTAATGTAACTTCTTGAAAGTTTGTTAGGATCCCTTTTTTTATTTTTGTTTCTTTGTGAAGAGTATACTATTATTATATTAGAAAAATTAGTGGCGGCTTGAGAGGTCGGCGAGGGGGGGGGGAGTAATATAGTATGTCAGTTTGTTGTATGTCGTGTTTCAACAACCGATGCACTTGAATATTATGTTTTAGTACACAAAAGAGTTTTCTCGAATAAATTTCATTTCTATTTTCTATATCTCGTAGAAAATGTTTAAAAAATAAAATATGTAGGGTGTGGTTGAAGTTTTCTATATATAAAAATTGATATTGACTTTAATTTAACTTGATGGTTGAAATATGTATAAAACAAAAAGAATTTTCTTTTCGACTATTTGGCAAATGCCAGTTTTATGATGAGATAGATTGCATGTGCATGTAAAGTGGCGAAAATATTAGTGTAAGCTAAGCACGTTTTCGAATACCGGGGGTGTCGTTGTAGATGATTATATGATGTCAGACGTGTCTTATATTCTCCCATTTTCAATGGTTATCGTCTCTGGCATTTTGTCGATTGAATCGAGTGTGTAAATTTCCTGAATAATTTATTTTAAAGGACGTTATTCACAACGATAATTGATTATCTTTGCACAATCACTTTTTTGTCCTACAATTTATGCTTTTTAATAAAAAATATTTAACGTCATTTGACGCTCTTTGCTATTAAAAAACTCTGCACAACCAAAGTTATTTCTAAACTGTCGCAGCAAATTCACTTTATAAAAAAATTGGTGTGGTATGTTGCAAGTTGGAACTTCATAAATAGAAGATTGAATTCTTCGACATATTGGCATGAAAATAAAATCCGTATAAATTCTTAAACCATAAAATATTTTGATAAAAATCCATGCAAATAAGAAATTAATGAACCGATACGAAAATTTGAGCTGATATTCCCGAATAAATTCCACGCTCACCTACATTATTTGTTCCTAAAGACATTTAAAAAACACTCTTTGTTCTTTGTAAAATTTTAAGTGGCCTTTAATATTAGTCGTTGATTATTATTATTTCACCCCGCCTCGGCAAATATCGAGTGAACTTAACATGATTGTAATATACAGGGTATTAATTTAAAAAGAATTTTCTTTTATAAAAGGTAGAAAACATTATGGTTTGCGAATGTTTCAAGGTGTCAATAAGAATTTATTTCTCAGGACGATAATGGGTAGCACTTCACCCTAACCACCTCAATTTTAAAATTTTTCCTGCTGTGACACTTTACATTTTAACCCACCTCTACATTTGTTCTACAGTACATATATTTTTTGTCGTTTAGATCTTTTATTCGAAAATTACAATATTCGTGCGGTTAAATGTCTTTAAAATTCACGTTTCTTTTGTTTCCCAAAAAATATACTGCAAACCTTCCTGTTTTAAAGTGTTGAAACACAAAATGCATGCCAATTAAACAAATTAAAAGCATTTAAAATTTAGTGCAAACCTTGGTTTTGATGACCGGGAGTTATACAACACAAAATTTATGCTTAAGGTTAATTTTGCGCTGGCGATCTTTATATTATTAGATTTTAATAACATTTTTGTTATAATAAAAATAATAAACGTTTTAAAATTGCTTTTTATAACTTAAATGACAAACATGTAAAGAAAATTTAATTAAATATTGACGAGGATCGATTTTGTCGATTTTCTAATTTTTGAATAATTTAAAAGATTAATTTAGGCTTCCTATTTAAACAATATTGTGTTTTGTATAAACATTAACAAATTTTAAGGTTCACCAATTTTGGTCAATAGTTAATCAGATCTATTCTTTGTTCTAAAAGCTCTCTTCATCCATAATTCATTATTAAACAGACTCAATTGTTTAGGGTCAAGTTGCTTTATAAACAGCGAAAGAAAATTATTGCCCTGCAAAATAATTATTTTTCAAATTAATTTATTGCGGGCGTCGAAAAAATGAATTGGGTAAAGAAAATTTTGACCTAAATTATTACAAATTTGTAATTAATTGACCTTGTTTTTATTTACGTTTGGAAAACTCTAAAATAATTAATATTGATATTAGAGAAATTTACATATTATGTCATCAGTTTGTTATCTATTTTTGAAGCTAACGAAGCAATTCTATTTTTTTAACGTGTGGCATAAAATTACTTATCTGAGTACTTAATTGTTTTGTTTCAAAAACGCGGAAATGCCAAAAATTTTATGGAATTTTACTTTTTTACTAACTTTTTTATTAATGTAAGACCATGAATTTAAAGAGTGACTATAAAATCATTATTTCTAATTGTATGGGGTATGTTTATAGATTTTATCGTACATATATTATAATTATTTTACTAAATATTATATTATATCGACTTATTTGTTATTTGAAATTTTACCTACTTGTTATTTATTTAAAAAATGTAACCGGGGCACCTATTATAAATACGAAAAGCTCATTGAATGTGAGGACATGAGATATGCTTTAATGAGTTGACTGAATTAGTTTTATTATTAAAAGTTAACCTCGCGTTTTGTCTAAAAAATAAAGGTCAACGCATGATAAATAAATGGCAATGTTGTTTTGATATTATATATTATTTAAATGTACTTTAATTTTATTAACTTACCAGTATTAAAAATAAGAAAAATATCTGTAAAAAGAAATTTTAATTAAACATTTAGAATGAAAATTATCCTTATGTTTCAAACAAATTTATGAACTTTTATTGATGAATTTTCATTGGCAATACTATCGACTTCGTGCCTATTTAATATGCATTTAATAAAAAATCTGACATTACAAATTGATTTATTGGCATGAAGTTTAAACTCAAACATGTAACTTAAATCAGTAATATTTTTTACGATTAACTAATTTAATCAGCAAGTAGAACAAAGTTAAATTTTAATGAATACAAGAAATCAAAAGAAATAAAAATATAAAGCAAATATTACAAAGCTTGTGAACTAAGCAGAAAAGGATGATGGATGAGATATTAATATTAACCATATAACAGAAAACCTTTTTTATGAACAGTTTTTTGATCAAAATACTTTTGATTGTTTATGCTTATTATATAATGTGATTTACTTAAAATCAGGAAGAGACATTAATGTTGGGCCGTTATGTTAAAGGCTGACATGCTTGACTCGGCCTTCAGTCTCACATTTTAAGACTGACCGATTATTGTATTCGGTAATTGCCGGAACACCGTAGTTCAAGTCATCTTGAATGATGTTGACATGTATGTACGTAATAATAATTTTCAACGAAATCGTATTAAAAATACTTAAAGACTTCCATATTATAGAAACAAGACTAATTCTCTCAAAACACAAACCACATTTCTTTCAGCACAACATGAGATTCGTGTATCTAAAAATATCTAAAAAAAAATTTAAAAACTTAATTTTTATTGTTTGTACATGAAACTTTTTAAAAGAAGACAAAAAGTTTCTTCGGTAATATTTTTTGGAAAAACATTCTAGAGCAAGGATTCTGATTTAAAATCTTTTATTCAGGTCATTGCCATTTAAAACCACTGGGAATGGCCATCTTCCCTGGAATTACCCTATTTATAAAATGTATAGGTATTCGTTTTTGAATATTTATTTTGTATTACATTTTTAATTGGTGGCTTCGTTCATTTAATTATACATTTACTATTATTTTTCATTAATTTACATAATAATTAATTACCTTATCTACCCAATTCTCATTTGTTCATGCTGTAGCAGTTTTTCATATAAAAATAATCTGAAGTGTATAGACTTTTTTAACTTACTGATGATTCCCGAAAAATTAGACCTCTGGACGATGTTATAATCAGCTGAAATTATTTCTTTACTATGAAAGAACCTCAAAATTTTTAAAATGTTAAATGATTGATAATACAAAAATTCTAATAGGAGCTTTAAGATCTTGTAACAGCTACTTTCGAGAAACGAAAGTACTTCACTTATTGAAAGTGGAAAGTAAACTTTGTAAGTAAATTTTTGAAAACTTTGTTTTTGCAGTTAATTGATTTGCATTATTGAATAAATGTAGTCGTTAATCTTACTTACTTAATAAAATAATTACATATTGCTTAGAACTAACGATTATTTTAAATATGTATGAATTAAATTAAATAATTGCTTTATTTTATATTTGGAATTCAACTAAAGTTTCTTACTTCCGTGATCTGGATTAGTTCAACACAAAACCGAATGCCGTTCAACCAATCGCGGTGAATGACATTGCGTAAGAAATCTAAACTTTAAAATCTATAATTTTAAAAAAATTAATTTGCACGAAACTTTACTTTAAAAATACAGATTTAATCTAATTTGTTTTGTATGCTAAACAATAGATGACAAACAAGTAATTTTTATTTGAATTAGTAAGTAACATAAAAACACTGCGCGAAAATTCAATATCAAAGCACTGCTAGTTAACTAATAAGTAAATAATAAATTATGTTTTGCGACAAACGATGCAAATATATTGTTTTTGTTCTGCTATTGTTATTGTGTTATGTAACAGGCTATATTTCCTAATATAATGATAAAAAAATTTAATGTCAATTAATAAATTGCGACAATAAGCGTATCCTTCGTGAAGTATTACTTCTAATTTTAGAATTTTGAACAAAGAAGTGCTTGACAAATTTTGTAATTTTATCAAAATATAAAATTTAATATAACATTTTAGTGATACCTAATATAATTTTCTGTTATATACAATTTATTACGAGATAAATTTGAACAAGAGCCATAACCCCTGAATAATTTTTAAACACCAAGTGCTTATCAGGATTTTAATTAATTGCGCCTATTTATTTATTTATTATTATCATTTTAAATTCGTCAGTAAGTTGAAATTTACAAATTGGTTTGTTAAATGAATAATTATTGAGTTGGTTTTTATTATTTTTAAATAAAAAAACAATCGCAAAATCTTTGAATTGAATATAATTGGAAAGTACATAAAAAAGCTTCATTAAAGTGTAATTTATCTGATTGATTTATTATTTACATAGGGTAATTATTGATACCTACTAAAGTACTTTTAAATAAAGGTATCTCAAAATTATATCGTTTGAGTAAATGCAAACATTTAAATTTATTATTAGTTTTTATATTATGTACCACGAAATCGTTAAAATTCAATAGGCACTATTGTTTGTGTATACCTACTGTTTTTGATTGTAAGATATTTACGTATATATGTATATATAACATTCTGATTAAATTGATCGATTTATATAATCTACATGGTAATCAAGTAATATTTTATTTTTATCTAATAATTTGTATAATATTTGTGATTGTTTTACGTTTGATTACGTATTTTATTTAGGTACTAAGTAATAAAAAAAATATATAGTAATTTTTTTTGTTATCAGCATTTTTAAATAATAATGTAACTTTTACAAATTTTTCTATCTCTCGATAGTCACACAAGGTGTCGCAGTCGCAGAACTTTTCAAACTTTTATTGGTTGGACGGCGAGAGAATAAAGAAATGTGCGTTTTCAACAAAATAATATTCAAATAGGATTTTAAAGTTTTTGTTTAAAATTAATTAGTGCGATATTGCAATCGTAATCTTTTATGGAATGAAAGTTTTTGCAAAAGTTAACAGTTAAATATTGGCTTATTTGATTAATAGTCCCTAAGGCACACACTACGAAACCACCATTTTGCAAACCGCAACTGAATTTAGAACCTCGTTGCTCATTAGCATCAACCCTTTTCTAAATCAATTTAAAGTTGTTATTATCGATTCACTTGTGAAATGTAGATGATCAAATTTACTTAAAAAAATTTGGACCTCGATGCCATCAGCTTTTAACTTTTGAAATATCGCTTTTAGAAAAACTTCTTAACGAAAGTATTTGATCAAATTTTTCCGATGTTGGTTTATTTTTCCAGATGGGAGTTGTTCGAATACCAGTAAAACTTTGAATTATCGATTTTCTCTCAAAAAGTTATCGAAATTAAAATTTAAATGAGAAATTTACTGTTGGATGCTGGTAATAAAGAAATATATTCCTCTATTTCGAGTTTAATTATTAAAGTCGCGATTTCGATAAGAATAATTGTCATTATTCTTGACGAAACAAATCGTACTTTCAATCATTTTAAGTGTAAATTTTGCACGTAGTCTGGCACAGTCTATTCGACGGCGCGGAATCGCTTAACACACATAGGACATAATTAATTTGAGAATGTTAACGCTTTCGTGCTGCAGCTTTCAGGTTTAATTAAAAAGTTGTAAAACCAGAAGATCGCGGATTTCACGTACCATCAAATTACTTAAGCTCCATTGGTGCATAAAGTCTTTCGTCCAAAGTTAGTTTAAATGATACGTTAGTGAAATTTACATAGGTACTACTTACCTTTTTGTATAAACTGCATCGAGGTTAGTGTCTGGATGCGCTGCATAAATATTAAAGGTTTCCTTGCACATCTTGCGATATCGCAAGCTGTTTTTGACGCGAGAACGACTATAATAATATCATAAATATGTTTTTAACTTAGCATAAACTAGAAACCATTTGGTATTTTATAAATAATTCTGCCATAAAATAGTTTCGTGATGTACCACCTACATCAGATATTAAATTTTTTCCTTTTGTCGTAAAAATAGTGTCAAACACTAAAACTTGCATTATTTAAACATTCAGCAATTAGGAAAAATCTCGACTAAAAGTGAAGGCAAATTTAAAAACCTCTTTCTCTCACTGACAGTTCAAGTTTTATTTCTAAGAAGATTTGCAGCAAATTTATTTTACAAATTGGTTTGGAACAGAAGCAGTGTTAATTCTTATTAAGCTAAAAGTCCGATCATTCATCTTAACAAGTAATTAATGTTTTTTTTTCTTCTTCAACATGACCCACTTGGCTTACTTACTAAGACATAAAAATAACAACAACACTGAACGATGATTTGATTATATCAACCATACATCCTCACAATTAAATAGTTTTATGATACAACACGACATTTTATATTGTCCGCTATAATGCGATCGTTAAATTATTACTTTCTTTAATTTCTTTTCGTATTTCGAGTCGAATGGTTTCAATTTCAATTACCATACATTTTATTGCAATGCTTTCATTAGAATTGACTCTAAAATAAAATTTAACTTTGCAGATTTTCAAAAGAAAGCAAATTCACGTTATAATGAGTAACGTTATGTTAAAAAATGCAGTAACTAATCTATGCGAGAAAAATTAGTCGTATATTTAAAATTGTGAGTTCTATTTTTGAAAGTAAACTTTTTTATTCAAAATGAGTAACATCACTTTCTCGACACAACAGCTCGCAATCTTGGATGTCAATCTAAAACAGAAAGAGCTAAATCAGAAACATTAATCAGCTGTCCTAGAAAAAATTATGGTTACATCAAGAAAACACGTAGTTTTAGAGATCGGGGGGTTTGGAGTATTCCATAACCTTCAGCTGCACTCAAATTGTAATAGATATTATTTGTATGCAGTTTAATTTATATCAGAAATGAATTGAAGATCTCAGTATATTTCCTTGGTGTTGGTATGGTAACGTGACATGTTTAGTTACCTTTGCGATACACTTACCGAATAATAGGAAATCTTTCATAACTTTGAAAAACTCCACCTACCAGCTAGCTCTTCAGCAAGCGGCAGCAAGTATGACTTCGGAATTCACTTTAAATTGTAGATAACTTACAATATACCGATCGATGAAAGACGTATAAAACTATACATAGTATCATAAAAGCAAGACAAGGCATTGAAATTAATTTTAAAAATTTGTTTGGTGTGGGGCCGTCAGTGCAGACTGCACTGTAAGCGACGCGCAAAATTAGAATTCATTTACCCAGCAGTTAGAGACAATTTAAATTTAAACATTTAAACTTTTTTAAAGATTCAAAAATCATAAATGAATTTCCGAATCTATTGCTGATTTCTTTTCATTGCTTGTTAATTTCTATGATATAGTACATATTATTTATCATTAGATTACAACACAAAACGGAATAAAATTTAATTTAAAAATAAAATTATTTAATAAATAATAGAATTTTGCACTATATTTTTGCTATTGAAATCTTTTAAAGTTATTACTAATTAACCGTTTAATAGGGTTATAAATTAAAAATTAAATCAAGTTGTTGCTCTGACTAGTTTTCTGTGGTCGCCATTATGTAGTCCATTAATATACAGTATTGCACTTGTACTGCATAAATTAGTGAATAATTTTTTTCAAGCAGTTTTTTATCAAACGTTTATATAACTTTGGTATTTATAGAATTCCAATGTGTTGAGAGAGAATCATTACCTGAAAATTTTGTAACAACGTAATCTTATAATTAATCAATACCTGTAGTATGCTTTATTATATTGTTATATATTTATTGTATATTTAATACAGTTTAATTATTGTAAAACATGTTGTATATATTAATTATTAAAAATTAGACACAAAGACAGCCAGGATAAAGTCCTTAGTCTTTACTTCACCTCGGTTCAAACCGGGACAAACGCATTTATTTCTAAGCTGTAATCGCCTCCCTGACTCTTTACAAACAAAAAAGTACGATTAAAGAAAATATCAAGAATTGCTATTTCTATCTCAAAGGAGTGACCATTATTATCCTTAAAATGGCAAGATCGAGATAATTGATTTTATTGTTAATTCCTATTTTTTTCGTAAATTTGATATTCGCGTGTTGTACATTAATATCTGTAGTTGAAAGCCGATATAATTACCTGTGTGAGCCTCCGAAGCAAATTAAAATATCATCAACATATTATCTATACCAATAATAAACGATTGACTTTTAAATTGGAATTTGTATTTTTGTTTCAATGGACCATAAAATACTAAAAATTTTTTTAATTAAACAGAAAAATTATTTTTTAAATAATCAGAACAGGCTTAATCCCTGATGAGAAGAAGAAAGAAGAAAAACTATTAAATATATTGCATGTTAAATATTTAATAATATCTATATTGTAAACACTAATTTCAACATAGCACTATCACAAAAGTAATAAATAGTTCAGGATCGTATTCAGCATTTGTGCCAACTAATAAATTCCGCCAGCTATTATTAAATTTCGTTTAATCAAAATTTTAATTTTAAACTATTTTCTACTATTTATAATCAATTATAAAAGTATCTTGCAGCTGTAGCTTATTAGCTTGCCAATACAGAACCGCTTAAAATTTTATAACAGAAAAGACGAAAAACGTTTTTAATTTTTCTGATTAATTTCGATATTTTGGATTTAACATTAAAAAAAAAATAAAACGGTCCAGTGCGGTATTTTCCCATTTTCACATTGCCAAACGAACCCGCTTATAAAAAATTAGTAGAACAGGATAGTTGGTATGAAATTATTAAAACTTGTTGAATGAAGACGTAAGTTTGTAACTTTGAAGTGTAATCTGTTAAATTTGCAAATCTCGATAATAAATCGATGTGGTGTACGTATGAGCTTGTATTGGGCGGAGAGATTAACAATAAACATAAATGTAGCAGTTTTCAGTTAAACCCTTACAGGGTGCGAATAATGTATGTATACAATTTTTTATGTAATTCTAATTTGTACAAAATCATACCGTGATGCGGGTAAATGTACGGGTGTCCTACCGTAGTGTTGAATAATTAAGCTTTTAAAAAATGAACTACATGTTTGTTAACATTTTTTTTTGTTATAGGTAAAAGATCCTAATCACATTTTCAACTTATGAGGAGTTAAAAGCAGCGTGAAGGTTAGTTTTTAATTTATTCCAATGTAACATGCAAAGGAAGCCACTCATTCTTTTTTTTAATTAAAAATAATGTCTACTTGTTTAAAAATTCTAAAGGTTCGAAAGGACTTTGTATAAATTAATTAAATTAAAAATGCGTCGATATATTTTTGATGCAACAAAATCCGGGCCACAATTTCCTCCTTGAATGCTTTTACGACATTTTCCATATACTTATAAATACAAATGATAAAATAATGAAAAACCTACGTGAATGAAATACGAAATATTTCAATGATGATAATAATAATAATCAGAGCTGACGTAAAAATATCGAGGACAACCGTAAATTTTCTTCCGCTATTATGCTAATGATACACACAGGACAATATTTTATTCTGTATTGTTTTGGAATAAAAATATAAATAAGCTTAATAACATATTAGCTGATTGCATAGAAAGTTTTCAATAGCAAAATTATTATTCGTTGTTTTTGTAAAAAGAATCTACCCTCGTAAGTATCTGTTATTATGGATCGCATGTTTTGGCCTAATTAAACTTCATCATTTTCAAGTCACATTGAATCCTAGAACATGTTTTATGCAAATGTGAAACAATTTATTTAAAATATACAATGAAGACTTTTATCGATCTTATTTAGATTGTACGGAAAAGGCAATTGCGATAAACATAGGTTAAGCCAATCGAGAAAGTTCGTACTAATACATAAATATATCAACGTTAATGAATTTTTGACTAAATGACAAAATTTTAGTTAATTTGCAACTCGTTAAATTAATTAAGTCGTTCGAGAGAAAGCTGAAAAATTGGAGTTGTCAGAATCGTAGGGTACTTGAACTAGATTCGCCGTTATGAAGTTTTTAATAATTACTGGACGAAAGCACAAAACACAGAAGAATGAATGATATTGCACGGAGACTAACGCAGAAATTTTAATATTGTTTATGTAGTCCTACATTTCACGTAGCTAAAAAGAGCTTTAATAAAAATTACAATTCAGGTTTACTGCCACCAGGTTATAAAACACTTTTGGAGTATACGTACACTCATAAATACACAAATATTTTATAATATTATTCAGTAGTTTTTTTTATACCCACCTATTTAAATTCTGTCCAAACTTATGCACATTTCAACATATAAATATGTGGACTACTACAAGAACGGAAAACAAATTATCGTATATATACAACAAGCCGGTCCATGGACATCTAGACATTTTTTCCCGAGAGGAGGCTAACTGACCTTTTTAAGTAGGTACACGTAATATAAAAAAGAATAAATAAATAACGCGATAATTAACTGTTGAGTGTAATTCTTAAAACCTTAGTTTTGGTTAAGAACCCCTCCCCAATGACGTTCAAGACAATATTATTTGGCGATATTTATATTATTTCTGACTACGCAATCATTAATTTTTTGTTTTTATGTTTTTTTAATTATTGTTTTATTTTAATTATTCTTATTGTTAATTTTTGAATTAAATTGATATTCATAAGTAAAAGAAGAGGGGGTGACTGCTTTCTTCTTCCAGGAGCCGGCCACATAATCAGTTCATATATTCCCAAAATATTAGGAAACACTATAGATAGCTCATGCTTGTGAAAAAAGTGGATCTCGAAATAACCAAATTTAGAAACCATTAAATGAAAGTTAACAAAGCGATATTTTGAGTGGTTTCTACCACTCCTCATTAACGAAATAGATATTCAGAATGCTTTTGGTAGACTATCTGTGATGAGTTATCTAGTACGCGATAACTATCTAATAATAATTATGATCGAATTCAGAATAAATAATTTTTGTTTCTAAAATATATAAAGTTGGTTAATTACGTTATTAGACGAATACGTCAACAGTAGAAACTGAAAGCACTATTATGAAAAAATTTAAATTCGACAGATTCGCAATCAAAATGGAAAAACTTTTAAAACTTGTAATTGATTTGAATAAATTAGTTTCACGTAATCATAATTATTTAACACAAATAATAATATTTTAACTATGAATGCAAAAATTAGATTTTTATTTATTCGAAGCTTGATTTTGTACGGTAGGTAGGTACGTGAAATCAAACGCAATCAATCAATAAATAAATTTAAATGTACGGAAAGGGTAAATTACATGTAATTACTTAGTTAAACTGAAAATTGTACGTTTTCAAATAATCTGAAAAGGTAGGTAGCCAGATCAAAGGAGAAAACATTTAGGAAATTGTTAATAAACGAATTTTTCAAAGCAATAAAGTAAATTAATTTTTAGTTTAAAACTCATTATCAAGTTTAAATATTATTTTGTAGAAATTAGTGAGGTTGCATGAGAAAGGATAAATACTTTACACTTGAAAATAATTATGTAGGTACCACCTGCGAAATTAGAAAGGGTTGTAAATACAAGTAGTTGAGGGCAGAAATATATCGGCAATGGTATTTTAAGTGGATGCTTTTGCATTTTCCTTGTACATATGACTTGTAAAATTATTATAGTTGTTTGGTACCCTGCACGGTTTTATGCAATGTAAATTAACTTTGCTTCGTTCAACTCTAAAGCATACTTAGACCTTTTTAAGCACCACTGAGCCGGCTACGTTACGAAGTACATTAGAGAAGATACTTAACATAGAAGCACTCGATGATATCATCATCGCTAGGGGTAGATTTGTTTTATCGGTTATCGTAAAATAGCGACATGCACTAAAATTATTTCATGTGTGCTTTATAACCTATTTGATGATATTTACAATGTAGTAAGTCTCGTTAGTTAAGAGTAAATAATCTCTTGGGGTCACTGGTGAATAATTATACCTTTTGCTGAACAAATTTATTATTATAAAGGCAAACTTGAGCTGTGTCTTAATTTTATTTTAATAATACATTTTAAAGTACCTACTCACTACACATTTTGTTGTTTGAAATGCTTTTTCTATACAAAATGTTTTCCTTTTTAGCATTACATTTACAACAACTGCCTGACGTCAATCCCCATAAATGTTTTCCTTTCGAGCAATTTTCGAGTGGAAATTTAAAATAATGTATTACATAATTATAAACGAACGCCACCCAATAGCCAAATTTAAAATAACCCTTTAATCTCAAAAAGCACCTTCACTCTGTATCGTGCAAGCATAGGGAAATTTGAATAACGAAACGATGTAATTGCTCATTTCATTTTAATATCGAAAATGTTTTCTGCTTCCAACAGATTTAAAAATTTAGAAACCTATCATGTAAAATTATCAAGAAATCCTTTGGATATTTACAAAGTGGCAAGCATGAAATTAAAATTTTAAAAGATTTAAATATTTAGCAGTTTTTTTGACTTCCCTCAGGAAAGCTTTATTGTAATATTAAGTTGTTTACCTGCCTCGTTTATTAATTAAATTTTACACTGAAATGAGATTCTGTTTTTATGCAAAATTTTACATAAGAACTGTTTCGGTTACACGTGTAGGCATTAACAATGTTCGCCGATGTGCGAAATAAATTCATTAAAAATTTCTTTTTGACCAAGAATATGGAAAACCTGACAGTTAACTTTTTGTTGAAAAAATTTGTTCAACTTTAATTAAGCAAATTTTAAATCTTTCAGATGAGTTAGTTTTAATAATTGTGGAACGAAAATATTTTCAAAGTTTTAGAATTATTTTTTTAAATGATGTTATTTCAACTTGTTTTTTTTCTCAAAACTCGAGAAAGAAATTTTTGTAGATATTAAATATTTGGCTAATTATTATTGTTCTTCTAAGGAACTTGAACACGTGATTGTTCAACCTAACAATAATTATGGAAACACAAACTTGAAAAGGTAACATTAACTTAATAAAATTAGTATTAACTTTTTATTTAATTTTTGCAATTGACGATGCTTTATTCGTTTTATAGAAAATTTTTGATTTTCAATGATTTTAAATCTGTAATAATTTGAAAACTTTTGGTAATTTTCTTCTGAAAATAATTACAGACTTAGTTTTCGCGGTTACTGATTACGAATCTTCATTAAAGAAAAATTGAAATCAAAAGTTTGGGTATTTCAATGGCAAAATTTGAGGTAAAAGCCATAGGGACCGGGGGGGGGGGGTCACACTAAAATCGTAAAAGAAAAATTTATAAACTTATGGCCTTCAGTATCAAGAGATCAGCTATATATTATTTACATACCATCTGCACAATTTATAAACATTTATTGTTCAATGTCCAGATACAGGACGTACTGGGGGTGTGTAGTTTATTTTTCATCAGAAATTAATTGAAGATTGTAAAACATTTACTTCGCCGCCGAAATTTTTCAGTGACTTCATACGAGCTTTTCAGCAGTAATTTCACTGAAAGTAAAT
The DNA here is from genome assembly GCA_036346125.1 of Lycocerus yunnanus. NCBI lineage: Eukaryota > Metazoa > Arthropoda > Insecta > Coleoptera > Cantharidae > Lycocerus > Lycocerus yunnanus. The sequence continues at coordinate 552,153 of JARFIX010000094.1, forward strand.
CTGCAAGTTTGCAATCATTCTCAACAATTGAAAATTTTTAAACAAAAATTTTTGAATTCAAATAAAAAATTATCACTGAAAATGTTATTGTTAAAATAAAAAAATTTCCAGGATAACATAAATTAACCATGAAAATCGACAAAGGTTTTGATACTAATTAAAATGAAGCGACAACTAAATAAATCATGGATGTTCATTCCGCTAAGTAGACATAACATGAAATAAAATGTCAAAATCTTCTACCGTCAATACTTTTTAAATGCTAAGAGAAATCGCATGCGATTGCAGTGCCATAATAAAATATAATATTATGTCAGAAAACTTTTATTTTCATAACAGGACCATACCACGAATAACATACAACTTGAAAGGTAAAATCAATAATGATAACACATATAACGACATAAACTGCATTTGTGTTGTTTCAAGTGTTCATACTTTTTCATTCTGATTAGCTTAAACAACTGCAATGTTTATAATGGGTCACCCGATGCATTATAATAATTATTATGTAGGAGATTTTTTATTCGATTAAAAGAAATAACTACTAATTAAAATTCTTTCTAATTTCAATGTAATTGTCATTATTTTAATAAAAAAAAATCGTTAACTTATGCAGCAGGTCAATTAAAGAGATATTAGAAAGCAGCTTTGGTAATTTTGAGCAATTGTAATGTAAATTTTTAATTGGATTCGATTTAAACAAATAATATTTAAATTAAAATTGCATTTAATTCTCCTACAATTGTATCGATTAATGCTTAGGAACAAGTTGATGCCATCACTTTGAGTCATTAATATTTATTTTAATATTTAATTTAACATTATTTTATCAAACCATCATGAATATCGTTTATTATTAAGCTAATAAATAATGTTAAGATATGAAATAATGATCGGCATACAAATTTTAAATAATTTACGGACCAAGCGGTTAAATATGAAATTAACGACCGGGTTCTTTTTTGACTTATTATCAATTTTAAAACGTTAATTCTCGAAATAAAATTACGAGCACAATCGCAATATCTTCTGGAATTATTAAAAAAAAATATTTTCTATTTGAAAAATTTAAGTGCAATTTTTTATTACTTGCATGTTTAGAAAATGTTACGTCGGCACTTAAGTACTCCACACATTTTTTTATATTGCTTTCTTATATAAATGTTTACCTTATTTTATGTATTACGGTTTAGATTATGTGGAATGGTTTGTATGTTAATTAAGGCGTTAAATAAATTTATAAAAGCGAGCCGTTAATACATGCATTTTTTTGCATAACATTGCGTAATATAAGAAACGTTGTTTTCAAGACTGTTATTTTAGTTTAATTAAGCGGAATATTGAATTTTATTATTAAAATTGGACTGGGAGAAGAACGAGAAAGTCTGTTTATGTTTTTTAACAAAGTTCACATAACTTTCGTAGTGCATGTAAATATTTTAGGTGCCTACCCCTATCATTTGGTTAAGTATTTTAGGTAACTTTGTGTTTTTATTTAATGTAACGTTTACACGAGTAGGGTTAGTGGTATAAAGAGTAATGATATGGTGCAGGTTAATTAGCTGATTACCAAGTGATAACGAGCATTACATTTAGCTTCTCCCTAGACTCTTTAATAATGCGTTGTCCATAAAATTTCTGGCTTTTCCAAATTGGCTACCTACCTTTACTCATCGTAACTCATAAGTAGGTAGGTAGGTCCTAGGTATATACCTACTATGCTTTTTAGGAATCCCAAAACAAAATGTAATAACTGAAATGTTTACTTATATCAGAAAAGCAATTAAAATTAAAACAACAAAGGCAATTTAAAAAACATCGATAGGTTGATTTATTTTAAACAGAAGGAGAATTTAAAAAACGTAAGTTAACCTCAAATTGGCAATTAGTTTAAATGCTAAACGGTTTTTTTTGTATAATTTCAACAATTTTATTAAGCCATTTGTAGAATTACCTTTATACCTATGTACATTTTAACAATCTGTTTTAAATTCAAAACACAAATCTTCTTCATTATGCTATTATATAAAGAAAGATAAAAGAACATAATATGGTATATTATTATTTATTAATTAATTGCTTTAAAATTGATATCCAAAATTATTGATTTTAGTAAAATAGTGGAACATTCAAACCCAACTGCTGGCAATGCGTAACCAGTAGGTAGAATTAGCTCGACGATTTACTCTACTCAAATTAATTAAGGCAAGTTGCTGTTTACACGCATTTGCAATCAAGTTGTGAACAGCGGTAGAGTATATGGGCATTTCAAGAATTTGCTACTGGAAGAATAGTAGCTAGCTTGCCAAAGTACTTGATCGATGTTTCCACCGTGGTTTTAGCTTGCTGTTCCCTACTGCAGCTAGCCGTTAATCTCTTATATTTCGTATGCCCGTTTTCACCAACCAATTCCTAACGTTAGGAATTCCCTAACTTTGTTTGACATAAGAAACTTTTATGTCAAAAAAAGCGCTAAAAATTTCTTAAGGTGTTAAGAAATTCTTAGCGCTTGGTGAAAACCAAATTTGACATAAAAGTTTATAATGTCAAACTTAGGGAATTCCTAACGTTAGGAATTACGTTAGGTGTAGACGGGCAGTACTGAAATATCACGATGCATGGTTGCATATTATGTATACCTGGTGCAGTGGGGATGGATTGTATTAGATCGTGCAAAGTCGTTCAGAATGCTACAGTACTGTACGACTGAGAAGAAAAGAATTTTCATTACAACCTATAATTTATTTCTTACTAATAACTCGGGAATGCCCACTTTTACGTTAAACTGCATACTTAGAAGCTGTTTTGTAGAAAATATTTTTAAAATAATTAATTGTGACCCTTCTGCAAGGTTATCAAATTAATGTGTTAGCTTCCTTTATTTTTGGTGCCTAAAGTTATTTTTCATTTATCGCTTGGATATGCTTAATTATCAGAGATTTATATTTCTTATAAAACCGGTTCGACACTTTTTCGTAATGTGGTAGGTTGGCAAATTACGACGTCTTCTTAAAACCATAAAAATAGACTTAATGGGGCCTAAATGACATGCCTATTAAATAAATGTGCCAGGAGCTTTACCTCTATTGGTGGTGCTAGCATAATTTAATATTGTACAAGCACGCAAGCCTATGTCATAACTTCAATGCCCATTATCCACCAATCTAGCACTAAAGAAAAAAAATTATTGAAAACTATTTATGTATATAAATTTTTATTCACATTTAGTGTTATTCATATTTTAGGAATACGCGACTGTTTCCTATAAGCATAAATGGCAAAAATTATAAACCGGAAAACCTGAATAAAGTATAGGTATTCAAAGAGAAATTCTTAACTAACTTATTATTCGTCAATCTAAAAGCGCAGACTATAGGTTGTCAGCCAAATACTGTATACCGGTTTTCTAGTATATATCAGCTTGCCATGACGCAGAATACAATATGCATTTTTCTTCAAACGAATATGACATGACATGACAACATAAAAGTTGCATAACAATATTATATAGAATTTCCAATTTCGAATTGTATTAACTGAGATTTTGTTTACACTTTTAGTGGCAAATAAAAATGTGATTGGCATTGTAATTGGAATTTCTACATGACGGTTTTCTCATCATTTCTGCGAATTACAAACGTAATAATTTGAATCACACGATTTATTGCTCGTTAATCTGCTCGTGCGCATCATCATTTAAAGTAATGAACATTTTATAAAGTTTTTCTTGAGCATCAGAATAGACAAGTTAATTGTAACTGTTTGATGATAGAATTTCCAAGAACACTTTAGTTGGTTAAGGTACCCAGGGCTGATCTCTACCGCTTGGTTGACACTTTTTTAAATAATTTATATTATAATAATTTATTAAATAATTATTAATAATTAAATTAAATAATAATTTATTGGAAAGATTAAGAAAACCCAAATATAAGTCACTACACATGATTAATATCAAAATTCAAGATTATGTTCCTTTTTGCAAATACTCAAAAATGTATGATTAAAGGTTCAGTTTTGGTTGAAGAAGTCTTCACAGCTGAAAACACTTTCACAGCACTGGCGGTTTTCCATGTGTACTAGATGTGACAACTACACACTAAACGTAAAGTGGAAAAAATTATTGAAATTATTTTGTTTAATAATAGGATTTCCACATAGTCTCAATCACATAGCTCATTGAAGCTCAAACGAAGCTCAAACGTTTGAAACCAATTTCACTAAAAAATTTGCGATGGGGGGGGGGGGGGCGACGAAATGTACCTCATAATATACACCATTATGGCAATTTAAAAGAACATTAAAGCAGAAAAACATTAACATTTTTTTGCGTTGAATTTTTTTCTTCATTTTCTTCACCCCGTTAAACTGTCTCGCCGAATGTAAGCCAAAATAACAAATATAAAATATCGAATTTTATGTATAATATAATATTTTAGTGTAAAATGGATTGCTTCACACAAAGATTTGACTTTCATTTAATTTCTTTATATATTTTTGAGTTGACATCATATTAAATTTTCGGTAAGTTAAAAGTATATATGTTGGCATAGTGGTGCTGTGTGTAGAAGTCACCTGAACTAGGTTTTGATTTGTTGTAAAACTTAAATCTAGTTTCAAAACTTTCAGACATATATTCTACCGACGACGCTGACGATTGCATAAGTAAGGTGGTTTAAAGTTTTATAAAATATTGCAACAATTACATATTCAGTGTTACTCGGTCTGACAATGTTTATTTTAATCTGAAAATACAATAGGGTCGTCCCAATGTTTATTCTGTAGAATAAGAAAAATCACACTTTGGCCACCAAAAACTCTCATAAATCGATAAAATTAATTAAAAAGAATTTTTTCGAGAAAAACATTTTCAAGTGAGAAAAAAGAAAACTCTCGTTAATTTTAACGTTTTTTTCAATTACTCGCACCTACAATAATGAATTTATTATTATAAAAATTGGGGTAGAAAATGCGAAATGATTATTATTAAATAGCAGCGTCGTAAAACCTTCCCACATGAGAGAAAATATACTTTTATATTTAATTAAATTAATTTATGTGGCTAATTGAAAATTTAATTACTTCGAGATTGAGATTGTCGAGGATAAGAGTTTAAAGCATGGTTTTGTTCTCAAAATTGAATAGTGAAAAAGACGCTGGAAATATTGTCTAAAGCATTTTCTTTTCAGTTTAAGCGTGGAAGTGTAACTTAATTTTACTGATATCGTGGAAGTTGTAACAAACAAGTTATGATAGGCAAAATAAAAATAAGAATACATTTTAGCATAAACAATCTACATACCTGGCAACATTTTAAACAATAGAACGTTAGTAGTACCACTATTATAATGGGAAGGTGTAAGTAAAACTTAAAAGCATTTCAAAATGAATAAGACGCGTATATCCTGGTGTAGTTTCAAAATTCATTGTTATTTTGGATCGATTTTAACTAAATTTAATAAGATTTGACGTCTATTGTATTATACAAAACTTTAAGGATGCTGGCTTTAAGTTTTCAAAGCGTCGCATCAGTTATAACGTGAGATAGCTTAAACAATTGTGAGGATTTTCTGTTAATCTCAATTTTTAGAAATGTACAAGAAAATACCATTTCCAGTATATTGTTCTGCGACCTAATTTTATAATTTTTTTTAGTACTTTTAAGTTCTTGCAAAATTATGTAATCTCAACGGGGACGCCAAGTCCTTGCTATTAGTTTTGTTTAACAAAATAAAATTATTTCAACGTCGCATGATGCTCTCTTGTAGTTGAAATTTTCGCAATAAACTAATTGAATTGGTTCAAAATATTCTTTGTAAACAACGACTAGACGACGTAATATTTATTTTTCGAAATATAAAAATAAAATTAATATAGGAGTAGGTACACCGTGAAAGTTCGATGGCGCCCTTTATGAAAATGTAAATTACTTGTTACTAATTTTAAAACTCTTGCATAAAAATGTGCTATCGATTTTTTTAAATAAATTATTCAAGAAGAACGGTTACAACTTTCTGGAATATGGTTTAAAGTTTTTGGCATTTTTTAAATATTTTTATGAAACTTTTCCTGCTATTTATCGATCTAGGTGTACAAAGATAGGAAATTTATTACGTAATTTGAAAGATATCGGAGATGCCATAGATTTAAAATCTTTTAGTCTTTAAAAATTGCGATTTTCACCATCTGTGTTGTTTTTTATTGTCCACATGCCTATTTTATTGCTTTTATTTGATTATTATTTAATTTCAACTTTTACAAGCTCCATTCACATTGGAAATTACCTTTCATTTTATATTAAAAAGTTGCAAACATGATAAATCGACAATATACAAAGTAATCAGAAAACTTGGCAAATTTTATAGGCTTTCTCCTAAGTAAAAATTTATTATTTATAGGGCCATATTTTAAGTTAAATTTTTTAATAAATTATTTTAATATCATTTTTACTATTTTAAAAGCCTTCCGTACATCTCACACAACGGCAAAATAATTTAGCATGCAGGAAAAATGTAATGACCAAACTTATGATTTAAGAAAACTAAAACGAAATTTTTTAGCTTTAAAATAAAGGTTATTGGGTTATTCAATTTCTTGAAGATCCTTAAAAACTTTTAACGATTTTGTTCAAGCATCTCAAATGAATTTAAGAAATTAATATTTTATCATTAAATTTTATTATAGAAATTAAATAATCAATATCCAGTTTATATTAATTTGTAATATTTATTTAAGGTGGGGTATAAAATTTCAAATAAATTTAAGTGAAAGATCCTCTTGTAATAGAAATAAAGTGAATTGAAAATATTTTCTGTTCTATTTTCCTAATATACCAACTTGCAGTTTCAAATGCATTAAATGTAATTGACGAATACATTTTCATTATAAAATATTTAAATCAAATTGAAGTAATTTAGGTTTTCGGTCATCGTAATTTGTCTTAAAGATAAACGATGCTTCCAATATAATATTTATCACGAAAAACGACACTAACGGCCAGGAATGCCCGCATAATCACGTCATATAATTTCCAGATATCAGCTAAAATTTACATTTAAAATAAGCATATGAGTGATGCGTTTTATTTTATTTGCGATTTTATCAATAGAATTAATAAATTAATATCCTCAAAGTCTTATTACTCTAAGAAAGATCAAAGATCAATTTACGACTACCGAAAAATTCCGACAATTAAAATTATGTTACTTGGAATATTCGATTCTGCATCTACCAATTATTATATCTGATGATATGGAAAGGGTATAAATTAAAAATTTTAAAAACAAAAGAGCATGCATGCCTCGATGTATGAATGTTGTTGAAGGGAGTTGCTGAGGATGGATTTATGCATAGTTTCTTGCCGTGCCCTAAAGGAACAACATCATTAGGTATGTATGTATAATGAACCCCTTAAATTTTTGCTTCAACCTATAGTTTTCCACTAAAATTTCATTTAGCCTCAGTAGATAATTTACTTTGGTTCAGTTAATTTGTGAAATCAATATTGGAAGTTTTGTTAAATAAACTAAATTTACCACTAGGTTATCTTACATTTCCGTTTCCAGGCATAATTTTGTGGGTAACAAGATTCATTAAATAGGCCTTTATGTAAACGATACGTTGACTTCCTTCGAAAATTTGATGAAAATATCTCTAAATTTAAATCAAATGTTACAATTTTCCAAAAAATTTCCACTTTCAATCGAATTGCTTTTTTAAATAACATGCCTTTGTGAAAGAATTTTTAATGCGGTGGAAAAAACACCCTTTCATTGTTACAGTTTTCAATAAAAGTTGTTAACGAGAATATAAAAATGAGAATATTTAATGTCACTCGAAATTATAATTCAATTGCAACACAAACCATTATTATCTACTTCATTTTAAATAATAAGTTAGCACAATCATTATATACTTAAATGTACGTTTAATAGTTAAAATACAGCTAATGCGATTAAAATTGAATTTTAAAATGAATTTAATGACTTCAAGTTAAGTGAATTTTTAATTAGTAAATTTTTTACGATTTACTTAATTTAAACGAAATTTTTAGTCTATGATAAGATGATCACGATGTACATTTAGAATTTCTTGATTCTCATCAGATAGACTTGCACTGGCAATTGATTTTAAAGATTATAGATTAAAATTGAATTAACTTTTTGCTCTATTTTGATTGTATATGCCATCCACTAATCCAGTGCAACCTCTTTAATGTTGGTGGTGTACGTGCAAAACTTAATTACATATGCACGGAAGGGATCTGTTTACTAAACGAATTTTACATCTCAGAGGCTTATTATTTTTTTTCCAAGGTCAGAATAAAGATCTTACTTCGTCTGGAATCGAAACAGATATTCAGCATTAGAATGCTCGGCTATGCTCGGCCTCAATTGAACGTTTTAATACTTCAATTTTATTCAGTTTATTTAACGTACAATTTTAAATTTTAGCTTCTTTAATTTTTATTTTATCCAGTTTATTTTATCAACTTTATTTCATTTGTTCAACTTTGTTGTGGTATTCAACTTTTAACCCTAATTTTTGAAAATTTTTAAAAACTCAACTCAGTGTATATGATGGCGTTCATCATGAAACTGTTTGAAATTTTTCATTGTCTATGCTCATATGACTGTTTTGTTTGCCCTAAAGTCTAAACCAACCAATTCAACTAAGCACAATAATAATTATATGTCTGGTTGTATCTCTACGGGTTGGCTTTCTACGAGTAAATGTAAAGGAACAAATAATAATGCTTAATGCAGCATGAAATTTTTGTTTTCAACATTTTTCGATTAAATTGATAAATTAATTATTATTGTTATTGAAAAATAATATGCTGGAAAATTAGATGACGTGTTCAGTTTACGCAATAATCGTATCCTTTAATGGAAATGTACAGGAAATATTATATTTTAGATGATTTAATATGACACAACATTTATTTGAAAATATGTCTGACGCAGTTGATGGGTTAATTAAGATTATTATAAGAAAATTAGATTATTATAAAATATTGGATTTTCAGAATGTTGTAACCTTTTTTTTTTTTTTTGCTATAATGGTAGGTATACGCCTGACAATCAAAATTTATAAAAACTATTATAGAACATAAAACTTTTGTTTGTAACATTTTGTTATAAAACTATCGTTTAACTGTTCAAGTTACTCAAAGAAAGATAAAATAAAAAATTGATATAATATAATTAAATTATAGGTAACTGTTGTACATGGAAAAAAGATCTTTTAACACAATCGACGACAGCTAGACTGTTATTATTATTTTGACAAATTGGGGACATTTACATATTGTCGAACGAATTTTTTTAAATCAAGTAGATGAAGAAAATAATTATATATTTGCCATAAAATTTGCAACAAATTTAACTTAAAATATTTTCAATGAAAATTGATTTTTTAACTGGTTTAGCATGTATTGGCATATTGTGAGAATTTTTGTAATTTACTTTGTATTATCTTTCAAAATACAATTTCGTTCAAAAGTAATAATATTTTAAAGAAAACTAATTAATTTTATTAATTAAAAAGGTTGACAAAATTGTAAAAAAATGTTGTAGATCTTATTGTATAAATAAAATTTATTACTTTAGCTTTAGTGTAGAAAAAGTATGTGCAATAAATCTACCTAAAATCGCTTTAGCGGTTTCTAAGATTAACACGATTTACAATTTATTTTTAAGTTACATATATAGGCCAACGAATTTTCGCACAAAAAAGCTTTTCCAAGTTTCTGTTATTTTTAAATTATTGGTAAATCAGATCCAACGCACGTAGATTTTTCCCTTGGCCATAGATGATACCGAATATTTTAAAGCAACAATACGCGAACAAAAACGGGTGGCGTTAAAAAAATAATTGTATGTAATATTGTTATTAGCATTGTATATTTACCCCTTTGTTTACGAGTATAACAATTTATTTAAACGAAAAAATAACATTAACGAGAGTAGCAGTACTACTTATAAAATTTATAAAATGTAAACATGTAATGAAATTAAAGTAGAAAACAATACCACAGCTAACTAAACAAGCTTTGCAAAAAGTAAGACCGTAATTAAAATTATCCATCTAAACCTTATTTGACTTCTAATATAATTTATAATGTTGAGTAAACTTAAGCCTAGTAGTTTTAATTTGATTAATAGTTGATGAGAACAGTAGTTGTTTAGGTTTGTAAATAAACTGCCCATGGGTCAAATTAAATTTTGAAGATGTTTGACAAGTTTGTGTATAGCAATATTTTGTTTAAATTACATGTAAGAGAACAAGGTATATTATTTACTAGGACAATTAAAACCAAAGTAACTAAATTATTTTTAGGTAAATTAAATCTCACAGCTTCAATTTTGACTAATTTAATATTATTAATTTAAGTTTTTATTTTTATCAACAACCTCGTTGTAGACGAATCGAAATTTATTTCGAAACAGTAATTACCGGTAGAAATTTTTGGTTCAGAATAATAATATGTTAATTACTGTAATTTCTTAAGTTGGAATTATTTTAGTAACGTATAATGAAGAAATTGTAAGGGTGTTATTAAATGTAAAAGGAGGTGTTTCATTATATATATTTGAAAATAATTGTCTTCCAGTTACCCACTTATTTATTAATAAAAAACGTGATAACCTAAACGTTTCAGAAGGTCTTTATTACTAAATTAATTTCCACAAAAAAAAGTATACATTCCTATTAACATAGGTGAGAAAATATAGAAGAGAACAGAAATCATGTCATAAAAATCAATTAATTATAAGCAATAAAGCGCAAAATTATTGCAGTCAAATGAAACTACAAGGATATTCGATTAATTAGTTGTCAAACATTAAATTCATTACTGACAATATTGTAAAAAATTGTAATAATATTTTTCTTACTTGTATTTTCTTTCGAAACCATAGAACGAGAACGTTAGTTCTTGCGATTCTAATTGCAAAATAGAACAGTAAAATCACAATCGAAGTATTTTCTATTCAGAAATCTACAGCGCAAGCTTTCCTATTAAAACATATAAATTAACTTTCCGCTTTAATTTATTGTGTAAAAGTGTTTAAAGTTTGTTTCGACCCCGAAGGCTAGGAACTCGACAGATTTTAAATAAAATGTCCCAACAAAATCACGAAACAGCGAAAAGCAAATGTAAGTAAAGTATTTTGTGTTTTATAGTACCTAGAAGTAGAGCAAACACCGAAAACGTTTCAAATTTCATATACCACCATCAATTGTCCAGGAAACAATAGAGAAGTAACAAAAACGCTTCAAGTGCTTTTAAGTGCCGACAAATGGGATTACACATCACCCAACAAAAATAGCAAGTTTGAGGATGCTCTAAAAACGACATCAATTTAAAACTAGATTTTTTTTAAAATGGTCTGAGAAATAGAGCTTCTCTAGCTCTATAAAAAAAATTGTTCGAGCTGAAAACAAGATCTGACATTATGGCTTCATATACATATATACTTTGCTTTATTGCTTTACAGTTCCGGAGTAAGGATGCTCGAAAACATTTGAGGGTTTTTATAATAAGTTAAATATGAAAATAAAATTAATAAAATAAAGTCAGAAATAGCCGGATAAAAAAAACAGATATGAAACGATACGAACCTGCATTTGTACCGTTTCATACTGTAAGAATAAATCTTAGTCCATTTTATGTTTTGAGGTGAAAAAAAGTTAAGATGGAAACGGTGAGATGGTTTTGGAAAAAACTAAGTGAAAATAAGTTGAACAAGTTTCAAAATTGGGAAAAGATTTTGAATCTGATTGTGGAAGTCCTAATCATTATATTTGTTTAAAAGTCTGAAATTTATACTCTTTAACAACGAAATCTAATGTAAAATCACGTTATACATAAGACCCGTTGATTTGTCAATCAGAACAATTTTATTAATGTTGACGTTGAAAGGTGTGAGGGCTTCAATTGAAATAGTTGGAACTTACACAGATGTAATATTGCATCATTTATGGTAATAAATTTAAGTGCTGTGCATGCAGGCGGTCATTAAATTTTAAGTTAGAAATCAGATTCCGATTTTCCAATGAATATCGAGAACTAAGTGAATGCATCGTGGACTATTCATCTGCAAAGTTAACTGAAATTGCAAACATCTTGAAATTTAATCAATGAGTCGAAAAGTTTACTATTCATGTGCAATGCATTTCTAATTCAAGTAAATACTTATCTATCCCAGCACATATTATCATATAGTGTGCTTTGCAATTTTAATTAATTTGAATAATCAGTCATCTTGCTATAAGTTAAAAAGAAGTATAAATATTCTGTTTACCTGAACCTATCTAAACGTGTAATATAAATATTCGAATTTAAAGTTCTGTTACTTAGATGATTATCGCTCAACTAATTACGAAATAAATGCTGATTTTACTGAGTGCAAGGTGAAATTAATAAAACAAAAAAGTACGAAGGAAGCTGCATTAAATATTTAAAATAATATTCAAGAAATGGAATTTGGAATATTTTAAATTAAATTTCAAAATATTGGATAAACCAAAACCATGTACATACGTCACCACTGGTAGGTTAACGAAAAGTTACAATTTAATTTGCCTATAAATTTGATAATAATTATAAAAATTTGAGTGAGCTAGAGTCTGCAGCATCACGGAAAAAATAAAAGATTACCGAACAGCATAGAAAAGGCACCTTGATAGAATGATCAGTCTCGACTGCTAAGGAAAGTGTTCTAATCTAAACCGAGAGGAAGAAAACGTGTGGGACACCACCAGGAAAAGATGTAGCGACCAATTTGAGCGACGTAACCGAAGGGTTACCCGCTGATGAAGTTTTTTGTACACATCTCATGAAGTACATGACATTTCATGTGAAGTACATAAAGTACTTATAAAATAGACTGGAAAAGTGTGACGTCACAAAAGTTAAACGGCGGTCATTTTTACTAATTGAAAGTTTTGAGTTCTAGTTTAATAGTAGATAATTAATTGAAATATAACATTTGATTTCTTTATGTTCAATTTTATTATTATTATTTAAACGTATTGCAAGGACAATAACAATAGGCATTTTTAAAATTATATGTTAATAAACACTATACACACTATTGTCTGTTATTTCAATTCCACTAAATTGATCAGTAACACCTCGAAAATAATTAATTAAGTTCGCCACCGGTTTTTGAAAAATGACTGATACTGTTTTAATTATCGGCATTTTACGTCATACTTAGTATACATAAAGTTTGTGAAGTACAGTACAGATTGGCGGTCATTATTTTACTAATTGAAAGTTTTGGTAGTTGCTAGTTTAATAGTAATCAATTAATTAAATTTAACTTTGATTTCTTTAGTTAATTTGGTAATTATTTTTAGTTCATTTGTTAGAATATCATGAAGGTTTGGTAACTCAATAAAAAGCTGTGGTATTTTATTATTTCATAGTGATTAACTAATTACATTCAACTGAAAATAACACGCTTGTCCCGGTTTTACAGAGACGGCTCCAAAATGCAATAATACAATTTAAACTATCTTCTTATGCCCGATTTCTTCAACTATAGTTATCTATCAGTTAAAATACATTAAAGTTAAATTGACGAAATTACCAATGAGGTGTTTGATTTGTTTTTGTTTTGTTGTGTGCTTGGTTATTTCGATGTGGTCTGATTGGATGGGATTGGATAACGTGCATATCATCAGCCCTCTTTGCGAATTTTTAATTCTAAAAAGTCTAAATATATTGCGCATTTTTTAATTTGGTTGAACCTTTTTTGTTTTTGAATTATTAAAAAAATTAGTTTGGGTTGGGGGGAGAAACACCCTCCAGTGCACAAATTTTGAAATGAAGAACATTGCAGAACCTCTAGACCGAGTAGTTTACTTTTTATCAGAAGTAAACTGAAAATTTCCCGGTGCAAAGGCACTGGAGGGTGTTCCACACCCCCCAGACCCCCCGGTTTAAATAATTTATTTTTATTAAAAGTGAATTAAATATTTAAGCATATACCAAGTTTTTAAATTAAAACTTGGAGACAAGTAAAGTGTTTAATTCATAATCTGACAATTAATCATTAACTGCATAATTATAAATTCCGTACCCCTGGAAGTAGATCTCTGCAACAGGAGATCTTCAGTTTAACTTCAGTATTTAAATAATTAAATGCTCGATCGGGAGGTCTGGATGTGTGTAACACCTAAATGTGCCTTTTGCAACGTGGATCTTCAGTTTATTCTCCGATAAAAAATAAACTACTCAATGGGTCTGGGGTGTGGAACACCTCCAGTGCACAAATTTTGAAATGAAGAACATTGCAGAACATGCAGAACCTCTAAACCGAGTAGTTTACTTTTTATCAGAAGTAAACTGAAAATCTCCAAGTGCAAAGGCACTGGAGGGTGTTCCACACCCCCCAGACCTCCCGGTTTAAATAATTTATTTTTATTAAAAGTGAATTCAATATTTAAGCATATCTCAAGTTTATTAAAATTAGCTGTAGCCAAGTAAATGTGTTTAATTCGTAGTTAACACTTAATTATAAACTGCGTAATTAAAAATTCCGTACCCCCTGAGAGGCAGATCTCTGCAACGAGAGATCTTCAGTTTTTATTAATTAAATTTCAATTATTAACGTTAACTGTAATTTTCCTCCACTTCATGTAGATGGCACGTCTAATCCTATATTACGTATTCACGGACTAAGGAAATGTGATATGGGCGTAACAAGTTCTGTAATACTAATGGAAATTCTTTATTTTTCGAATTTCCATTCATACACGGATACAGAAATTATTTGAAAATAGCCATAGTATTTAGAACACTGTATTAGAATACAATTTTAGGTTAAAAGTTTAAAAAAAATGTCGAGTCGAAAAGAGTACTTTCCCATAATACGACGGACGACTCTCTTATATTTATTATAGAAGTGTAAAATAAAAGCGTGCGTGATGAAAGTAGGTAACTGAAGACTTAATATATTTATAGGGATGTGAATAAAAGCTCGACTTTTGTATAAAGCATTAATATAAAACGTTTAAGTTTTCAGGGTGTTTTATTTCTAGCTAAACGTTTAAGTTTGATTAATGTTGAATGAACTAGTCAGGAACTGGAGCTTTTAGAAAAATCTGTTGCTCGACTTTTAGCCTAAGATTTAAAGTATAAAATAATGGCTTTAGTTTCTAGATGGTTGTTAAATTTTTTCAATAACACAGTTTATACTCGAAATAAAGAATTTTTCTAAATTTGACTTATCATGTGACGATAACAACAAAATCCCCGAAGGTATGAACTGCTTAGTTTATGAAGCAGAAAAAAACAGGATACGATGTACCAGTAGGTAACAAGCTAAACGCATAATGCCTGGAGGTTACATCTCTGTTTACAAACAGAGAGTAAGATTTCTTGTAAGAATATAACGAAAAACGTGATGATCAAATTTTTGTATCAAAAGTTGAACAAAAAATAAAATCAGATTAAAATTGATTAAAGACAAGATTTTATTCGATTACATCAAAAAGAAATATTCGTATGGATAAATTGAAATTATTATATGTAGGTACTTGCTTACCCATCGAGAAATTTAATTTAATTTAATTTTCTTTAATTATATTGCGACGGAACACGTATCACAGGTAGGCAGGCAGGTATACATAAAAATATATTATGTAAATTTGAAGCAATGAAGACGTAAAATGTATTTTTTAATTAAAGAGATATAAATTAGGAGAATATTTTATTTTAACAAGAAAATTTATGAAAAGCAAAAGCTTTGCAGGTAGGTTAATTAAAAATTTAATTTAAATATACCGAGATATTTTCCATTTTGTACTTTGATATTAAGTTTTGACTTTAATAATACGAAACTAGCAATAATCAGTTTTTGTAAAAGTTCAAAGTAAGCAAGATTTTTGATGCTTCTTTTATTTTGTCTGCAACATTGTAAGGGGACCGACAGCACACATAACGTTCATCTCAGTCCAGTACAATTACCAGGACTTGTATGACACAAAGAACCGAATCCTTTGTGACACAGCTGAAGTGAATTGCAATAAAACGATCTTTGTGACCCACAATTTCTAACTTTGGATGCGGTATTAATTTTTTTTGTTTTAAACGTCCTTTAAAGACGTTAAAATTGTTCAATCGTGTAACTTATTGAACAACACCAAGTTAATGGCTTAATTGCTTTTTCCAAAAATCTAACAAAAAATTTAATTGATTTAATAATTTACGTTCTTTGTAAACTAGTACTTACAACTTTTTACTTAATTTATAATTAAATCATCAGTAATTTCTATTTACTTAACTTTTTATGAACAACTTTGTTAATATAATTATTATTCTATTGAAAAACTTTATTTTTAATTATTAATTTATTGCTAATGCTACCGAAGTGCTTAGTTAATTTTTACTTTTTTTTTTGATTTAGAAAGCTTTATTAAATAGATCACATATTACAAAGGTTTACCAGAAGTTAGAGTAAAGTGTTTGCTTAGTCCAGAATTGAACCAAATATTAATAGTCAAAACGTCAACCATTAAATTATGGCCGTAGATTTTCCAAAAAATGTTTGCTTTTTGATTTGATTTATCTATCTACAGTGGGAGTAGGTATGTATCGTCAGTATGTCGTGCCCTGGCATAACTACCACACATCGGCTTACTTTTTACAGATTTTTGGTGTTATAATGCTTATAATGATGCTAGCTATAATATTTGAGTGCTAGGTCCATAGACTCGAGAGCTAGCTTTTTTTTTTAAACAAAAACACAAATATAAAGAAACATTCCGATTTTTTTATTAATGAATATTTGAATTATGAAAAATAATATCGGACGGCTGTAACTTGGCAGATGTTGGTTTTTAGGTGTAGCAATGTTTGGGGTTTGTCGGTGTAGACACGAATCTTAACGTAACTCTACAAAAAAATCCAACAGCGTTGCATCGCATAATCTTGGCGGCCAGTTGACGTCATAAAATAATGCAACCTGGAAACTTTTCACGCAAGACATCATATCTTGCACCCGATGTGAGATAAGTTGCGCCGTCTTGTTGGAACCACATATTTTTACATCAATGTCTTCGATTTCAAAAAGTAATCGGTTATCATGTGCTTATAGCGCTCATCATTGGCTCTTGCACTCTGGCATTCATCGTTTTTAAAAAAGTAAGAAAACGAAAAGTAAAATTTTAAATGGAATTGCCCAAGCACAATGCACACCAAACAGTCACTTTTTGAACATGTAGTAGCCTCTCGTGAATCACATTATGATCTTCTCCGCCTCATATGCGGCAATTTTGCTTATTAACACACCCAGAGAGGTGGAAATGTGCCTCACCACATAATCTGCGTAAATTCGTCCATTTCGTAAATGTGTTATTGCAAACTAACATTTGACATTTTGAACACGCGTGATTACTGAGTGGGCAGGTATTAGAGACAAAATCATGTAAATATGGGATTGTGTTCTGTCAGAACGAATTGACAACCATTCTGCAATTGTGTAGGTAAAGTAATATCGTCTGGTAGAAGAATAGAAAATGTCCTAATGGAAAGACCGTCTTCACAACGATTTATTCTTAATATCAGAGATTGTGATCATTAATTCATTGTCATCCAACAAACTTAAAAAAACCTGTGTATGTTCGTGGTACTCGGAAAAAGTATTAGAATGGATTTTTATCTGTTGACGATGTTATATTTTTTGTTACGTTAATAAAGTAGTCATTTAATTCATTAGAGCTGGAATCTATTTGTGTTGGCGAACTGTATTTATTTTGTAGATAATTATCTATAGACCAGGTTGGCTCTGCAACATTATTTAGAATTTTATTTTGACGGTGCAGTTTTTTGGCTGCTTTGATAGCATCTCAGTACACCCTCCGGTATGACTTGAAATAGTATAGTTTCGTATTCCCTTTGTAGTCCATTGATAATAATCTTTCTTATTTTATAACATAATATTACTAAATTAATAAATAGGGCTTCTCAAAATTCCTCCTAGACTCTCGTGATGCCAAAGAAATAAACAATAGTCCTCTTTGAAAACCAGTGGATTATATTCTCTGTAAAATATACATACATTATATAATTATCGACATTTAATTTAATAATAATTATAGGTCAATACAACCACATAATTTTAAATTGCAAAAGTTCGACATCGACAACTCGCAAAGTCTCGAGGGTTGACATTTCGAGTTTAATCGTTCCAATCAATTTCGTGGACTTTTATTGTGCTATTTTTATTTGTGTAATTTTATTCTCCATAAAATGACTTCTGATCACTATCAATGTTTGTGTCTTAGTTTTACAGATATTTTAACAGTAATCGCAACAAAGTTACGTACAACACTCTTTCTTGTAATAATAATGGATCCCCGAATCCGTCAATTTTCAATTGCTGCATTCATTATAAATTAGTCAAGTGCAAGCACGCGACCATCAACGCAAAAGTACCAGGTTGGATACTTGGCAAAACCGTGTAATTAAATTAAAAACTAATGCTTAAAACAATTGCACACAATTTCCGAAACTAATAGTGTCTACAGGCAGTCATGAGATGTCTAAAATATGTTGCATTTGTGTTCTCTTCTAAACTGTTAGTCCTTCCATACTCATGGAATCGAGTAAAAAAAGTGTGTGCCACGGAAGGGAACAAGAAAATAAGATAAATTATATAAGTGCATTAGTTCGAGAGATATGCTTTTGAATTTACGAGGTACAAGCAGAAAGTCTTAATATAAAAAAATATGTCACCAAAACCACGCTACGATACATTATCGTATATAATTTTATTACAATTACAAAAATGTTACATTGTTTCACATCGATTACACCAACTAAGTATTTTATTATATTTTTTCTATAAGTGCTCCATTGTAATGATAGCTTAGGATAATATAATATTCCTTGCATGTCCTTTTATTATAATTCCTGGTAAAATATAAAGCAGGAAGGAAATATTCGTAATTTTATTTTAGTATACAAATTACTGCAATAGTTAAGTAATTTTGAAATCGTAATTTGTATTATGGTGGACACATTAGCACTTTTATTGTCAAGGGTTGCTGATAATCTGGAAGTTGCCCGCGTAGCTTCTCATCAACATAAAATTTATGTAGCTTAACGAAAGTTTTTTCTAGTTTTGTTTGACATTTTGAAAGCATTCGGTTAAGAATTGATTGTTTTATTTTTTCGAAAGGTTTTATTTCTTTGTATCAATCGGATTTCAATATTTTTATTTTTCTAAGGTAACTATCCATTTTCTTTTCTTTCGGTTTACTACATTTTTAAAGGATGTATTTTAACTAAACATGAGGTTTTAAATTTTTCGAATGTTTTTGCATTGCTCTTTTCCTATTTCCTATAAAGAATAGTCCAACTATTTATAATTCCTATAAATTTATTGTTTTAAGAAAAACAAAGTTATTCCTTCATTAATAAAATATCGTATGGAAAATCAATAGAAAGTCGCTTATTATGACCATATAATCAAATAAAAGTAAATGTATTGTATAATAAAATATTGACCAACTTTTATTGTAGTTGGAAAAGTTTGTAGTACAAAATGTACATTTTAAAATATCTATGTTAATAATGTTATAAGTTTTGTTCTTGCTGCTTACATGTCGTGATTATCGTAGTAATCCTCATAAAGCACATTTTTCTGCAATGCGCCTAAAACAACAAAATTTAATAATTTGTTTTGGTTTAATACATTTAAATGAGAGTAACAACCCGACCAATGGTTTAGCTGATGGAAGCAGAAAATTTAACCAATAAAATTTCCAAAAAGTAAATTGCCAGATGTGGATAAAAAATAAATAGAAAAAAATAGTAAATTAATTGTAATTTTCCATTAGCTATAAAGTATAAATTTTCCTGCAGAAAAGATTTAATTTTCGTTCCATGAGAAATATTATCGTAATATTTTATTGAACATAAAATTGCTATTATTTGAAATTACTAATTAATTTACATTTGCGATACTCTAATAGTATAATGAACTAATAAATCAAAAATTTATACAGACTCTCGTAATTTAATAAAGTATGAGATTTTCTTCGGTAGTTTGCCACAAATTAAAAACAGCCGTGCAATCTAAAATATAAAATCTCAGATAAGCAATAATTGCAGTAAAATTGACAATTCTCGTTGAATTAAATTAAAATTGGAACACTGCTGCAATCTGGAAAATTTTAGATGTAGCTTTGCAATAGCGGAATAAGCGTAAAATAGAACAAAAATGTAAAACTCTAAATACTACTGCAAGTTCATTCAAATGTGAAATAATTTCTGATCGAAAGCGTCGAAAGCTACAACACAGAGGTTTTTTTTTCATAAGAAGTTATTTTTGCACGATGTGTACAGAGTGTTTCGAATTAATTCGATTTTTAACAATTTCTGTATTAAATTTGCTAACTTGAAATTGAAATACAAAAGCGTTAAAACACTGGTTAAGTATTTTGAATTTTGAATTATTACAGTAAGATTTGGCTTAAAATTAATCGCTGGTCGAGATTTATTAAGGTTAATTATTCAAGATTATAAGTTCTCTTTTTGTTTCAACAAGAATTTATATTTATGTAAAGTGCAACTTTATATAAATCTTAACGTTCTTTTGTAATTAACTTAGGTTGAAGTATGTTCAGCTTCAGGTAAACACGGAATAAGTTAAAGTCTTTTGAATATTCATAAGTAAATTTAAACTGTATAAATATTCAGTATCATTTCTAAAAACATTTTATGGATGGCATTAGGTGCCAGCGAATATTGCCTGCATTAGTCATTTTAATTCGCATTTATTTAATTTATTTTTATTATTGCAGATATTAAATTTAATGGAGTTTGGTTCAAAACTGCGTTATTTTTAATTGAAATGCTCATCAAATATTTTTATTTAATATCTCCTTCGCACCCTTTGAACTTTAAGTGGTTACAATACTACGGCACACTTTTTACATAATAATATATAACTTTATTTTTATGTTAAGAACAATATAATGCGTTTGCTCCTATGAAGTGAACTAAATTGAAAATTTGTCGCAAAACAGACGTTTTTTCTCTTCTAATCGAATAACTCATTCCTTGACGATTTATAATAAATATTATAGAGGACAACATTTTCTATAAAAATAATTAGTTAATTTTTTATACGACGAATGGTTCAGGCGCCAGAGGCTTTCATATTTTAACATTAAAATTCTATAATAATAATCTCACGAATCAACAGTTTATTATGCAGGGCAAATAAACAGTGTGAACTTCTCCAGCAGCCTCTTTACATCGGTCGGCAGTCGAGTATACACAGGGACATGGGTTTTCTCGAAGTTTGATTTTGGATTGATTTTGCAATTTATTTGTGCATAAAGCGACATTTACATTACAATAAAAATTTTCATACGACTACTTCCAAAAAGGGAAATGTTAACATGCGAAATTTAAGTAAAAACACAATTAAAGATATTCCAAAATTGATATTGTAAAGACTTGAATATTAGGAGGGGGGGGGAAGGTAAAATTAGTAATACTTTAAGAAAAGATGTCTTATGACAATAATTGTATCGATCTTATTTGATTGTTAATAAGCATTATCAGAAAACTTTAAAACGCATAATTTGAAATTAAACAAAAATGGCAAAACAAAAGAATTCTATAAAATATATTTAAAAAAATAAATTTAATAATAAAATTAATAATAAAAAAAATTATTTATTAAAAAAAATTATTTCAATTTTCATTTCTGGAACAAACTTTGCTTAAATCAAGGATGAACGATAAACACATGTTTCATGAGGTTATTGTTCCGCATATTTGCTTTTACGTTTTCTATGTAGGGAAGCCAAAATTATGTTATATGTATTTAGGGGGAGTTATTAGTTACAAACATCCAAACATTAAGATATTTAAAGTAAGTTAAAGGGGGCAATTGAAAAAGAGAAAAAAATTCTAAATTCATCCTATACAAAAGCTAGACAACGGTTGGTTTTACATAAATTATGACTTACACATCAGGACTACAATGAAACAATAGAAAACGCCAGAACACAGTTATGAATAAATAAACATATAATGTCAATCAATAAACAGATGTGTAGGCATTATAAACAAAATAAAAAATTAATTAAACGGTTGAATATTCATAAAATAAGTACCAGTTAAATTTGAAACACTGGAAAGCATATATTAATTTAAGTCTTTTGTTACAATGAAACTAAATATGATTTAATTTAAAAAAAACTATCGATTTTACTTGAAAAATTTAAATTTAAGCAAATTATCGAAAAAGTGAAATAGCTTCGGTTTTATGATCTATCAATGATAGATACTTCTATCTATTCAAGCTATGGAAAATAGGAATAATAATAAACAAATTCGTTTTAGTTTTACCTCGAGAGATTCATCGTCATCAGATGCACTTTGACGATGCGATACCACGTTTATACGTAAAACCATCGCATGAAGTTAAACCATTATATTATTTCATTATAATTTTTACGATTTATCAAAATCATGTCATAAGTAACTATCAACCTTACAAAAGCAAGGTTATAATTTTCAAAATATATTAAATACTAATACTTTTGTTTTAGAAAATTTAAACATGTTGTGGGATGGTCTGAGCAATGTAACTTTTGTTATTGTTTATCTACCCGCTTACTGCAGGTAACATTATAAATGATCTAAATATTTAAGTGCTGATGAAAAATAGAATACAACGTTGTGAAAATTTGCTTGTAGATCTATTAAGCGAGATATACAATTAAAGTATTTAATTCTATTTTGCTCTCAGAACATGGCGGGGACATGGCATTGGTAAACTGTGGTATTTTAAAATGAATTTACGAATGAAATTACAAACTAAATTACATACAGATTTACATAATTTTCTGTAGACAATATAAAACGCGTGACACAAATACTCAACCAATTAATACGCTTTAGTGTATTGTATTCCTAATCAAAATACACTTAAGTGTTAACATAACACAGGTAAATTTAACAAAAACAAATTAAAGTAAATTTACATGTAAAATACTTTGTTTACGACTACAAACCTATTGCTTTCAAATTAATTAGGTTCAGTTCTAGTAACAATAAATTGTAATTAAAATTATCCCGTTTGCAGCTTTTACTTATTCGGTTGCTTGTTTTGATAGAATTGATGAAAATAGTGTTGGGAAATTTACAAAAACAATAAACAAGTAGTACATTAAAATGCAGCAACATCGCCATCTATTACATAGGACAAATACTATCAGTGGCCAATGATAGTGGCAAGGTTTTGCCACCAACTTTGGTGATTTAATGGAAACCCATATAATATTTATTTATTTATATTAAAAGTAGCGCAAAATAACAAAGCAGAAATTGGATATGCTATAATATAATTATTCCTATCGTGTAATCTGTCGATAAATATAGGAAGCTACAACATATTGACAGTTTCTATATTAAGCACAAATATTTACCATAATAAAATTGATGTTGTATTGAATTATCTCTAAAATTTTTACTTTCTGCGTTAAAAAATGTTTTATTTTTAAACTCGTGTTTATTGGGTTCGGCGTGTGGTCATGTTGGTTTTTGTTTATTTACTAATTACGTAATAAAGACTTAAGGGTTGTTAAATATTTACTTTATAAAGTTGTTTGTATAATTTTCTCTTAAATTTTGCTTTTCACATTTAAATTTAAATCGGAATGACGTTAAAATTTCGTAAGCACGAAATATAATATAATATTAAATAATTATAGAAATTACATGTTATTGATCGTTAAAATAAGTGGTAGGCATATTCCTGGTTTTTGTTTAGATTTTGGTAAATGCATAAATTTGAGGTTATCTCATTTACCTTGTAATTGAGTCTTTTATAAAATACAAGTTCTAAATTTAATGATAGCGGTTATTAATAAATAAAAGTCAGGCTCCTGATAAAAGTTACCTTTATCCTAAACCATTTTGAATGTATAGCGGCGATAAAAGCCACAATAAATATCAAAATGTAAAGGCTTATATCGGCCGACCCAAGTAGTAAGCTTTGTAAAAAAAATTAAACATATAACTTTATTTAAAAAAATTATATTTGTTCTAAAATAAAAAGTGCGATGATGTAACCTCTTTAGTTTGAATAATTAATTAATGCTCGAGTGGCAAAAGGTTTACGAGTTAAGCAACAAAGAAAATAATGCTCTTTTGTATCCGTCATATACTTTTATGGTGCTTGCATCGAGCGGTAAATCGATTTGAAATGTCAAACTCACCGAAACCTTTGAAGTCCAACCCTGCATAATATAACAGGAGCTGTAGGATATGTCACAAATCACGATTCTTCCACTCGAACGAACGGATTGTAAAGAAGTTTAAACTGGTTATTGTCGAACGATCAACAACAACAACATTGCATAAAACTATTTAAAATGGCTTAGTTAGTGCACGCCGGGACATCCTCGATTACCCCCGATGAAAGTGATCGGTCATGCAAAAATAAGGGTAAATGTGAATTACTGGTTGTGAAAAGAACCCTAATAATGTTAATCTTTATAATTTTAATGCTTGTCTATCATACATTAACACCTCAATGAGAAATTTTGAAAATATTTAAATTTATTCGATGAGCGTTTTAATGTCGCCGAAAGTTTCGAAAGTTGTAAATTATTGGAAAACAAAGAAGAGACTCTTATTAAGTAAACATAAATTTACAAAGACGAACCGAAAAGCGGAAACTAAATTATATGATAAGCAAGGCTAATGCTGTTTATCGTAGATCAACAATAAATCTCATCTTTCGTGGGACATCTTCCCATATAAATTTGCGGTGGCAATTTTTACGCCGCCGTTGTAGAGGGTCTTTCCTACAAATTTCCGATTTCCGCTGTGGTAGGTTTAAAAAGGACAAAGCGCAAACTTTGATTTCCGACTTAAGGGAAAAATAATAGCGGGTTGCAAAAACTTATCAGATTTTGTTTATGTAGCATAAGTACCCTTCTTCACACAAGAATGAACATTGATCATGGATAATAAATAATATGTAACCATACAATGAATACACAAAAATGGAAGTCTGCATTATTACATCAATTTTTTTTTACACGACATGACATCATGTTTTGAACTTTTTTCGTTATTCGCGCATTTGTAAATATAAAAAATTCGACGAGAATTAGACGAACCTTTCCCAATAACTTTTTTTTTACACAGATATAAAGTTATGCTCTTTAATAGATTCGAGGTTTAAAATGTTGTTCAAATATTTAAATTTTATCGATCTTTTAGATTTTAATATTTAACGAGAGGTGCTCGTTGCATTTTTTCAAGTAACGTTTTTTCATTTAATGGGAATACATGCGACCCAGTTTACTTCGCCGATACTTTTATCTATTTTTTAGAGTAAATTGCAAAGTGTTGATGGCAAAATAAAAAGAATGCTAAAATCGATAAGTAAAAGTAATTTAAAAATTGCTGGCGGTACATAAATTTATTATTCTCGGTGTGGTAGTAATGTTTGGTATTTATTTTCGCTTTACAGATATATTGTAGTCTTCATAATGCACTCGATGTTAAAATCACCTGTGCATGCTGCCTTCAATGTAAGATACTACTTGCACTTCTATTGAATAGTTTATCAATGTGTCAAGTTTTATTGCAATTTGCTTTAACGTTCTAATAACGTGGCATGTTATGCTCACATAAATTAAATTATTAACCCATTCTATGTATATACTTGCTCTTAAATGTATTAAAATTTAATACTAAATAAATTTAAAAATAAAAAAAAATTATATAGTCTAGAAAATAAACCAATGTAATAGATGCTAAAAAAGAGACTGCTTTTAATAATATTTCTTGTAGTTAGGTTTAATTGTATAAGCGATTAGTAGTAGATACGTTACATATTATTAAGTCGAGTGACAGCAAAGACTTTATCTCGTACAATTTTCTTTAACCACTTGTTTCTTAATTATTAATCTTGATGATGAAACTTTGCAGACATATTCTTACAAACCACAAAATTGACTTGTCTGTTAATTAGCTAAAATCGGTTCGGTACTTATGGAGCAATTAAATGCAGGTATATTAAATAATACTAACGATTGATTAATAGGAAACACGTGCTTTCCGTTCCTCCGTGTTTGCAGTATACATAATGGCATATACTGCTGCGTATTATATAAGCTTTAAACGAGGGGCTAACCGCTGGTGAAGTTTTTTGTACACATCTCATGAAGTACACGACATCTCATGTGAAGTACATGAAGTACTTGTAAAATACGTAAAGTACTAGTGAAATACAAGAAGTACTACTGGTAAAATACATGAAGTACGTATAAAGTAGGTAAAATACGTGTTAAGTATATTGAAGTACAAGTAAAGCATCATGAAGTTAGTAAATTTTTGGTGAATTACATGAAGTTGAACCTAACTTATGCGCATGTGCTACGGTCAATGTGTATCATAGATAAAACACGCGTAATCCATAATAATTATTTGATAGCAAATTAACTTACATCAGTAGATTTTCTTAAAATTTTTTATCTTAAACGTTGAATAGACCGTTGGCGGTCATTATTTTACTAATTAAAAGTTTTGGTAGTTGCTAGTTTAATAGTAATCAATTAATTAAACTAAACTTTGATTTCTTTAGTTAATTTTGTAATATTTTTTAGCTCCGGGGGGTCTGGGGGGTGTGGAACACCCTCCAGTACATACATTTTAGAATGAAGAACATTGCAGAACATGCAGAACCCCCAGACAGAGTAGTTTACTTTTTATCAGAAGTAAACTAAACATCTCTCGTTGGAGAGGCACTGGAGGGTGTTCCACACCCCCCAGACCCCCCGGTTTAAATAATTTATTTTTTATTAAAAGTAAATTCAATATTTAAGCATATCTCAAGTTTATTAAAATTAGCTATGTCCAAGTAAATGTGTTTAATTCGTAATCTGACAATTAATTATAAACTTCGTAATTATTAATTTCGTACCCCCTGGGAGGCAGATCTCTGCAACAAAGTAAAAAATAAACAACTTAATCCGGGAGGTCTAGGGGGTGTGGAACACCCTCCAGTGCTTTTCCAACGGGAAATCTTCAGTTTACTTCTGATAAAAAATAAACTACTTGATCCGGGGGGTGTGGGGGAATTATTGATGAAATACGGAGAATTACTGGTGAAGTACGTGAAGTCCCGTGAATTACTACTGAATAATATGAAGTACTAAGAAGTATGGAGAATTATGATGTAGTACGTAAAGTGTGAAGTTAATTGTTCACGATTTCCTGTAGCGGTTGACCCCTCGGCTTTAAACCTCCCTGGATTCAGGGCGCAGAGCAAAATCTAAAAATTAACTGTTTTCTCTGGGTACTGAAAACGAAGACAAGAATTAGAATTCTCTTTTAAAAAATATCCGTTTACTAATTACTTTGGCAGAAAAAAATTTCCAAAGTTTAATTTATAATTTCTTCTTCTTCTTCTTAAATTAGGACTAGGTCCTGTAATATCTAACAGTAACCTCGACAAAGATCCGAAGCTACTGCTGGTAATGTGAGCATAACACATTTTATTACAAATTTATAATTTGTAGGCGGTTATTTTCAAGTTGTTGTCTTATCCAGTAAAAAGATAAAATACAATTTTACATTGTTAACAAAAATAATAAAAAGTACGTAAGTGCAGGAAATATTCAGATATGGAAAACCACCAGGTAAATATTATATGTATTTCCTGTAAATTTAACCTACACACTAATATTATAACTTTTATAGGTCAGCAGATAAGAATTAAGATTAAATACAAATTTTTAAGTCGATTTATTCGAAATAGTTATGGTTTTCCTTTTCTTAAAAAGTTAATCTTAAGTTAAATTTTTAAAAAGTTCTAATTTTATATTTCTTAAACTGAAAATACGATAAAATGAAGCAACAAGAAATATAATTTAACTTTTCCTCTTGATTGCCTGTATTGTCGAAAATTCTTGCAGGATCGTATATTTAAAAATGTTAGCACTGCAATCGTTTAATAATTAAAAAAAAAAACAATTCTGAAATTTTGAAAAGAATTTTGATTGATTTTAAACGTAACAAAGGGAAGCATTTCAAAATGGAATATTTTATTACATAAATTGTAAAACAACCCATCCATCTACTAATTATAATCACACAAAGTATATTTTCTTGCCAAAAATACGAGAAGCCTACTCTCATAAGTGGATAATCGATAAAACATTACAAGTCTCAAGTTTAATAAAAATAAAGTATTTTAACCATAAAATTTTATTTTTATGAATTTTAAATTTTTGTAATGTAAATGCAATTTTGTATATTAAATTTTTTCATAAAAACTGTCACACAAATATTTTATAACAATTTCAAATATAATGTAAGAATTTTTATATTGTTTTAATCATTTTGTATTAAAAATATTGTGATGGATATTATTTTCAAGTTGTAAGCAACAATGGGCCGTTCTCTGGAGAACATAATAATAAGGCATAATAGAAAACTATTATTTACACATTTTAATGGAGTATTATAATTTAGAACAAGAAATATTTAGGAAAACAAAACAATATGATTAATTACTTTCCGGCCAATGAATGCAACTGATTAATGACTTATTAGTAGTTATAAATTATTTATGCAAATATATGTATAATAATTATTAGTTTTGATACCTCTGTCAAACATATTTTTAATAAAACAATTTAAAACCAATTAAGTGTACCTGTATTACAAATATACTTTTTTGGACACCTTCCCTCAGAATGCAATATCCAAAATCATCGTTGTTTAACATGACTTAAAATTTTCAAAGAATATTGTTTAATGTAATTTTATCAACCTTTGTGTTTTCGTATTTTGTTGTACATTCTAGCAGGGCTGACCATTACACGTTAGCCATTAAATATTTTTGAAGTTTAGGATTGCAGACTGAGTAACCCGTGGTAGTGCATACATCTTTCCCACGAGGGTAATTATTTGAACTACTCGCACTTTAAAGGTAATTCCGTGGCAGTGCTCAAATTTATCGATTTGTGGTGGCCGTAATACTTATTTAGTGTGTTATCCTGCATAACTTTATTATGTAAAACATTTACCAATGTAAATACCTACTATACTATAAGAAATGCATTATCTAATCGAGGACAATTATTGTCCTCAAAATAACTACTTAATTACGTCAAGGTCGCCTAAAGTGATGATTCCAATCCAAATCATCTGGATGCCCTAAAATATGGTGGAATATTTTGACGAGGTCTATTGTTGAAAATATCTTCTTGTCATGGAACATGTGAGAAAAATTTTCGATGTGTGGAACGTGCGTTTTGTGCGTTAGTAGTTGCCATAGGGTCGTCATTCATCATTATGTTTAAGAACTAAGCTTGCAAATACAACCTAAAGAAACACCCATACCAAAATAAATTTTAAGAAAACAGAAAACCACACCAGGACAACGTCGAGCCGGAAAATAAAATTATCACGGATATGAAGAATTAGCGCAAATTAAACACTTTTAAAATACTATCTCATAAAAATTTATTATGCAAAACATTTATCAATGTAAATGCACTGTATTATTTATTAACGGACAATTTTTGGTAAACAATAAATACATAACTTAATTAGGTAAAAGATACCTAAAGATTCATCTTTTCACTGAGAGTGCAATTGTCACCCTTTGTTCTTAGTCAATTAGTCTGGAATCGAGTGCACATATTACATTAATAACCCACTATCTACCGCTTGCTTATTGGGAAACGCACCCGCATTGGTAATATTAAATCACCACAGTGCCATTGTTATGACTATTTTTCAAAAAACTGTTTCACTTTCTGTTTTCAAATTCATTTTATTTTGTGAAAAGTCAGTATGAAAGAAAATAGCTCGAAAAATCGCAATTTTAAATAAAACAACTTTTTAAAAATGTAATTTCGTAGGTTAGTGCTTATTAATAAAGTTGCACTGTAAATTCCAATGTGAAAAACTTTATTTTCATTATTTTTTGATTACTTGGATAAAAGATAGGAATTTCCTATTAGTAGAGCACATTCCATACTGTAATATGAAATCAAGTGCACAATAGCGAAAGTAATAATATTTCAAAACCGAAACCCTATTTTAAAACCCGATTAGGAAAATATGTATGTGGGTAATAATTGTTTCAAACAATTGGGTTACAATTATTCGTCATACCAAAGTTTCGACGAATTTAACGTTGTACATATATTCAAATTAATACTCAGGATCTTATTAAATAAAATAAAATAGAGGAAATTTATATTTTCTACAAAGTTACGTTATACCCTCGAGTTTGAATAAACTACTTATAATTTCATATCTAAAATTTCAAATCAATGTCTTAAGTTTCCACACGGTTTACCACGCTTAACATCATAGTTACTTAACGAACTTACACAATTTCTAGAGCTTTATCTACATTAATAAATATTTGTATAAGCTGTTAATTAGAGAAGTTTAAGTTGTACATTTTCGAGTTAATTTATGTATTTTTTAATGCAATTTCGAGTCGAAAAGTGCATACTTAGTATACCTACTTCGGCATTAATAATTTTTGTTATTAAGGAAAAAGGAAATTAATAACATTTTTGAGTAAAGTATACGTATGTGAAAAATACGTTTCAGTCACGTAATATTAATATTAATATGCTAATTTGATCTGTGGTTGAAGATCCATTAAATTCAAAGAGACTAGCACGCACATTTGACGTTTATTCGAGTAGCTTTACTAAAAGCTCAAAGTAAATCCGAGCTTTTGCCTAATTTTTTAACTTCTCTTTTTATTGAAAAAAAATAAATTATTTTTTTACAAAGTTTAATTCGGGATTCAGCTTTCAAGTTGTTAAAACCCACAAAATTACAAGCTCCCAGGCCGTATAGTTTCGCCGTTTAGAAACTTAACTCTTCTTATGTGTGATGTTAACTCGAGTGGTAAATTTGCACAGATATTTTCTCCACTATTTGGTAACTTTTAATAAAACCAAAATTTTATGTGTTCTCTCATTACGTTAGTTAAAGTTTGCTGCAATTTGATAAGAAGTTCTCGAGTTTAGATTGAGCTGGCCAATAGCGGTCGATATTACATTATTGTTTTCTCTCACATAATATATTATTATTATTAATTTGACTGCTATTACAAACTTGAATGTCGTTGTCGGTAAAAATATTCTTTAAGAGAGTAGACAATAATTAATTATAGAATACATAAAAAGCAATTTATAAACATAAGTGGGTAAAGTAGACCGCATTAAATATTTGTAAAGAAAATGTCGAGTATTATGAAACAACGGGCTTCACAAATGATACATCATTTACAATTTACGTCAAAACTGATGCCCCAAGGAACATCAAGTTTGTTTTCCTTAAATGCTACTGAAACAATAAAAGTTGTACTTCCTCACATTATTTTTATTTTAAACGAAAATAACACAATTTATTAATAATAATCTGTTGCTAAACTTTTTCGAACTCAAATTATGGATTACTATTCGTTTTCAAAATGTGAAATTAAAATAGAAGAGAAGGTAGCTTATAACAGAATTAAATTGAACAGCAACCACCTTCAAAATATTGTATTGGTTGTAGTATCTCTGATTGACACATACATAATAATATCATAGAGCTGTTCTACTGTGTATATGTACATCTGTGTTGAACTGTCGAAATAAAATTGATTATGAAATTTACTATAATAAATTTGGATGGGCGTATTTTGCTAATTCAATTTTTATTTTTCTCTAACCCGTCGCATTTTAATCTTTGAGAACTGCGCATGCCTGGTACAGAGGAGGAAAAATAACGCCGCTACTTAGCAACAAGTGGTTCTGCATAGCAGTTGTCTCAGATTGCGAGGACGTAAGAATTGTAAAAAGAAGCAGTATAATTGCGACATACCAGCACAAAAAGCACGTCCGACTTAAACCTGACTTGAAGAACGTAATAGCATTCAGTTCTTCATAGGAATGGAGAACTGCATGTTGTAGTTGGCTTTTCTCAAGAACTAAATCCAACGAGCTATTTTTGAGAGCATTTCTAGTTGAAATTGAAAGTTTTAGTTATCCAATTAATGTGATGTTAAGTTACTTTAGAACAACACTACCTCGGTATACTTTTCAAAAATACTCGGCATACTTTTGACTATTATAGCTAAAAAGCTAAAACTTATCCGTTGAAGAAGTTGCAACTGAAACAATAGAAATAATATAATACTGAATTTTATAGATTTCCTTTTGAAAAATATCAGAAAAACAATGTCAATATTACATTTCGAAAAAACTAGGTTACAATTAGAAAAAAAATAAAATATTAGTTTGGATTTTTCAATTTATCTAGAAAATTTACCTTAGTACCAAACACTTTTTGACTTAAAATGATTATTATCATTGTATAGAGCGGCAATTTTCGAAGGCTTTAAAATTTTATTATATGTATGAAGAATTTAGCAGAACGCTTGAAAATGAATTTATAATACCATAACACTATTTTTAACTCGTTACTTTGAAGTAATGCTTTTTGTGTATATAAAATATAGTTAAATATAATACTTTTTCTCGAAAAGAAAATCTACTTTGATATCTCAGTAAATCTTGTTGCTTTGAGACGACATGAAATTTAAGATATATTTTTAGTTGAATCTTTTTCGAATATTTATTTGTTTGTAGGGAAAGCTTACCACTAAGTCGATTTAAGGTTAATTTAATTGATTTGATGTTATCGAATATGATCGAGTTCGGCTCAAAAATCTCTTCAATTGATTGGTTTAATTAACCGATAGTCTTCTCAAATTTCTTTCCACTTACTTAATATTTTTGCAAAAAACTATATATCTTTAAGGTAAATTGGAACACATACAAAAGTAGGTAATCGAATACCAAACCATAACTTTGTGGAATAAAATGTTCTATTTATTTATTTTTAAAACAGAAAACAATCATCATAAAAATTTTTAAACATAAAATTTTAAGAAGCCGTAAACGAATGCAGCGTTCCATCATTTTTATAACTGTTTGGTGACTTGAAATAAATTCATTTTAAAATTGATGAAAAAATATTATCTCATTATTTGAGAAAAGTTTGTCTATGAGGTGAAATAAGGAGAAAGAAGCGAATCTACCCACCACTACATCCAAAACGAAAGTCTTATTTTGTTGTAAGGATAACAAACAAAAATAGAAGATGTTTTTGCTATTTATAATAAAAAACAAAACAAAAATTCGTAAGTAACTTTGTAACAATTGAAAACAGAAAAAGATTGGAATTTTGCTTTTTATTTCATCGATTTTGCTTCTCTTGCTATATTGGAAAATGTTTGTGATATCTAAAAGTTTTATGGGTTAATTGCTTTATACCTTATTTATAACTTATAAGAAGTGTACAAAATGTACCTACCGATATGTATTAAAGGTAGTAGATAATATTATGCATTTGCATAATTGTGAAAAATTAAATATTCATTTCAGATTATTGGTGATTTTGAAAATGTTTAAAAATATATTATAAATATAATTAACTTTAAAATTCAGACTTTAATTTACCACAATCATAGCTTGGGGAAAAAGCAATAGCATAAGACGTTACAATTGTTATACGAGTACATACCAATAATTAGGATACTACAACTACTTAATTGTTTTATAAAGACTGTCCTAGAAAAACCGACCACTTTATATTCCTATTAAATAAATGAAAACAAATAAAACTTTTAATTTTGAATTTTTTATTGATTATTTACAATATCATTTTTCAGAAAAAACATAAAATCAAATTTTTATGACCTAAGTATAAAATTTTCGAATTTTCGATTCACCCTTTAATTAAGTTTTGTACATTAACAATGCTGAAAAAATCTGCGCCTTTTTTGTATTTTTATTTGAAAATATCAAGGTCTATTGTTGCCCCCTTGGTTTTTTTTTAATTTTTGTTTTATTTGGGCCCAATATTTTTCAATTGAACGAAGTTCCGGGCAGTTCTGTGGATTTACATCTTTGGTACAATGTTAATACCGTTTTCTTTACAAAATGCTAAACACCTTTTGCTATAGGGACAGGTAGCTAAATTTTGGCCAGAACAAAGGTGGGGTGTTATGCGACCTCAGAAAAGGCAATAACCGTTTTTGAAGGCATTCAAATAAATAAATTTCCATAATTACTGAACCTGTAGTTAAGAATGGTTTCGATTTTAATCCACAAGAACAAATTGCTTGCCAAATTAAATATTTTTTTGGAAATTTTGAAATTTTTCGAATTTTGTGTTCTTCGTCTATCTGACCTCGACGTGTTGTAACATAAAACTCCTGTCCAGGTAGCTGTTGGAAGTCTGCCTTAGAGTATGTTCCGTCGTCCATCACCACACATGCATATTTTGTAAGGAAATTCTCGTACAATTTCCGGGATCTTGTTTTTGCAGTCATTTGCTGCTTTTTTGATCGATTTACAGCTTTCTGTACTTTAAAAGACCTTAACTCAACAAGAGTTTTCATTAATTGTACAGTTGATTTTCACGTTCCCGTTTTATCCGCCATATCCCTTATTGATGTGTAGGGTTTACGCTTAAACTCTTTCACCACTTGTTTTTGGACTTTTAGGTCAGCTGAACCACGTTTTCTTCCAAAACCACCATTTCAATCAACACTTTGTACTTTTTTTAAATTAGACAGCACATTTTGTACGGTTGTTTTCGGTACATTTAAAAGTTTCGCTAATTGTCTTTGTGACATTCGCGGATTTTTTAAGTGTTCGGAAACAATTAACTTTCTTGTTTTCACTTGTTTGCTCTCCATATCTATTCACACTGAAATATTTAATAAGACTGAAAGGGTATATTTTTCAGCAGGTAATTTGAACACATTGGCTTAAAATTTTGTGAAAATCTCAAAATTTGTATTCAAACCATAAAATTAAAAGTGGTCGGATTTTTTCTAGGACAGTCTTTATAATATTTATAAAGCGTTCGAGTTTGTGAAAATCGAGTCTCTTATTAAATCTATCAATTTTCATCAAAAAAACATACACCACCGATGCCAGTTTACACCACTTACATTGAAAGTTTAAGCTGCCATCACAAATCTCATTCTTTTCTTTCAATTTTAGTTTGGGCGAGTTATGGCAAAAAACCTTTTATATAAAATCATAGTTGGTTTTGACATATTTGAAAAGCTTATTTTGGGGATGAGGAAATAATTTCGAATTCACTCTAGTATATTATGGGTTCCAGAAAGAAAAATATCCAAAGATACGTGAGTGCTACCATATGTATTACATTCAAGCCATCTACAAGTATGATATCTAACAGTATCTCTATAATCACGATTTTATTCACACAATTTATAATCAAATTAATGTTCTCTTTGAAGTCGTGTGATTTTCATCCGAAAAATCTTGGATTCTAACGAGATGGTAAAATAAACATAAAAACTGAAGAAGAAAAACGAATAAAGGTCACTGTACAACTTCACTGCTCATATACGTATCATCCACCAATTAATGATTACAGCCCACTAAAACCTCCCGCCTAAATCGTGATCTTTAATAACCTCGACCTTCAACCGAATAATTAATTTAACTGCCTTGACAAAAATTTGAAATGGATTAACAATTTAATCAACAAAAGTCGATCACGTAAATAAAAATCGACATGAATGGTAAAAATAAAATCACATTCAGTCTGATATGTATTGAACAATAAGTGGTCCGGATACAAATAAACTGCCACGTTGCAATGCCATTCAAAAAGAGTGCATCCACTAAAGTGTTGGCTAGTGTTGACGTACCTTCTTCTCCTTATCAAATGTCTAGCTGCTGGTAACGTTATAAACGGCCAAAATGTCACGCCCATTTCAAGACTAATATTCCTCATGTAAAACATGTACATCTCACGTACGAAAGATTTCAAATTGTTTATTTACAAATACCGCGATTAATTTATGACCACTTCTACATAAAAACATATTCATAAAAATCTAGTGCATAGTTATTACAAATTATGTAAAACAGAAGTTTAGATTTATAAAACAAACGGTCTCGAATGCATTGTTATCGATCTAAATGCTCAACTGAATTAGATATTTATGTGAACTCTTCGTTTGATGCAAATTTACACCCTCTCGTACTTTTCAAATCGTTTTGCTAAAAAGCATTTATTGCATGAAAAATATAACAACTATTCCAACGGTTTTTGCTCAATTTTTTAATCATTTTAGTGCCTAATTAACAATTCCATTCTAATTCTCTTAAATCTCTGTACGGTTTAGATTATTTCTTATGCAAGCAAGGATAATTGCATTAATTTAACCATTTGTATCCAGCGACTTGCAGACGAACATGATCGACAACTTTAATTACTTAGCCTAGCGTAACTGTAAATTTTGCAGTTGTTGGTTCACATCGATAACGTAATTAGAATCAATCCACATTTTCCTCAAAATAAATTCAAATATTTTCCCGTAAAATGCAGACGAACTGTTTAAAAATTAATCGCTCCACATGAATGTCGAAAAACTTATAAATAAAAATTGGTGTCTCCTGTTAAAAATTAAAAAATAATTCAGCACTATAAAATTATAGTTCTCGCATTAAATTCCTCAAATAAATATTCATGGTGGTAGCACACGGTTGGGTGGAATATTTATCTGTTTTTTTATTGTCTCTTAGTTAAGGTAAACGATGCCGTTGTCAATCTATATATTTTTAATTATATTGCAGGGCAATATAATCGATTGCAGTTTTATATATTTTATGTCGTTTCAACTATTTATCTTTTCATTAAATTTTCAACTTCATTCTAATATTTTTTTACCGTTAAACTCTTAACTTTTTTATGACATCTGTTTTAAGCACTAAAATACTTTTTATATTTCTATTTGCTTTATTATTGAGGTAAAATGTTTATACCCTACATGTACATACACATATGAACTCGAAATTTGAGCACTTTGCTAATACATTTTTCGACGCACCCCGTATGTCGTCTCTTTAACAAAGATAAAATTTTCGCGATCTCCGGGGGGCACTTTTACCAAAAATAACATACATTAATTTTTAATTCAAAATAATCTGTTTTGGTATAAGATGTCGTCGTTATTTTTTATTTGCATGGACATAAAAATATATATAATCAAGAAAAATATACGCGTTTATATTTTACGATAGTTCAACATCAACGCTTCCGGGTAAATGCCTTTATACACTTCATCTCGCTAGTTCCGATACCTATACAAAAAATTCTGATCGTGTTTGTTGATTTTACAAATGGATGCTCATGTTGTATTCAATACGAAATTTATTATTTAATAATAAAATAGAATAAATAGCACTCTATAGTAGCGGTAGTCCGAATTAAATTTTTCTAATATTGATTTGTGGTATTGTCGAAATTTGGGGAGTTATAAGAGACGTGAAAATGGAATCTATGTCGTGCTGGAAAATATATTCCTCGATTTAGATTCGAACCCTAGCCAAGTACCAACATTGTCTTTAATTTTAGTAGCCAAAAATGGGGTTCTTAAATTCAAAAGGTATTACATATTTAAATTTTTAAAGTGGGTATTTAAGTTTCCATCAGTTAATATTTCAAATATAACAAATTTGACATAAAAAATAAAATAAGTGGAAATAAAAGATACATTTTACTGACAAAGCAAAACGTGAGTTCTTACAATAAGCGTGTCCTGAAAACGGAAGTGTAGCAAAGAATGAACAAATACAATAAGTAGAAAAAAGGTTAACTTTACATCGACACACGCGTGAAAATTCAAGTATATTGAGTTGAACACCAATAAAAAAGAATAAGGATGCCATGATCTATAGTTGATTTTATGTTTGTTTATTTTAGAATTTCCTTTATGTTTCTTCTCTAACCCGCTGTTATTTTAATACGGATTATTCTTGCCAGTGTGTTTTAGACGGAATAGTTTCCATTGGAGATTTATTAAAATATTTATTCACTTTTATTCTTTCTTCAACGCCTCCAGAGCGTCCAGCACGAACGTAGATATTTAGCTTTTTTTCTGCTTAATGATAATATGTATCACACACAATTTGATAATTTAGTTCTACATTTTAATCGAAATTACAAACTAGTAGCTTTTAAGAAAAATACTAAAAATATGAGCTTAAATGATCATAAACAAATTACCTAGGCATAGAAATTTTATGTACAACAAAATAAGGCCAAAAATTTATTAAAAAAAGATATTACTGCACAAAATCAAAAGAGAGTTTACTGGGCTACAGGATATGACTCATAAGGACCCTCAGTGAGTCAGAGGTTTAAGCTTCTTCTTCTTTCTCTTAAATTAGAACTAGGTCCTAACAGTAAACTCGGCAAAGCTTCGAAGCTACTTTAGTAGGTTTAACCGTAGGTTTAAGTTATGGTTTAAGCGTTTGTCGTTAAAGCTAACGGTACTGGGGGTTCAATCCATACTGCAGATCGACTCTTAAATAACAATACTTAATGATCTATTACAAAGATTTGAAAGGGAATAATTGCACATGACTGGGATTAATAAAAAACATTTCAAAGACTAAAGATCAATTTATTAATATATTAATTTGAAGCTTGCTCTCGAATAAAACGCCTCTAAGTTCAAATTGCCCTTCTTTGGAAGCAATGCCGATTAACAAACAGAGGAGGCGGGCACGAGTCAAAGAATATTGTGGGATCGCAACCAAGATGAGGAAATTCGTAATTAAAGAAGGCACCTTTCGGACTCACTCAAGGTAACTTTTCGATGGATTCTAGAATTAAAACTATGTATTCCAGTTTGGGTTTTAAAGATTGACTTATTAAATTTAAGATAGCAAATCCCTTTAATTCGTATTTTTCTTGTTTTCAATGTTGCATTAATTGTTTCAGCAGATGTGCAATAATTGTCACACTTAGCACTCATAGAAAACCGCCTCTTTTTTTTACAATGGCTAGTATTTTTTTAAAAACTTCAATTGCAATTCTAACCTGTAATTATCAATTCAATGTTTACGATACCACGCAATACAATACAACAAAAAATGTAAATTTTTTTAAATAGGGGGCCGGTACGAAATGTTATTTCAAGATTTACATTTGAAACTTTAATTTTTACGATACAAAGCATTATAAATTGAAAACACTGCAAGGTAACAAAACAAATTTCAATGTTTTAAAAAAGGGGGCTAGCGTATAAAACTGTTTTTCGCGAATTTTAATCTAATACTTGACGAAATGAAAAGAATTTTAAATGTTCAAATGAATTTAAATCAATTGAAAACGAATTGTACTGCAAATCCGGTATGCAGATGACCGAATGAGCAATTTAGTGTCCTGCAGGGATAGACATAATATAATAATTACTTTCATACTATTAAAATTATTTAATGAATAAATATTCTCGTTTTTGGCATTTGAATATTCAAGATTAGGAGCGTAGTCGGAGGAGAAGGATCATTAGGTTAGCATGTTTAATAATCATTAAAAATTAAATTAACGTAAACACAAATTAAATTAAATAATTTTTATCTGTACCACTGTAGTTAAAAAAACATATATTATTATGAGAACATAAAATGTATTCAACTCCAAAATATTGATAACGACGACATCCACACAAAAATTAGACGTAGCATTTTCATTCTTACAATTTGATTTTAATGGAAGAATTGCAGGACAAACTAAGTGCTTTTTTACGTTTTCAAATGATTTCAGCTTAAATATTTTTTTTTTCAAATAAAATACAAAGCGGCTTTGTCATTTGTTGTTGTTGTGGCAGATATACACCATCAAGTGATTTCTCAATTTTTAATGGGAAAAATTATATTTTAGAAATTGATTAATTTTTCTTTGTGTAAAAGGAAGCTTGATGGCTTTGTAACTTTTCGAAAAGCTTACTGCTGATGATTGAAGTAATAAATGTGGATTTAATGCTTCCATTAAATTAGTGAAAACGAATTTAATTAGTTTTGCTTTGACTTCTCATGTATAATTCAAACTGTGCTTATTATAATATAGGAACTACATAATTACATATTAGTTTCTGTTTCAGAAGTCGAGAGAACGAAGTAAATTACTGTAATTGTTATTATTATCAGGTACAATACGTGAAAATAGTTTTATTAATCTCCTGTCTCAATTTTGTTGCTAATAAATAAAAAATGAAATTTTTGTCGATAATGAGGCAAGGCTTTTATTTTGTGTCCTACAATAATTAAACTGTCACGTTTTCAAAGCACAAAGAAAGATTTGCACTTATATTTTTAGAAAAGTTTGCAGAGAAAACTTGAAATTTAATCAGTTTGAAAGATTTAACCATTTAATTTATAGTTGGCACACGAGTTTACTACTTACAAACTTCTTGACATGTTTTTTTGATACCATTAACTTTGTTATGTTTAATAAAATTGAAAGCTTAACTTCATTGGTCGCAATAATTAACATCGTGAATTATAAACTCTTCATAAAATATAAGGAAGTGGAGATTCAGATTTTGTGCTTTAAATAAAGTGCTGCCCCAATTTTCAAGGTAAATTTGAAGAAGCAATTTTTGCTGCTTTATTACTCAGGTACATATTATTACAATCACATTTGAGAAATTTGCCTAAATCCTACTTCCATTTATTATTGACGTCGTCCTCATTAAGTACGATTTTCAGCATATTTTGCATTTTCCTTTGACTAATTTAAACTATATAAATACGTTCAATGTTAATAGTAGAATGTTTGTAAAAGCAAGAAACCTAAATTGTGTATGCAAAGCAAACGTCATAAATATTCAGACCGAGTGAGTGCTTCGACATTGTCATGACAAAATTTGTAATGTTAAATTTTTTATTAATTGAAAATTAGAACATAACAAGTTGTTAATAATAATAAATAACAGTGGCTTGATTGTTACCACATTTTGAACAAAGTAAATCTTGAGTAAATCCAATTGTGCTGAGATATTTATCAGTGCCACGTTAATAGTCCTGTCGCAAACCTAATATATCTTTGGTTTAATACTAAAAGCATGTCAGATGCTTTTTTTTCAACTTTTCCTGATACGGATCTTGATTTAATCTAAAGCCGTATTGCAGAACTTCAAATATCAAATTAAATTTTTAACAACTTTAAGTTTATAATTACTTAAGTTACTCTCTCGAAACGCTGCGTTATTTTATTTCGTGCTTGTGATCCATTAACAATAACTTTTCTTAATGAATTTGAAAATTTGGCGAGTTAACTAGCTGCAAAAGCCCATGTAACGCAAAAAGAATCGTGATGTCAGTTGTTTTCCCAGTCGAACTACAGGCCAAAGTGGTCGGTGAATTATTAAGGGTGTTCTAAGCTCATTCTCTTTTTAAATTTTCCGGCTTAAAAAGGAGAAGAGAAGGAAAAAAAGCAAATGTAACGCACCAAAGAAAGACAGCAACAGAAAAGTTGAGTGCAGACGACATATGGTTGCCTAATTTAAAATGAGGTTGAAATGAAATATTTTATTTAATTGCAATGGATAACTTGAAGTTTGAATTTTTTTTACTACGGAAAATCAAATTAATATTGTTGCTTCTCTAGTAAATAAAATCAAAATTGTGCTTCAAATAATATTTAATAATATTATCAAAAATCAGACAGTTATTATTATTCTAGCGAGTGATATCATACGATGAATTTTATTATTATTCATTCAAATTTAATGAAAAATAATCGACTTTTTTAAAGCATTTTAATAATTGACTCAAAAACGAAGGGGACAAAGCTTTTAAAAACCTGTCGGACA
Source organism: Lycocerus yunnanus (assembly GCA_036346125.1). Classification (NCBI taxonomy): domain Eukaryota; kingdom Metazoa; phylum Arthropoda; class Insecta; order Coleoptera; family Cantharidae; genus Lycocerus; species Lycocerus yunnanus. The sequence continues at coordinate 593,891 of JARFIX010000094.1, forward strand.
ATTTTGTATGTTTCCTTTAATAAAAAGGAATTTATAAAGCTGAAAAGTGAAGACAAAATTAGCAGAAAAAAGTAACTAAAAATATTAAAAAATTCTTCGATTAAAAATGAAGTAAAACTAATTACGAGAGAATACATTAAAAAAGTATTTTTTATTTAAATTAAAAGAAAAAATTATGAGAAAATAGAAAAATTTAAATTATCGATAAAATCCTTATATTAACTTTATTAAGACTAAAATTATGACACCTTGAAGTGTTTCTATTTTAAGTTCTGTATGTCTCATCTACTGTCTAAATTAACTAAAAAGATAAAATTAAGGTAAAATTTATCAGAAGACAAAGAGGTTAAATCTTATGACATTAATAATAAAATTTAATAAATTGGTGTAAGAAAAGCTTTAATTTAACTGTTCCCAAGTCGAAATTTTCAAATATTCTTATTTTTAATTTTAATATTCGAAAATTGTTACAATTTTAAAATATTATATTAAACTTATGCTGGTGTAATCATATATATTTCATTTCATGTTTTTTAATTTTTGAATATATTTTCATAATAAATTACAACATGTTGATAGAAAAAAGTTTGGATTGTTTGCTATTGGTTTGAAACCGAGCAAAAATATAATAAAAAGGTCTATTGAAACTTTTTAAAAACTATTCAGTTTTTTTAGCTTTAAATTCATTGTTGATTTTGTAACAAAACTCGATCGTTCATTAATAATATTGGTCTATTTGTATTTTTATTATTATAATAATTGATAATTTATCGAGCAATTTTTATTGGTTTACATTTATTTCTGTTAACGAAATTAAATGAAAACAGGAACGATAAACAAAGTTGCTAACCGATATTAAGTTGTGTGATAAATAAAATTATTATGGGTTTATTTAACCCCAACACTTGGGTAGAAATTTAGATGAATTCCAACAGCACAGGAGTTTTAGTAATTCCTCTGATAATAACAATTTTATGCTTTCGCAAACTAACCACTTAAGGTCCACATATTGCAGATATAAATTAACTATGACGACCAAATACTTTTACTGTAAAAGTTTGAATGTTTACTAAAATTAATCTTATTTGGTGTGTGTTTTACCTACATTTTTGTAATAAACTAAAGTAATATCTTTGTTGCAGGTCATATTTGGATCAACAAGAAAGGTATGTACACTTTTTAACTTTAGGTTAAGTTATAGTATTAATAATAAAATAACTTATTGACGGTTTAGCTTGGTTAAATTTTAATGGAGTAAGTTTAGTTCACACGTCCTTTTATTAATGGTAGTCGTTCCACGATGATCTGTAACTGCGATCAGTGTACATTGTCTTATACTTGAAAAAAGAAATAATAACGGAATAGTTTGTGCTATTAAATGCAGTTTAAAACTTGCTAACATTGTTATATGAGCGATAAATTTTATCGCTAATACCTAGCAAGTTATACATTTACAAAGTTTAGTTGCACTATCACTTAGTGAACACCCCAATAGTTCTAACAGTTAAGTTTACATGTTAAATATTATTAATTTTGTAAAAGCAAAATTACACAATAACAGAGAAACGACCAACAAAAAGGCGTGAGTAGCGAAAATTCCGTTATTTTTTAGAGAAAATTTCCCAAGTCTTGCAAATATTTAAGTTGAAATAAAATAAACATAATATCGCTGTTGTTAAAACAATTTTCATTTTGATATTAGTTAAGGAACAAAAGGCATTGTATACGACCACCTTACACGTGTGTATGTGTGTCTTGAATGGCCGTTGTATTCGTCAGGTACCCACAAAAACTATTTTATTTTGTTTGCTTCTCATACATCATCCATATATTGTTCTATTGTCAAAAACACCAAAGTCGATGAACAATTCCAGTCTTCCACTAATCATCAAGTTTCGGCGCTTTATTAAGAATTTTAGTTGCGTTCATAATTAGTACAACATTGTGACAGTTCCTGTACATTAACTTATTATTTCATCTAATACCTAATTGCCGATAACTCCCACCCTATCAAAAAATGGGATTAAAAATACACGTTTGGTTGCAATAAAATGAAATTTGGTTTGCAAATTTAAAATCCATTCAATTTTCCCGAATCCTCTGTCTTAATAAACTTAACAAATTTTCCATGACGAATTTATTTGTGACAGTTGGTATATATAGAACAATACAGCAGATGTAACGTTTTCTGTCTGAATGATCGATTAACTATTTGTATAACTTTTTGCAGCTTCGTGGCAATGAATTAACAATTTAGAAACCTACAACATCATAACGTCATATTTGTTTCTCAGCTGATATATCGATCCGACTATTTCCGCTTATATTGTATACGACTTGTTTGTTACTCTGTATATTGTATACCTACACCTACGTTTATTTTCTTTTGTAAATAATACAAAAGGAATATTGCGTGGTGTTTCGACAGAATTCTAAACACATAGATCAAAGATATTTGCTGAAAATGTCTAAAATACAATAAGTAAAGCGTTAATTATAACATTATGAGCTACTCGATTTTCTACACGGTGCGTCATAATAACAAATTGTAACCGCATACGCTAATTTGCAAAACAAATTCAAAATTGTAATTGTCGACAATGAATGTTATTAATAAAAGCCAACAAAAAAGTCTTTATTTTTTGCCATTTAAAACTTCGGTAATAAAGCAGTTTAAAAGCTTACTGTCTCTCGAGTAACATTTTCTAAAAGACCATATACTTTTCTAACCATCTGCGACCTTTTTGCAGGTTAATAGTCATTTAAAATAACAATTTATTTGGTGCGCTTGATTTATTGTTGTTTTAATTTTGTTGTCCAAGTTGGCCGAATTAACAAATTTTTCGTTTTCAAATTAGAGTTTACCGTATTACATCGACGTTGTAATTTTAATTAATATAATAGTACTCAAATTTAATTACGTACCATGTAATAAGTAATGCTCAATGACGAAACCTCACAAAATCCTTCCAAAGTAGCACTATAGCCTACCGTAGGCTATACACTATTCTAAACAAAAATCTTTGAAAGCTTATATTTCCATGAAAATATGATATTCTGAAACATTTCTTTAAGATTCAAAAACACGTTTTTTCTTTGCTATTGTAATTATGTTAATAATTTTGGTGAAGCTTTAATCAGTAATATTGCCTCTCCTTCAAAATGTAGCATTTAAGATTGGCTTAATTACCCTTGGGGATATTATTTAGTTTCCTTGTTTCTATGCTATGTGCTACGTAGGTACAGTGTATTCAGGATAACAATGAACTATATTTCAGATCTCGTAAATAGCAAGAAATACAGATTTGGTTAATTGGCATAGTTATTTTAAACATTACAAATAAGATTGTGACTTTAGAAAATCTGAGAATTAAATACTACTCACAAGAAGTACACCAAATTTGAATCCCCAAAATCTGTAACGTTTCCTCGGAATTTAAAAAAATTAGAATCATTACTGTGTTAAGACCTGGCAAGCTACAGGAGCTACCTCTGAAATCTTCTGTAGCCATGTTTAGCTGCCTCTGTAAACTGTAATTTGCGATTCTACCAGCGGATTACTTTATCAATTAATAGGTTTCAAAGAAATTACAAAAATACCGCAGAAAAAGTTTAATTGGAACTCCCTGCTAATCAAATTCAGACTAAAAATAAAGCAGGGCTCGTGTAACTCTTCTACTTATAACATCATTTGGTAATTAAATAATAAGTGACAAGCTTATACAATTTTAAATATTGGGTGCCCTTCTGGGTTTGGGGTTGTCCAGATCTAACATCTCGATTCGTTAAAGGTGTCGTTTCGGGAATTAATGTGTATCACGACAAGAATTTCAATGCAGATCTTCAGCAACAATCAACCAGAGCACTAGTGTACTAGTGCAAGTTCTCTAATCGTGAAGGCGTGAAGGAAAACTGGTTTTGATTCTTCCCTGCTCTGGTATCAACCATAGTGAATGTTCCTCGTATGCTATAACAATTACGATGTTTTAACTATCTCAGCTACCATCCTTCAAAACTGCTAGCATAAAATTACTTGCGATAAACTACAAGAACTCTTTTGAATGCTATTTTATCACTGGTTCATGGGGAATAGTCCTCAGTTCGGCAAATATTACAAACATAGAATATTGTGTGGAATACTAACGTAGAAACAGCAACTTTCCTCAACTCCTCATAGATAGCACGATCTTATGTACACGGCATTGGAAAATGTAATATGATATGAAAAGCTAATAATGAAATTTTGTAGGAACAAAAAATGGTTACCTACATCAGAACACAAACACAACCTGATGTAATTTAGCATATGTTTACTATCACGATTATTCATCTATCCAATTCTACCCTAATTAATCAAGGAAAAGCATTTCAAGAATATTTTAATTCAGTTCATCGCATCAGGTGCTAATTGATTTAAAATTCTCAAACTTGAAATAAGTATTTAGCCTTACATGAATGTATTCAAAATACGTAGACACAATATTGATATCTATAACATTGCATTAAATTTGTTTTCCAGTTTTATTTATTGAAAATTTGAGAAAACAAAAAAATTGATATGCAGGACGAAAACTGCTTTAATGCAACAAAGAAACTCGACGTTGTAGAAGATCAAACCTCGTTAAGGGAATGAATTCGTTACAAAAATATTTATAATTCGCTGTATTTCTTACCTTTAGTTACCGTATAATAATCATTATATTCCACTACCGATATTCTATTTCTAGAATAAACTTTTTTATAATATTTCATATTATGATAATGCATTCTTAATTAAATGCATTATTTAATTAAATTTGACTTGTTAATCTTAAACACGGCAATTCATTAAAATATCAAAACATAAATTAAAATTTAATGTATTAATCGTGGCATAATTAAAGGATTTTCTTTTTGACCGAAGCGAATGAAATTTCAAACCCCGAAAGATGAAAGTTATTATTTCTTGTTATTTCAGCAAGCTTGAATTACAATAAATTAGGTTCCTTAATCCAATATTTTAAGCATACATACATCGTGTTTAATCCATTTATAGGAAGATCCAGATAATTTTAATGAAAACGGATTTTGTAATATATTAAAAGATTATTTGATTTTCATCACTACACGACTTTAAAATTGCTTTTTTTATGTCTTTGAATTAAAAATACGTTTTTGCCACACATACATTATGTGCAAGCTTACAAAAACCCAATGCTTGGTGGGAGGTTAGTTAGACGGATTTATATCTAGTTTGAACGAGTCGTGCTTATATTCCATTTTAAACTCTAGGAAAAATAAAACGTATAAAAATATTAATTAGTCCCCGAGGTGGAAAACGATCTTTTTGTCATTAATTTTGAAAATGTGTGCACATAAAATTATATCCGCTTGTTAATAAATGTATACGCTGCTTGGATTAACATTAGCAAAGCTCTTGCTGCGGTTTTAAATGTTGTTAAAATACCTTTGCGGTTTTTAACGTGAGTTATAGTACAACCACAGTTACTTATAATGCTGCACGTCTGTCAGAGCGATATAACTATCATAGGTGGTATAAATAGTACGAAAGTTCAGATTTGCTTTAAAATGATGATGATAATAGTTGACTGCTGATGCAAAGTGTAATAAGCTGAAGTTTTAAAATGAGAAACTTCCAGGATAGAAAATTTACACCACCATTTTGAGATAAAAAATTATAAAAGCGAAGAAAAAGATTTGTAACTAAATTGTTCCTTCGTAAAAGCATCTTCTTGTGAAAGTAAAATATTATGCAAGGATACGTTCTCTATCTTTTAAGAGAAAATGTCGAATAGTTACTTTGCACTCTAAATTTTATCTATGTAGAAAACACATATTATTCTGTCAGTTATCGAATCGATTCTTTAGAAAAATATTAAATTGGCATTGTACTTCAAAGTTCAGTAGTTTAGATTTTCAGCCATCGTCTTACTTTACAACTCTTTCACAATGAATGTTTTTCTTAAAATTCTCTTCTCCCAAGACTTTGTTTAGTTATAGAGAAAATATGACTCTACTTTATCAAAGAAAAACGTTTCACTCAAAATACTTTTAAAAGAATTACCGACAATCTAAGCGAGCTAAGTTTTTTTATTATTTCTCTGTTGTTG